>JAHNEJ010002790.1:0-37792 GCA_022559845.1 Amorphophallus konjac | reverse complement strand
TAGCCAAAATAATATATATATAAAAAGAAGCAAAAAAAGAAACAAAACAAACAAAAATAAACAAAACAAACAAACATAAAATATAATAAATAATAAGATAATATTCCCTACCCCATTTTATTCTCTCTAAGTCTCTTTCTATTTTCTATTTCCTTCCCTCTCTCTCACGTAATCCCCTCCTCTCCGTCTCTTTCTTTCCCTCTCACCTCACTGCACACACCCCCTCCCTTATGGCACACACATACGCACACAATTCTCTCTCCCTCTTCTCCATTCTCTCCCAGCCGCAATCTTACACACACAACCCAACGCCAATCCCTTCATTCGGCCATCTCCCATCTTCCTCCTCCTCACGCCCCCACGTCTCCTCTCACCTTTCTTTTCTCCCACGTCCACCACCCTTGCACCCCTCAACACCGGAAGACTCTCATCACCGTCGTCACTCCGTGCCACCCTCCTACGCAGCCCCCTGTCGTCACCAGCCACCCACGACCGCCCCCGTCGTCGTCCGCCCCGTCGAGCTCCCCGCTCCAGCCACCATCCTCCACGTCGACCGCCCTGCCGCACCGACGTCACCGACCGTCGTCCACAGTCGCCGTAGCCGTCCACAACTCCCACTGCACCGGCCGCTCCCCACAGCCACGACCGCTGCTGCACCCTTCATCGCCGGTATCCCACCCATGAGTGCCGCTGCATGCATGCACCCACGACCACCGCACGCCTCTGTCATCTCCTCCATCGGCGGCTGAACCTCCCTCTCCCTCTGTGAAGCGTCCACGCCGTCGACCTCCTCTCTCCACCGTCCGTAGCGCCCCACCGCGGCCACTCCGTCGACCCCGTCCACAGCGCTCCACCTCCGCCGCGTTGCCGTGACGCCGTCTCCACGAGCTCCCGTCCATGAGGCCGCCGCCCGTGTTCTCTCTCCATCAGACGCCGCTGCCGTCACCGCGTCCACCCGCCTGCGCCTGCACCGGTCGCCCTCCGGCCCTGCCTCCAGCCCCGCCTACACCGCCTCCCCGGCTGCTGCAAGCCGCCCCCGGGCTCCCTCTCTCTCCTCCCCACTCCCTCTCTTCCTCCCTCTTTCTCTGCACTCCCCCCTCTCTCCCGTTGTCTCTCTCTCTCCCCCGCGATCTCTTTCTCTCTCTTCCTCTCTCTCTCTCACGCTCTCTCTCCACCTCCCGCAACCTCTCTCTCTCCCCTGCGTCTCTCTCTCATTCTCTCTCCCCCCATCTCTCTCTCTCAGTCCACCACGTGACGCGTTCACACCCGCCAACATTCATTACCTCTATGCTGCATCCCGCACTGTTGACAAGCTGGCATATTATCTCTCCTAACTGGTTGAACTCTCTCTGAAAAAGTCATCTTTGGCTTCTTATCTTTCCTCACAATTGAACCAAGATTATCCCTTTTTACATTATCCCTTTATCTTTCCACTAAGAATACCTCATATTCAGTTTCTGCAATAAAAGTAGTCCTCAAAGCTGTTGCCATAGTTTGAGGCTCAAGGATTGCAACTCTACTTCTAATGTTACTTATCAAACCTCTAACAAATTTATTCACCATTCTAAGCTCATCTGAACAAATATGAGGGACATACTTTTCCAATTCAGTAAATTTTACTTCATAATCGGCAACTGACATACCTCCTTGAGTCAAATTTAAAAATTCAACTTCTTTCCTATCTTTCACATGCTGAGGGAGAAATTTTACATGGAAGATATCAAGAAAGTCGTTCCAGCTAATCTCAATCTCTCTATCTCTAAAAGTGGTTCTAAGTGGAGACCTCCACCACTCGTCCGCACGGTCCTTCAACATAAATGTAGCTAATATCACCTTATCCTGCTCTGCACATCTAATGACCGTGAAAAATCTTCTCAATTTCCCTCACCCAGTTTTCCACAATCTCCGGGTGACTCTCCCCCTTAAAAGAAGGAGGACTCATATGTCTGAATTTCTCCATCAGGGTAGCACCTGCTGTCCTATTCGGTTGTTCTTGCACACGGTTTTGTATTTGGGCTTGTATCATTGCATGAGTTTGGGCCTGTAATTGCATAGTCTGCACTAACCCTTGAAAAGTTTGTGTGAACCCTCCTAAATGTTGCACACCCTGAATAGGTAACGCACCTTGCCCACCGGGAGCAAGCTCACCATGAATTGTTTCCCCGACAACTCCTTGTGATGTCCTATTTGAGGGCGCAGACTCCTCGGGAGAAGTATTAATCTCAACCCTATCACTCTCTGCCATCTCCTGCGAGGGAGAACTAATCCGAATTAGTATGATTCTAGGTTTGACATCAAATTCTAAAATAAATTCCTACGATCTTCTGGTATGGTATATAAATTCAAATGGCTGCAAATAATTTCAAGTCTCACAATCTTGCTCTGATACCACTCTCTGTGGCGCCCCCTTCCCGCGATCCCGTATCGCGTCCGGGGACGTCACAACGGATGGACGGAAGTGTTGTGGGCCGAGATATTTGCAAGGCACTAAAGGCCAAACCATCACATATTCCAGAAATAAAACCAAACCATTTCCGTAAGATAAACACTCATAATTTACATTGTATACAAAATATTACATATTTCTACTCAAAAGTCATATTTACATTCATTATTCAAAGGAAAACTAAATCTATTTATTCTGCGCGGCGGAATCCAAACTAAACCCGGGATCATCTTCCGACCTACCGCCCGTCGGAGTCAAGACGTACACTGGTCAATTTCCTGAAATGGTTAGGCAACGAAAGTGAGTCCAACGACTCAGTAGGCATTAAAACCAATCACATGCCTATCATATACTAAACTATGCAAATCCATGATATATAAAGCTAAGCACAATTTCATTGGATTGTACATATACTATGAATGCGAAGGAAATATAATAGATCAAAATAATTCTCATATCTATAAGCAAATGCGTATAACAAATTTTATCTGACTTATATATAAATGGCATAGTACCTATCTTAGCTAAATCAGAGCTTATACAGATGAACTTATTTTCGGATCATATCAAAGTCATATATCAAATCTGAACTTCATATTATTTGGCAGCATATATTAGACAGGCATCCCGTCACTAAAAGTAGTAGCAAACACATACCTAGGCATCCATACGTTGACTTAAAGACAAATGGTCTAAACGCTGGAGCCTATCGGCCTTGATCAACTGCGCAGGATCGGGAGTTAATACTCCACCATTCCCCAGATAATTTTCTTATTCTGAGTTCCGGATTTTTCAGAAGTCCGTTTGTCCTCGGAAATGGGCCTAATCCCGTAGCGGAAGCTAACTACGGTTTATCGCCCCACACGTCCTTAAAGTGACACAGTCCATATGCTTAATCAAATTTTTATCCTTATTTACATAGTCATCTCAATGCTTAAATCTTGCTATTAAATTTCCTAAAATAACTTAATCATATTTAATATCATAAATTAGATTGTAATCATAGGATCGTGGATAAAAGTTATTAACTAAATAAAGTACTATTATATAACATTCGAAGAGATTAGTGTAGAGAGAGAGAGTAGAGATAGAAAGTAGAGAGAGATTAGAGAGAGAAAGTAGAGAGAGATTAGAGAGAAAGAAATATTTTTACAGAATGGTAACTAAATAAATAACCAATTCCAAACATAAATCATTGGGTTAAATAAATCACTAACTTAAATTACATTTCAAATAAAATCAAATCAAAGAAATGTAAATAACAAATAACACGCACTCGGTTTATCATGTGCCTACCTTTAGAATAGACTTCTGAATTGACTTTATATCTCACCCGAGCTTCCGTAAAAGTCTTTGCGTAGGAAAAGATGATTTTTCCGTTCCAGATATGTGAAGAAGGGCGAAATTGTCCAAATAAGTTTCAAATCCTCTGTCCAAACTTTTTATTAATTGTTCTGATGATATATTATCTTCTCCGTTTATTAATAAGAGGATGAGAGTGAGAAGAGAGAGGAGAGAGAAATTAGAGAGAGAAACTAGAAAGAGAAAGTTGAGAGAGAGAAGAGAGATGAGAGAGAGTAGAGAGAAAAAAAATAAGAAAAGAGAGAGTGTAGAGAGAGAAAATAAGAAGAGAGAGAGGTGAGAGATTGTGTATGTGTGTGTGAGAGAGAGAGATGAGAGAACGTATGGGAGAGAGGGAGAGAGGGAGAAAAAAAATGAGAAAAGAGGGAGGGAGAGGTGAGAGATCGTGTGAGAGGGAGAGGAGGAGAGAAGAGATGAGAGAAGGGGGTGGCTTGTTACGATGAGTGGAGGGGAATAGGAATGAGGAGGTGAGGAAAGAGAGGAGGGGGGTATTTATAATGGGGGGGAGGAGAAGATAAGAAGAAGGGGGGGAGAGGTGGTGAGGATAAGGAAGGGGAGGGGATAAGGATGATTACGTGGGAGAAGATAAGGATAGGAAAGGAAGAACGTGGGTTTTTTTTTTTAATTTTTTTTAACCTTCTATCGTAAGAAGGAGGGAGATAAGATAAGTGTGGGAGATTTTTGCATTAAAACCCCTTGAAATCTAACATTAACAGGATTTTAAATAATTAATTCATTCTATCTAAATTTTAGTCTATTAAACGTCATTATTTGAAAATATGCTTAACATGAAACTTGTAGATCTTTGAGTTCTCTTTTCAATGGGTCTAATATTGACCCTATTTTGACATTCTTACGAAAAATTATATATTATTAAAGTGAGATGTCTATTTAATTTACTTAATGAAGATCGTTAAACTCATATTCACAATACCATTTAAGGTACTAGACTTTGATTAAGAGAACCTAAAATTTATATAGGCTCAAAATATAAAATACGTAATTATTTGTGAGTTTCAGACAGATTGGGATGTTACATCATCAATGCTTTGAAAATTCTCCTTTAAACCGGTCATGTGGTTGCTACATTCACTGTAACAGCCATACATCATTTTGATTTTGATTAACATCAAGACAAGTAAGGAAAAGATTAGCTTCTCCCTTATTTCCTTTTTTTCAGCTACATTTGCATATTCCTTTGCCTTTTCCCAGCATTATCTCTCAACATGTCCAAATTTTTTACAATATCCACATTGAATGTTAGAGTAATGATTATCTTTTCCATCAGAGGTTGACTTTTGGTGGTCACTAAAAGTAGATCTTCCTCTACCTCTTCCTCGGCCTCTTCCTTGGCCCTGAAATCCGCCTCTTCCTCTTCCATGAGAGATACAGGTTGACTTGTTTTCACTGGTACCGTCCCTTGCAACATCCAACTTTGAAGCAAATGCATGTTCGAGTCCACTTTCAGCTTACCTATTTAATCTCTGTTCATGAACTTGTAAAGAACCCATTAGTTCATTAAATTGTACTTAGAAGGATCTTTAGATTCTTCGGTCACAACAACTACATGATCATATGTGGAAGGTAGACTTCTAAGAATTTTTTCACAATTTTCTGATATATTAGCATCTCACCAAGGGATCTGATCTGGTTAACCACAACCGTAGTTCTAGAAAGGAAATCTTGTACACATTCTGAATCTTCCATGTGTAGAGTTTCAAAAGTTCGTATGAGTGTTAGGAGTTTTACAGATATTACCTTTTCAGATCCTTGGTATTCATTTTTCAGAATATTCCATACCTCCTTTCCCTCGCTCGCTCCTGAAGTTATAGGAAAAATTACATCAGTCATAGATTGTTGTTTTATAAACAAAGTCTTGGCATCCTTTTTCCTATGCTCTTTCAATTCATTCTTTTGTGGGCCCGTCATTCATGCAACATCTTCATTTGCTATTCTGCATAACACTACCAAAAAAAGCGGGATTTCAGACGGATATTTCAGACAGATATATTCCGTCTTACAATCCGTCTGTATTTGTGACGGATTAGTTTCCGTCACAAATTCCGTTGTTATTAAGGACATACTATAGTCTGTCTGAAGATCCGTCTATAATTATAGACGGAACATATTCCGTCTTTATATAAGTCGCAAATTTGGGACGGATATTCAGACGGAAATAATCCGTCTGAAATTTCAGACGGAAATAAGTTCCGTCCGTATTGCCGTCGCAAAATTCCACACTTCCCGCCACCTCCGACCCCTCCCTCCCACCTCTTCCACCCGGCCCCATTTCCACCCCCACTCTCCCTCTCACTCTCTCCTTCCTCTGCCCTCTGCTTGCAGTCGTCGCCGCCGGAGCCGTCCTCGCCGCCGGAGCCGCCGTCCTCGCCGTCGCCGGAGGCCCCGCCGTCCTCGCCGTCGCCGCCATTCGCCAACCTCCCTCCCTCTCACGGTCGTGGTCCCCGTCGCCGCCATCATCCTCTTCCCACGGTCGCCGTCGCCGCCGGCCGGTAAGTGGCCTCCCTCTCCCTCTCTCTCTCCCGATCATGTTCCCCTCCCTCAATCCCTCTCCCTTGTCCGGCTCCCTCACTCCCTCTCCCTCTCCCCACTCGCGCTCCATCACTCCCTCTGGCCGCCCTCCCCCACCCCCTCCACCGCCATCTCTTACCCTGTCCGTGGCCCCTCTCCCCCTCGCAGACACACACACACACACACGCACAGCACACACCTCAGCCCCCCTCTCCCGCTCCCTCACTCCCTCCGGCCGCCCTCCCCCACCCCCTCCACCGCCCTCTCTTCCCCTGTCCGTGGCCCCCCTCGCCCTCGCAGACACACACTGTAACGGGCCATACTCAACATTTTCCACCATCAATTGGCTCCATCTATACTATAATACTTACCCATGCTCCCTCGCTATTAATACCTCCTCCTTAGATTCTAAATTTCACAGGTGGCAGAATTCATAGAAGATTTATTCTTTGGGGTGAGATTTCCGAATCTACATTAGTCA
Organism: Amorphophallus konjac; assembly: GCA_022559845.1. NCBI lineage: Eukaryota > Viridiplantae > Streptophyta > Magnoliopsida > Alismatales > Araceae > Amorphophallus > Amorphophallus konjac. Next base: position 30,974 of record JAHNEJ010002790.1, on the reverse strand, counting down.
CCTAATTAGACAAAAATATTATTCATTTCTTGACATTTGCTAGTTTTGTTAGATTCTCCCTCATAAAAAATGTTATTCATTTAGATAGAATGATCTTATAAAAAACTCTCTAGTTAAATAAAAATATTTGAGATCTCGTTGGTTTTTATAGTTGAAGAACTATCTATTTGTTCCAATCCCTAGACCTTTTTCTCTCCAAATAATTTTTAATCTAAGAAGACAATATCTTTCTTAGATGTCATGTGAGGTATGTGAGGTACTGCAAAACAGCATAGTCCTTCCATTCTAAAATTATCAATCTGGTTAGTTTTGATATGTTTGAATTAAAAATCAAAATGAGAAACAAATGCCAAGGCACTTTAAATATCTTATGGCGCATCAAACATGGAAACATCATTGAAAGCAACATGTTATGATATTAGGGCCGGTTTGATAATGAATTAGAGTGAAGTAGTGACGATAGAGAGTGACGTGGCGCTCAAAGTTCATTTCTAAAATACACTTAGTTTAAATGAACTACCAGGTCGCGGCCGGGGGTCTAAAACTTGAAACACCGGCCGGATGTCCGTGCCGATCGTTCCAACACGACCGGGGAGATGAAAGTGACTTGTCAGAACTGACGGAATCCAAATCGGATGTCCGGTTTGAGCTCGGCGCTCAAAGTTCATTTCTAAAATACACTTAGTTCAAATGAACTGCCAGGTCGCGGCCGGGGGTCTAAAACTTGAAACTCCAGCCGGATGGCCGTGCCGATCGTTCCAACACGACCGGGGAGATGAAAGTGACTTGTCAGAACTGACGGAATCCAAATCGGATGTCCGGTTTGAGATCGGCGCTCAAAGTTCATTTCTAAAATACACTTAGTTTAAATGAACTGCCAGGTCGGGGCCGGGGGTCTAAAACTTGAAATACCGGCCGGATGCCCGTGCCGATCATTCCAACACGACCGGGGAGATGAAAGTGACTTGTCAGAACTGACGGAATCCAAATCGGATGTCGGTTTGAGCTCGGCGCTCAAAGTTCATTTTTAAAATACACATAGTTTAAATGAACTGCAAGGTCGGGTCCGGGGGTCTAAAACTTGAAATACCGGTCGGATGGCCGTGCCGATCGTTCCAACACGATCGGGGAGATGAAAGTGACTTGTCAGAACTGACGGAATCAAAGTTCATTTCTAAAATACACTTAGTTTAAATACTGTTTAAGGCTAGTAGTTGATTTATAAAATATGCAGTTATCAATTTGATATGTTTGCTTTCAATTTATGCTAATTTCTTCGCACTAATTTTTTTATCTATGAATGAATGTTATTATTTTTTTAATGTAGGGGGATCCTTCTGCGGGCGGCGACAGAGGAGATGAGCAGGGCGGTGAGGATACGGACGATGAGGATATGGACGATGTACCGGATATTTCTTGATATTTGATGATATTCAGACGGATCAGCAGGGTTAATGTCTTTTTTTGTGGTATTTATTTGATCAGAATTTTATTTTTCGGTGGTGTTTATTTGATTAGCAGGTTCCCAATATTTTTTTTTCAACATGTAGAATTTCTTGATGTTTATGTATGATTAAACATGTTTTTTAAAATAATTTAAGATTTACAAAAAAAAAACGTAGATTTCAAACGGATTTTCAGACAGGATTTGCGACGAATAAAGTCCGTCTATCAGTCGTCGTAAAATCCGTTTTGAATATAGACAGATTTCAAACCACATTTCGGACAGGAGTTGAGTTGAATTTCATACGGTAATTATAGCCGTCGTAATTTCCGTTTGAAATAGCGACGGATTTCGGACGAGTTTTCATACGGTAACATGATTTGAGACTAAGAGTTTGGCTTAATTTCATACGGTAACTATATTCCGTCGTAATATCCGTCTGAAATTTCAGACGGAATTTCAAACGGCAAATATATTCGTCATAAATTTCAGACTGAAAATTTCAAATTTCAGATAGAAATGTCTCGTATGAAATTCAGACGGAATTTGTGACTGATTAAATTATGTCTTATTTTCAGACGTAATTTCCGACGGAAATATAAACTGTCATAAATTTGTGACTAAGAATTTCAGACGGTCGGTTTCCGTCTGAAATCTGTCACAAATCCGTCACAAACGTGGTTTGTGACGGCTTTTCAGACGGATTTCAGACGGATACTGACCGTCTAAAATCCCGCTTTTTCTGGTAGTGTAAGTAATGCATACCAAATTCTAAAGATCTTGTGAAACAAACACCATTTTCATCTTAATGCTCTAAAAATCATGACTTTCACCATTAAACATGGGAATGAGGGACTCATTCGATGGAAACATGGTGCTATTTGCCATGAAAGAGTAAAGAAATTCACTTAGACCTTTTATCGAATAGGTTATATGTAAGGTAATTTTCACGTGATAACGCCAACAAAATAATGAATCTTCCGATGACAACTTGTGATGGAGATTGCCAACAAAATAATGTTTATGTGTTCCTAACTCGAATCAACCTGGCTTTGATACCACTTTGATGGAGACACTTTGGAGCAGCCTCTTCGGAGGATAACTCCTTTGCCTCCTTATGCAACACAGAGACAACAGAAATGAGAACAAAATAGAGAAGAGCAAGGGAACACAGTAGAGACCTAAAAAAAGGCTCATCACATTCATCTATCTGAGATCTTTAAATAGACAACAAGAGGGAAATACAAGACGTGCTAGACCATGTACGTTCAACGTTGACTTCCGCAACTATCTTAATAGGGTGTTTGGAAATATTTTTGTAAAAAATTATTTTTTTAAAAAAAAATATATTATATCAATTTTTAATTTAAATTTTAAAATTGACCAAAACTGAATACTACGTATTTGGCAGAATAGTCGTCACCGGACCCGTGGATCCCGTTTTCCTTCCCTGAGACACCAAGAGAAAAAAATAAAAAAAAATAGAAACAGAAAAAATCCTCGACTTCCTCTTCTCTTTCTAGTTTCTACTACTACTTCTTCTCGTTCTTCGGCTTCTGCGGCGGCAGTAGCGATGCCTTCCCGGCAGCTGCGCCAGATCCCGGCGGCGGACCCCCCGCCAGATCTCTCCCAGCCCGACCCCACTACGGTGGCAACGGCGACGGTGGAACCCCCAGGCCAGCGCCGCTCCCCCCTCCGCCCCGTCCTCCTCGCCACCTCCCTCTACGTCATCCTGCTCGTGGTGGCCGCCGCAGCCTTCGTGCTCTATCGTGCGAGCCGCCGCTGGAGGGCGGCCCTCGCCTGCCCTGCGGATGCGGCTGAGCTCGTGGTGGCAAAGTGGGAGGATCCTCTCGCCAACCCAGCGCCTCCACCGGTCACCTTCCGAATCCTCCCGCCGCATCCACCGCCGCCATCGCACTAGGCTGAGCACTGCGGCCACCCCGGCCCACCTCGCGGCCACCCGCGCCCTCCTTCGTCGCTCCCCTCTCTCTCGGTGTATTGTCCAATACAAAGGGTACAGAGATGACGTAAGAAGACGTGAGTTCCTCTCTCAAAAAAATATATGACGAGATTTATTTTTATTTTAATAAAAATTATAATTGAAAAAATATCTTAAAAAATTAAAAAAAATCTTATCAAACATGTTTAAGTGAGTGATCTATTCTAGTTTTTATTTTAAGAGAAAAAAGAAAAAAATTACAACCAAACACCCTATAAACAGAAGAAAAATATAGACACGAGATATGAGAATAAGATCAGAGAAGTGAGGTACATCCTAATCTCAACTAAGAAAGTGGGAAAAAAACATTGAAAGACTAGGTAGACATCCCTAGATTTTTGCATCACTAACCAACAGTCACTGCCCTCCATATGTTACTTTGACGTTGCCGGGCACCGCTTCACGAGGATGCTCTTCTCTAACACCTCCTGCAACGAAGCCCTTGAAGGGAAAAATCCCAAACTTATATGTACGAATAAATCTAGAGACCGACCGTATCACGTAGCGAAAAATTTAATTTGGAATAACACACATCCACATGGAACACAAGATTTACGTGGAAAACCCCTCCAATGTGAATGGGAAAAATCACGGGTAAACTAGAGGAGAAGATTCACTATAATCAATAATAAAAGTATAAATTACTCAAAATCTCTTGCCAAGACTTGAGTTAAGATTACAAGAGAGAAACTGTGATCCAATAACAACCGAACTCTCCTACGCGATCACAGCAAATCCTACAGCAAACCTGATCGTCTCTGTAGTGAGAACCATGTTCAGTTGATGAAGGACAATCCCTTCTCTTCCTCTCCTTGATGGCAGCACCATATTCCCGGAGCTACAATAGCCCCTTTTTTCCTCTTTTGATGGCCTCCTAGATCTCACCTTGTCCCTAGGGTTTTAAACCCCAATAAGATGTTTTATGCATCTAGGGTGGTCAAGGAACAACTCAAGGACCAGATCCATCAATCATGGCTTGTCCCAATGACTTTGGCATTAAACAAACCATAGATAATATCCCTTTTCGACCATGGAAACAAGTCAAAATTGGCTGCAACGGGGTGGCCGATCGACCGGACCCATAGGGGCGGTCGACCGGCATTTTTCTACTGCTGGAAGACAGACTCCCTGCCAGTTCAGGTCGACCGGCCCAGTGGCAGCGGTCGACCGGCAGTTCCCAGACAGGGACTTGGCAACGCCGGTCGACCGGCCTAGTGGCGGCGGTCGACCGGCAGTGTATGGGCTGAAAAAAAGAAATGGGCCATGTGCCCAACAACCCCCCCCCCTTCATCCCATAAGGGAGGCTGCCCCGAGACTGCTCAGTGTGTAGTCATGCCGACCAGTCGTCGGCAAACCTCTTACCTTTCTTTTGGCAAAGTCTTTGTCAACATGTTTGCTCCATTGTCATCTGTGTAAACTTTCTGAAGCTTCAGTTGCTTCTCTTCAAACACATTTTTGATCCGGTGGTATCTGACATCAATGTGCTTTGACTTGGAATGAAGAGTTGGGTTCTTGCACAAGTGGATGGCGCTTTGGCTGTCACAGTACACCACATAACTTTTTTGTTTCAGCCCCAATTCATATAAGAATTCTTTCATCCACAACATCTCTTTGCTAACCTCTGTAGCAGCAATATATTCCACCTCTGTGGTGGAGAGAGTAATACACCTTTGCAACCTGGATTGCCATGACACAGCTCCCCCTGCAAAAGTAAGCACAAAATCAGATGTGGACTTCCTTGTATCAATATCCCTCGACATATCTGCATCTGTGTAAGCTGTTAGAACAGGTGGTCCACCTCCAAAACTTAAACACATTTTGGAGCTACCTTTGAGATATCTAAGGATCCACTTCACTGCTGCCCAATGCTCTTTTCCTGGATTTGCAAGAAATCTACTAGCAACACCGACTGCATATGCTATGTCCAGCCTCGTACATACCATTGCATAGATCAGACTTCCGACTGCTGAAGCATAAGGGACTTTCTGCATTTTCTCCTTCCCTTCTCCTCTTCATTTGTTGGACTCTACTCTGAGCACAACTTAAAATGACCTGCAAAAGGAGAACCAACTGGCTTTGCATTGCTCATACTGAACCTGTCCAATACCTTCTCAATGTATTTCTCCTGTGACAACCATATTTTCTTGGCTTTTCTGTCACGAGAAATCTCCATGCCCAGTATTTGCTTTGCTGGCCCCATGTCCTTCACTGCAAAGGACTTGTTAAGTTCCTTCTTCAGCCTGTCAATCATAGACATATCTTGTAATACCCCGTATTTTTCGGATCCTTCTTCTCGGGTCCCGGATCTACGTTTCCGGTGAATCTGGCTCCGTTGTGTCCGAAGTGATGTTTTGGACATCTTTCGTGTTCGGATCGGCGCGATCCGGAGTTGTTTCGGAGGCCGGAGTGCGTTCCGCGGCTTTTTCCGCGTGTTTTCCGATTTCCGCGTGCGGGTTTCAACAAACCCTGCGGAACTCCGTTGCGGGTGAACCGAGTCGTTCACCTGGGCACGGGTGGTACCATCGCGATCGGTGCATTCCGAGGGTCGCGAGGATGTGATTTTCCTTTTTTTGATATTTTCCGAAATTTTCAGATTTTCCCTATATAAACCCTTTTCTCTCTCTCCCCTCTCATTTCTCACTCACTCTCCCTCTCTCTTCTCTCACGTTCTCCTTCTCCCCTCTCTTCTCCGACGGCCGACGGAGCGAGGCGGGGGCGAGGTGGAGGCGGCGCGGGTGAGGATGCGGGCAAGGAGGTGCGAGGATCGAGGCGGTAGCGGGCGCGATCCCTCGGTGGATTCCGAGATGGCGTCGTTCGTGTTCCGGGTGATTTTTGATGTGGATTAGTCACTTCGACGCGCGGTATCTTCGGTGGAGGTAGGGTGACGGAACACTACTGCGTTCTGCTCATTTTCCATGCCATTGCACGTCGTTCGGCGCGGAAACGGCTGAGTTTGGGTCCGTTCTAGTGAAACCGTGGTAGTGTAGGTTTCGTAGGGTCCGTCAGGAAACGGCGACGGTTTTCAGATCGGTTACTGTCAATGGACTCCCTGGGACGTGGGCGTTCCATAGTCACCGATTTCGTCTGGATTGGTGGTCCCGTTGGACCGGTAGGGCTCCAGGAAGCTCGGAAACCCTTTCTGAGTAACTTCGGTAGAATCGCCCGTTTCTCGCGATTCGTGCGTCGTTTTGACTCCGATCAGAGTCCATGTGATTGCCAGGGTGGTTGTGGCTGTATCCCCTTCGTTTCGGCACGAACGGGGCATGGAAAGGCCGCGATCGGGCGACCCCCTGGGTTTTCTCGCCGTGATGGTTGGGCGGTCGAACCAGGGCCCGCCCATCGTATGAGCGGCTGGTTCTGGAGAGCATGTCCCGTCTGGTTTTGGGGGTTGTACGGTCGAACGATAGACCACGCATGTGATGTGTGACCAGGTGAGGTCCACATGCCCCCCCATGGGTGGCTGGTCCCCAGCCGTCTGTCCCTTCGTTGGGATGAGCGGCCAGGAGCTGACCGCGTGTCCCAGTTGACCCTTGGTCAACAATTTTATGTCGGTCGGGTTGTGCGGGTTGGTCAAAACTGTTTTGACCGACACTGTAGTAGGTCGGTTGGGTTGTGCGGGTGACCTTTAGCCGCACATCCCCTTGGGCGGTTCAGCCCTAACCGCCTATCCTCTTTGGGGTTAGTCCGATTAGTGCACTTGTGCGGCTCCTTCCTGGCCGCATATATCCCTTGAGCGGCTCGTCCCCAGCCGCACGTCCCTTGAGCGGCCCAGGATGAACCGCCCATGTGCCAGTCTAACCCGGTGTTTCCATTTTGACCAATTCGAATCCCGGGTGTGTGGTTCTCGATCCACGTGCCGACCCGTGGCCTGGCGGATGTTGTGCACTTCGTCGAGGCCAGGTCTCGTGATACAGTGTGGTCCCAATTTGTAGCGTTCTCGACTCGTGTCACCGTGCGTCGGTGTGCGTGCGGTGAGAGTTCCCCGTGCGACGTCGGTTTCTCTGAAAAGCGATTCCCGAGTGGGTCTTGTGTGAGGCCTTGGGCTGCGAGCCCAGTTGCCCAGCCTGGGGCTGGAGGGTTCCCACTTTTCCCTAAGAGTGGGATTCAGTCTGATGGAATTACTCGAGAAGAGTTTTATTCGTCCTAGTACTTCTCCGTGGGGAGCCCCTGTGTTGTTCGTCAGGAAGAAAGATGGTTCGATGAGGTTGTGCATTGATTATCGGCAAATAAACCAGCAGACTGTCAAGAACAAATATCCCTTGCCGAGGATTGACGAGTTATTTGACCAGATAGCGGGAGCTCAATATTTCTCTAAGATCGATCTTCGATCTGGATATCACCAGTTACGGATTAAGGAAGAGGATATTTATAAAACGGCTTTCCGCAGCAGGTATGGTCATTTTGAATTTGTCGTTATGCCTTTTGGTCTAACGAATACTCCAGCAGCTTTCATGCAGTTGATGAACGATGTATTTCGGCCCTATCTTGATCAATGGGTCGTAGTCTTTATTGATGACATCCTGATTTATTCTAAGAATGAGGAGGAGCATGCTGAGCATCTGAGAATGGCATTGCAACTATTGAAAGATCATCAGCTATATGCTAAGTTCAGTAAGTGTGAGTTCAGGCTACAAGAAGTGTCCTTTCTCGGACATATTATCACCAAGGAAGGTATTTCTGTTGATCCTTCGAAGATTGAGGCAGTGAAGAATTGGGAGCAGCCTACTAGTGCAACTGAAGTTAGAAGTTTTCTAGGCCTGGCAGGCTATTACCGAAGATTTATTCAAGATTTCTCCAAGATTGCAGTACCTATGACAAGATTAACCCGCAAGGAGAACAAGTTTGATTGGTCAGATGATTGTCAGCGAAGCTTTCAGACTCTGAAGGAGTGTTTGACTACTGCACCTGTTTTGGCTTTACCTTCTGGTGAAGGAGGATTCGTTGTTTATACTGATGCTTCAGGTATTGGCTTAGGCTGTGTACTCATGCAGCATGGGAAGGTGATTGCCTATTTCTCTAGGTAGTTGAGGAAGCACGAAGATAATTATCCTGTTCATGATTTTGAACTTGCTGTAGTCGTGTTTGCTTTAAAGATATGGAGGCATTACTTATATGGAGAAACATTTACAGTGTTTTCGGATCATAAGAGTTTGAAGTATTTATTCTCTCAAAAGGAACTCAACATGAGGCAGCGGAGATGGTTGGAGTACTTGAAAGACTTCGACTTCTCGATTGAGTATCATCCTGGCAAAGGTAATGTTGTGGCAGATGCATTAAGCCGGAAGCCGGTAGCTAGATTGTCAAGTCTCATGTTACAAGAATGGAGATTGTTGGAACAATTATCTAGTCTGGATCTCAATATTGACAATGATCGGATCTTGATTGCTCAGATTCAACTTAAACCTGAAATATTGATAGAGATCAAGTCCTTGCAAGATGATGATCCCGAGTTGGTAGAGATCAAGGGAAGCTTGAGTAGCAGACCTGATTTCATGTTGGCCGATGATGGTAGATTATTATTTAAAGGCAGAACTTGTGTTCCGGATGAGGCTACAATAAAGAACAACATTCTTGAGGAAGCTCATAGATCCAGATATACCATTCATCCTGGAGACACTAAGATGTACCGAGATTTGAAAAGGTCCTTTTGGTGGCCGAATATGAAAAGAGAAGTTGCAGATTTTGTGAGCAGATGTTTGGTATGTCAGCAAGTTAAGGCCGAACATTTCAGACCAGCAGGGAAATTGAAACCACTCGACATACCCCAATGGAAGTGGGAAAGTATTGGCATGGATTTCATTATGGGTCTACCTAGGACTCGTGGTGGATTTGATGCGATATGGGTGATTATCGATCGATTGACAAAGTCGGCTCATTTCTTACCAATTAAGTCCAAGTGGACGATTGATGTATTGGCTGCTTTGTATATAAAGGAAGTGGTGAGATTGCATGGTATCCCAGTGAATATAGTATCTGATCGAGACCCCAGATTTACTTCACATTTCTGGAAGGGACTGCAAGAGTCTTTGGGTACTCGTCTGAATTTCAGTACTGCTTTTCATCCACAGACAGATGGACAGACTGAAAGAACCAATCAGATAGTGGAAGATATGTTGCTAGCTTGCATGATTGATTTCGGTGGTAATTGGAGTGAGCATTTGGCATTAATTGAATTCGCCTACAATAACAGCTATCAGTCTAGCATTCAGATGACTCCTTTTGAAGCACTATATGGTAGAAGTTGTCGTTCCCCGTTGCGTTGGGACGAGGTAGGTGTGAAACAGTGGCTTGGACCAGATCTTGTTTCGGAATCATCACAGAACATCCGTGTTATCCGAGACCGGTTACAAGTAGCCCAGTCAAGACAGAAGAGTTATGCCGACAACAGGAGAAGGGCATTAGAATTTCAGGTTGGCGAGCATGTGTTCTTAAAGGTCTCTCCGACGAGAGGGATCCGAAGATTTGGCATTCATGGCAAGCTGAGTCCGAGGTACATTGGTCCATTCGAGATTCTAGATAGAGTGGGAGAGGTGGCATACAGACTGGCTTTACCACCGCATTTGTCTGGCGTACATAATGTTTTCCATGTGTCTATGTTACGGAAATATGTGTACGATCCCACTCATATCATTCAACAAGTGGATTTTGAACTGAAGGAAGATTTGACCTATGAGGAAAGACCTGTCAAGATTTTGGACCGGAAGCATCAGCAACTCCGGAATCGTTCGATACCGATGGTCAAGATTCAGTGGAGTAGGCGTGGGACCGAAGAAGCTACATGGGAATCCGAAGAGACTATGCGAAAGCGGTATCCCGATCTATTCTAGGTGAGCGATCTTTTTCTACTCTCAGTTTTAGTGCAGTGAATTTGGAGGACCAAATTCCTTTAAGTAGGGGAGGGTGTAAGACCCCAAATTCTTTAGAAATTTATTTAGAAAGTTATTTGTAATTATTTGGAATTTATTTGAAATTATTCGAAATTAATGAGAATTATCCAAATTAATTAGATTAATTAATTAATTAATAGAATAAGTCATTTTTCTACTATTTTCTAAAAATCCCCAAAAATCACACCTTGTAGAATTAATTTTTTTTATCAACTTTGTCTTCTACAATTAAGCCTAATACAATAGTTTATTAAGCCGAATTAGCGAACTAATTCTTCCGAACTTAATATTTAATTAATTATGGAATAGTAGAAATGGAATTTTATCTAACATATAAAAATTCATAAAAATAGTAATTAAATAATAGATACTTCGACTAACACTTTTGTCTTCTTGGAGTAAGCCTAATTAAATTATTATCTAGGCCTAATCAGTGGATTAAGCCTGACTTATAACCCACCTAACCCAAATTCGAATTTACTTTTCACCCAAACTTTGAACATCAAATTCGAGCTTGTTTCTCAACCAAATGGGGTGATTCCAGAGGCAAATGAAAGGTATTACATAAAGGAACATTTACCCTCAATCAATTTGAGGTAAACTTAGCCCCAAAACGTGCTGCCGACATAGTTAGGTCAAGTCAAGGATTTCGGCGCCGTTTCTAAACTCGTAGCCTGCAGCAGCAAATACTCCCAATTCAGAAGGCTCCAGAAGCTCTATGAGCTATCAAAATGAAGCCCTACGAGTCTTCTTTCATTTGGCTGCTGTGGGGTTCGCTGAAATTTTGGATCTGGAGAGATCTAGTTCGATTTGTGAAGGTCGGTCAGCAGGCCGTTGGCTTCCCTTCATCCTTCTTTGATCAATCGATTAAGGTAGGAATTCTCAACCAAATCTTGATCATGAGTATAGCAGATTGTACCTCTCATCGAGCTCTTTCCATTGGTGGCAAAAGCCCCAATTTTCATTAGGTATCCGTGGAGATATCGAAGTTTTAGTGAGGTGCTGTCAAGTTTTCTTCATTCTAGGTTTCGAGTTCCTTCTTCAATTTGAGGTAGGTGATAACAGCCCAATTTCTAATTAACATACATGAATGTAATCAATAGCATGTTAGCTTTCTTTTGACATCAAAATCCCCAATTTTTATAGATCATGCCTAGAGTATTTCGTGTGTTATTAGAAGCATGCTAGCAAGCTAGACTTTACTTGTGTTCTTCATAGAATATGATTTATTTCATTGGATTCCTATCGAAATTCGTGATTTAAAATTATGTTTTATGACCCTAAGATGCATATTATTAACCCTATAGTCTATGGTTATGATCCCAATACTTTTAGACCCCAAATTCTTGGAGTTTTCATAGCTTTTTGGGTCTGGAAACCCAGGGGTCGACCCACGGGTCGACCCATTTCCACCCAGCAAGCAGCAGCAATGCTGCCTTGCATGGGTCGACCCAATGGGTCGACCCACAGCCTGCAGGGGTCGACCCATGGGTCGACCCATGCAGCCAGGATTGCAGGGGTCGACCCAGGGGTCGACCCATCCCTGGAATTTTTCCAGGGGTCGACCCAAAGGGTCGACCCATGCATTGTAAACCCGTTTTTTTTGATGATTTGACCCGGGATCAATCCGGATCATCGGGGAATCAAACCATTCAACCTAAACACTTTGAAAACTACATTTTTGAGGAACTAATGACCTATTCATGTACCCTTTTAGTTTCAATTAACATTGGTCCATACATGCAAACTTAGTATAAAAACACACCGTTTATCATCTTCATTTCAATGCATACAAGATTAAATAGAAACCCACATAATTAGTGGTTAATGGTGTAACTAAATCTCTGTTAATGCATTCTATTTCACTCCTGTGGGAGTTGTTCTTTGCCTTATCATCTTGAATCAGCTTCTTGGCAATTGTCTTAATGCAAATGATAATGGTTAAATCATGATATCTTAACTTGATGATTAGGATTAATATGTTGATTAGCTTGTTTGATTGCTGCTGTTGTACAGTAGCGCAGCACGATTAACTCTTGTTGTGACTTGATTTCAATCTCCTTGATGATTATACTTACCTTGAAATTCTGGAAATGAATCTCCTTCCTACTTGAAGTTGTTATTGCTACTTAGTTTAAACCTTGGAATTCTGGCCATAAACTGTGGAAGTCTAGATTCGTGGGATCTTTGATCCAAAGAAATCAATGCCTGGCAAACAATTAAGGGCTCGGTCTGGTCCTGGGAAGAGCGCCCGAACACTACGTGTACCCCTGGGAGGTGAATGACTAGGTGTGGCATTTGGCACCAGTACTTGACATGTGTTAAATCTAGGACTGTCCACTACTCTCTCCACTACTCTCTACATTACTTTCTACTACTTTTCACTTTCCACTCGTCACTGTTCTATACTCTACTTGTGGTTACTGTACTTGCTCATTACTTGGACGTGGAAATGAAATTACATACGTGCTTGACATGACTTGAATCGACTTGATATGGCCAACTTTTTATCGTTATCTCCTGTAGTAAATTCTTGTCTTACTATTCTATTCATTATATTTCTTGACCTTGCAAGATCTTTGAATTTCGTTTCATCATCGTTATCTTTTTATCGTTTTTATCATTTGTAGCATGACATTTTGAAAAATGTAATTAAACTGTTAATCACTTATACATGTCTGTTATTTCCTACTGAGCGTTAGCTCACACCCCGTTGTTTCCCCCTTTCCAGGCTTTTCAGGTGACGCGCTTACCGATGGGGAAGGGCAGGAGTGATGTCTTGAGTGTATCAGTTCTAGTGTGTTAGTAGTGTGTTATCCTTCTTTAGTTGTGTTTTGGAGAGCTTTTAGTCTCAGTCATGTTATTGAGTTTTAGTGGTTGATTATTCCAGTTGTATTAAGTTGAACTTGAGGATTATTGTATTAGTCGTGGTTTATTATTAATCATTTAGCATTTCCATCTTGTAGCACTTGTGTATTGTTTTAGATTTAGTTCCCTCTCTTGCTAGCGTGTCCCTAACTGTACGTCCCGATACTTCCGCCTTGTTCGGGGCGTGACAGTTTAGTTGGTATCAGAGCCCTAGGTTTCACATTCCTAGGTTTCCTAAGTTTAAGTTTTCTTGCATTGCATCCCAATAACCGGTATATAAAAAGGTGTTGCCCGAACGTTAGGCTACGCCTATCGGGAAGGTCGCACACTTGCGCGAGTGGTCTTCGGACCGATTACCTCCGCCAGGTACCGAGTTTTTGGTCGTGTCTAGGTGCACTAGATCCCTAACCTTGTAAAAGTCTAGGACCTGACCTGGTGAGATTGGGTAGAACTTGGGTTAAGTTCGTTTCTTAATCGTGTAATTATCTATCTTATTTGAACCTAAGTAACCTATTTCTCGTGTAGATGGCAGCTGATCGTGCTGAATGGAGGAACCTGCAGCGTACGGTTCAAGGCCTTACTCAGGCCCTTCAGCAAGTAGCTCAGGCAGGAGCGGCACAGCATGGCACCGGTGATCTATACCGGAACTTCCGCGGAATGAATCCGCCTAGATTCGCTGGTTCGACTGACCCTGACCAAGCCGAGCACTGGCTAGATGAGATGGGGAGAATCTTTGAAGTTATGCAATGCACCAACCAGGAGCGTGTCCTTTTGTCCACATTTCAACTGGAACATGATGCACGTACTTGGTGGGATTCTATCAAGGCAACTCTCGGAGATCGGCAGGTTATGTGGGAAGAGTTCGAGGAATTCTTCAATAGCAAGTATTTTTCCGATAGAGTGCAAGAGAAGAAAGCGGCAGAGTTCGCGGCCTTGAAACAGCGAGGTTTGTCCGTGGCAGAGTATGAGGCTCAATTCGCACGGCTTTCTCGATATGCTACACATCTCATTTCCACCGAGAAGATGAAGGCGAAGCGCTTTCTCAATGGTTTGAAGCTTCATTATATCAACCAATTGGCACCGATGGAGATTTCCACTTATTCCGAGATGGTAAGGAAAGCACAAGTTCTAGAGGATACTCTTGAAATGACGGAGAGAATCCGTGGGAAAGGCACCAAGAAAGAATTACCTACGGGTTCCGGGAGTGTCAAACCCGGGTATACCAAGAAGAGGCCTGTTAGTGGACCTGGTTCGTGGAGCGGGTCCGGATCATGGAAGGGCAAGATGCCGAGGCATGAAGACAAGAAGCTGGCCCTATTGTTCCATTCAAGGGCGTGTGCAACTATTGTGATCGTCCGGGTCACAAGATAGAGGAGTGCTGGCGCAAGCTAGGCGCCTGTTTGCGATGTGGAAGCAAGGAGCACCGTATCCCCAATTGCCCTCTCATATCGGAACAAGCTACACCGGCAAAACCTCTAGTCTTCAAGAAACCACAAGGCAAGCTTCAAGCTTTACATGAAGATGAAACTGGGATTTCTGATGATGGCGGACTCGTCGAAGGTACCCTTACTATAATCGATAAGCCCGCGTTTGCTCTCTTTGATACTGGTGCAACACATTCTTTTATTTCACGGAGATTTGCTAAGTCATTAGCTGTGGAACCTGTTTTGATGAATACTCCGTTAGAGATTTCAACCCCTATTGGCACTAGATCAACAATCCAGTATTTCTATCCTTCTAGTAAGGTTATGATTGGTGAACAGAACTTTCCAGCAGATTTGGTCTGCATGGATATGAAGGATTATGATGTAATCCTAGGAGCAGATTGGTTGGCTAAGTATGAGGCCAATGTTCACTGTAGTTCTAGCTCAGTGACTTTTACTGGACATTCTGGTTTATCTTTTACGGGAGTCAAGCACCATAACTCCGTACCACTCATTTCGGCTCTTCGAGCTGATAAGCTTTTAAGGCATGGGTGTGAGGCTTTTCTAGCCTTTGTTTGTGCAACTCCTGAGCAGCAGATGGAGATTAAGGACATTCCTGTTGTCCAAGATTTTCCTGATGTCTTTCCAGAAGAACTACCAGGACTTCCGCCTGAGCGGGAAGTTATCTTTTCTATTGATCTTATTCCTGGCACAGCTCCTATTTCTAAGGCTCCTTATCGTATGTCTCCTGCGGAACTGAGGGAACTGAAGCAGCAACTGATGGAATTACTCGAGAAGGGTTTTATTCGTCCTAGTACTTCTCCGTGGGGAGCCCCTGTGTTGTTCGTCAGGAAGAAAGATGGTTCGATGAGGTTGTGCATTGATTATCGGCAAATAAACCAGCAGACTGTCAAGAACAAATATCCCTTGCCGAGGATTGACGAGTTATTTGACCAGATAGCGGGAGCTCAATATTTCTCTAAGATCGATCTTCGATCTGGATATCACCAGTTGCGGATTAAGGAAGAGGATATTTATAAAACGGCTTTCCGCAGCAGGTATGGTCATTTTGAATTTGTCGTTATGCCTTTTGGTCTAACGAATGCTCCAGCAGCTTTCATGCAGTTGATGAACGATGTATTTCGGCCCTATCTTGATCAATGGGTCGTAGTCTTTATTGATGACATCCTGATTTATTCTAAGAATGAGGAGGAGCATGCTGAGCATCTGAGAATGGCATTGCAACTATTGAAAGATCATCAGCTATATGCTAAGTTCAGTAAGTGTGAGTTCTGGCTACAAGAAGTGTCCTTTCTCGGACATATTATCACCAAGGAAGGTATTTCTGTTGATCCTTCGAAGATTGAGGCAGTGAAGAATTGGGAGCAGCCTACTAGTGCAACTGAAGTTAGAAGTTTTCTAGGCCTGGCAGGCTATTACCGAAGATTTATTCAAGATTTCTCCAAGATTGCAGTACCTATGACAAGATTAACCCGCAAGGAGAACAAGTTTGATTGGTCAGATGATTGTCAGCGAAGCTTTCAGACTCTGAAGGAGTGTTTGACTACTGCACCTGTTTTGGCTTTACCTTCTGGTGAAGGAGGATTCGTTGTTTATACTGATGCTTCAGGTATTGGCTTAGGCTGTGTACTCATGCAGCATGGGAAGGTGATTGCCTATTCCTCTAGGCAGTTGAGGAAGCACGAAGATAATTATCCTGTTCATGATTTGGAACTTGCTGCAGTCGTGTTTGCTTTAAAGATATGGAGGCATTACTTATATGGAGAAACCTTTACAGTGTTTTCGGATCATAAGAGTTTGAAGTATTTATTCTCTCAAAAGGAACTCAACATGAGGCAGCGGAGATGGTTGGAGTACTTGAAAGACTTCGACTTCTCGATTGAGTATCATCCTGGCAAAGGTAATGTTGTGGCAGATGCATTAAGCCGAAGCCGGTAGCTAGATTGTCAAGTCTCATGTTACAAGAATGGAGATTGTTGGAACAATTATCTAGTCTGGATCTCAATATTGACAATGATCGGATCTTGATTGCTCAGATTCAACTTAAACCTGAAATATTGATAGAGATCAAGTCCTTGCAAGATAATGATCCCGAGTTGGTAGAGATCAAGGGAAGCTTGAGTAGCAGACCTGATTTCATGTTGGCCGATGATGGTAGATTATTATTTAAAGGCAGAACTTGTGTTCCGGATGAGGCTACAATAAAGAACAACATTCTTGAGGAAGCTCATAGATCCAGATATACCATTCATCCTGGAGGCACTAAGATGTACCGAGATTTGAAAAGGTCCTTTTGGTGGCCGAATATGAAAAGAGAAGTTGCAGATTTTGTGAGCAGATGTTTGGTATGTCAGCAAGTTAAGGCCGAACATTTCAGACCAGCAGGGAAATTGAAACCACTCGACATACCCCAATGGAAGTGGGAAAGTATTGGCATGGATTTCATTATGGGTCTACCTAGGACTCGTGGTGGATTTGATGCGATATGGGTGATTGTCGATCGATTGACAAAGTCGGCTCATTTCTTACCAATTAAGTCCAAGTGGACGATTGATGTATTGGCTGCTTTGTATATAAAGGAAGTGGTGAGATTGCATGGTATCCCAGTGAATATAGTATCTGATCGAGACCCCAGATTTACTTCACATTTCTGGAAGGGACTGCAAGAGTCTTTGGGTACTCGTCTGAATTTCAGTACTGCTTTTCATCCACAGACAGATGGACAGACTGAAAGAACCAATCAGATAGTGGAAGATATGTTGCGAGCTTGCATGATTGATTTCGGTGGTAATTGGAGTGAGCATTTGGCATTAATTGAATTCGCCTACAATAACAGCTATCAGTCTAGCATTCAGATGACTCCTTTTGAAGCACTATATGGTAGAAGTTGTCGTTCCCCGTTGTGTTGGGACGAGGTAGGTGTGAAACAGTGGCTTGGACCAGATCTTGTTTCGGAATCATCACAGAACATCCGTGTTATCCGAGACCGGTTACAAGTAGCCCAGTCAAGACAGAAGAGTTATGCCGACAACAGGAGAAGGGCATTGGAATTTCAGGTTGGCGAGCATGTGTTCTTAAAGGTCTCTCCGACGAGAGGGATCCGAAGATTTGGCATTCATGGCAAGCTGAGTCCGAGGTACATTGGTCCATTCGAGATTCTAGATAGAGTGGGAGAGGTGGCATACAGACTGGCTTTACCACCGCATTTGTCTGGCGTACATAATGTTTTCCATGTGTCTATGTTACGGAAATATGTGTACGATCCCACTCATATCATTCAACAAGTGGATTTTGAACTGAAGGAAGATTTGACCTATGAGGAAAGACCTGTCAAGATTTTGGACCGGAAGCATCAGCAACTCCGGAATCGTTCGATACCGATGGTCAAGATTCAGTGGAGTCGGCGTGGGACCGAAGAAGCTACATGGAAATCCGAAGAGACTATGCGAAAGCGGTATCCCGATCTATTCTAGGTGAGCGATCTTTTTCTACTCTCAGTTTTAGTGCAGTGAATTTGGAGGACCAAATTCCTTTAAGTAGGGGAGGGTGTAAGACCCCAAATTCTTTAGAAATTTATTTAGAAAGTTATTTGTAATTATTTGGAATTTATTTGAAATTATTCGAAATTAATGAGAATTATCCAAATTAATTAGATTAATTAATTAATTAATAGAATAAGTCATTTTTCTACTATTTTCTAAAAATCCCCAAAAATCACATCTTGTAGAATTAATTTTGTTTATCAACTTTGTCTTCTACAATTAAGCCTAATACAATCGTTTATTAAGCCGAATTAGCGAACTAATTCTTCCGAACTTAATATTTAATTAATTACGGAATAGTAGAAATGGAATTTTATCTAACATATAAAAATTCATAAAAATAGTAATTAAATAATAGATGCTTCGACTAACACTTTTGTCTTCTTGGAGTAAGCCTAATTAAATCATTATCTAGGCCTAATCAGTGGATTAAGCCTGACTTATAACCCACCTAACCCAAATTCGAATTTACTATTCACCCAAACTTTGAACATCAAATTCGAGCTTGTTTCTCAACCAAATGGGGTGATTCCAGAGGCAAATGAAAGGTATTACATAAAGGAACATTTACCCTCAATCAATTTGAGGTAAACTTAGCCCCAAAACGTGCTGCCGACATAGTTAGGTCAAGTCAAGGATTTCGGCGCCGTTTCTAAACTCGTAGCTTGCAGCAGCAAATACTCCCAATTCAGAAGGCTCCAGAAGCTCTATGAGCTATCAAAATGAAGCCCTACGAGTCTTCTTTCATTTGGCTGCTGTGGGGTTCGCTGAAATTTCGGATCTGGAGAGATCTAGTTCGATTTGTGAAGGTCGGTCAGCAGGCCGTTGGCTTCCCTTCATCCTTCTTTGATCAATCGATTAAGGTAGGAATTCTCAACCAAATCTTGATCATGAGTATAGCAGATTGTACCTCTCATCGAGCTCTTTCCATTGGTGGCAAAAGCCCCAATTTTCATTAGGTATCCGTGGAGATATCGAAGTTTTAGTGAGGTGCTGTCAAGTTGTTCTTCATTCTAGGTTTCGAGTTCCTTCTTCAATTTGAGGTAGGTGAT
Source organism: Amorphophallus konjac (assembly GCA_022559845.1). NCBI lineage: Eukaryota > Viridiplantae > Streptophyta > Magnoliopsida > Alismatales > Araceae > Amorphophallus > Amorphophallus konjac. The sequence continues at coordinate 11,737 of JAHNEJ010002790.1, read as the reverse complement.
AACAGCCCAATTTCTAATTAACATACATGAATGTAATCAATAGCATGTTAGCTTTCTTTTGACATCAAAATCCCCAATTTTTATAGATCATGCCTAGAGTATTTCGTGTGTTATTAGAAGCATGCTAGCAAGCTAGACTTTACTTGTGTTCTTCATAGAATAGGATTTATTTCATTGGATTCCTATCGAAATTCGTGATTTAAAATTATGTTTTATGACCCTAAGATGCATATTATTAACCCTAGAGTCTATGGTTATGATCCCAATACTTTTAGACCCCAAATTCTTGGAGTTTTCATAGCTTTTTGGGTCTGGAAACCCAGGGGTCGACCCACGGGTCGACCCATTTCCACCCAGCAAGCAGCAGCAATGCTGCCTTGCATGGGTCGACCCAATGGGTCGACCCACAGCCTGCAGGGGTCGACCCATGGGTCGACCCATGCAGCCAGGATTGCAGGGGTCGACCCAGGGGTCGACCCATCCCTGGAATTTTTCCAGGGGTCGACCCAAAGGGTCGACCCATGCATTGTAAACCCGTTTTTTTTGATGATTTGACCCGGGGATCAATCCGGATCATCGGGGAATCAAACCATTCAACCTAAACACTTTGAAAACTACATTTTTGAGGAACTAATGACCTATTCATGTACCCTTTTAGTTTCAATTAACATTGGTCCATACATGCAAACTTAGTATAAAAACACACTGTTTATCATCTTCATTTCAATGCATACAAGATTAAATATAAACCCACATAATTAGTGGTTAATGGTGTAACTAAATCTCTGTTAATGCATTCTATTTCACTCCTGTGGGAGTTGTTCTTTGCCTTATCATCTTGAATCAGCTTCTTGGCAATTGTCTTAATGCAAATGATAATGGTTAAATCATGATATCTTAACTTGATGATTAGGATTAATATGTTGATTAGCTTGTTTGATTGCTGCTGCTGTTGTACAGTAGCGCAGCACGATTAACTCTTGCTGTGACTTGATTTCAATCTTCTTGATGATTATACTTACCTTGAAATTCTGGAAATAAATCTCCTTCCTACTTGAAGTTGTTATTGCTACTTAGTTTAAACCTTGGAATTCTGGCCATAAACTGTGGAAGTCTAGATTCGTGGGATCTTTGATCCAAAGAAATCAATGCCTGGCAAATAATTAAGGGCTCGGTCTGGTCCTGGGAAGAGCGCCCGAACACTACGTGTACCCCTGGGAGGTGAATGACTAGGTGTGGCATTTGGCACCAGTACTTGACATGTGTTAAATCTAGGACTGTCCACTACTCTCTACATTACTTTCTACTACTTTTCACTTTCCACTCGTCACTGTTCTATACTCTACTTGTGGTTACTGTACTTGCTCATTACTTGGACGTGGAAATGAAATTACATACGTGCTTGACATGACTTGAATCGACTTGATATGGCCAACTTTTTATCGTTATCTCCTGTAGTAAATTCTTGTCTTACTATTCTATTCATTATATTTCTTGACCTTGCAAGATCTTTGAATTTCGTTTCATCATCGTTATCTTTTTATCGTTTTTATCATTTGTAGCATGACATTTTGAAAAATGTAATTAAACTGTTAATCACTTATACATGTCTGTTATTTCCTACTGAGCGTTAGCTCACACCCCGTTGTTTCCCCCTTTCCAGGCTTTTCAGGTGACGCGCTTACCGATGGGGAAGGGCAGGAGTGATGTCTTGAGTGTATCAGTTCTAGTGTGTTAGTAGTGTGTTATCCTTCTTTAGTTGTGTTTTGGAGAGCTTTTAGTCTCAGTCATGTTATTGAGTTTTAGTGGTTGATTATTCCAGTTGTATTAAGTTGAACTTGAGGATTATTGTATTAGTCGTGGTTTATTATTAATCATTTAGCATTTCCATCTTGTAGCACTTGTGTATTATTTTAGATTTAGTTCCCTCTCTTGCTAGCGTGTCCCTAACTGTACGTCCCGATACTTCCGCCTTGTTCAGGGCGTGACACTTTCCCTCTCACCTCACTGCACACACCCCCTCCCTTATGGCACACACATACGCACACAATTCTCTCTCCCTCTTCTCCATTCTCTCCCAGCCGCAATCTTACACACACAACCCAACGCCAATCCCTTCATTCGGCCATCTCCCATCTTCCTCCTCCTCACGCCCCCACGTGTCCTCTCACCTTTCTTTTCTCCCACGTCCACCACCCTTGCACCCCTCAACACCGGAAGACTCTCATCACCGTCGTCACTCCGTGCCACCCTCCTACGCAGCCCCCTGTCGTCACCAGCCACCCACGACCGCCCCCGTCGTCGTCCGCCCCGTCGAGCTCCCCGCTCCAGCCACCATCCTCCACGTCGACCGCCCTGCCGCACCGACGTCACCGACCGTCGTCCACAGTCGCCGTAGCCGTCCACAACTCCCACTGCACCGGCCGCTCCCCACAGCCACGACCGATGCTGCACCCTTCATCGCCGGTATCCCACCCATGAGTGCCACTGCATGCATGCACCCACGACCACCGCACGCCGCTGTCATCTCCTCCATCGGCGGCTGAACCTCCCTCTCCCTCCGTGAAGCGTCCACGCCGTCGACCTCCTCTCTCCACCGTCCGTAGCGCCCCACCGCGGCCACTCCGTCGACCCCGTCCACAGCGCTCCACCTCCGCCGCGTTGCCGTGACGCCGTCCCCACGAGCTCCCGTCCACGAGGCCGCCGCCCGTGTTCTCTATCCATCAGACGCCGCTGCCGTCACCGCGTCCACCCGCCTGCGCCTGCACCGGTCGCCCTCCGGCCCTGCCTCCAGCCCCGCCTACACCGCCTCCCCGGCTGCTGCAAGCCGCCCCCGGGCTCCCTCTCTCTCCTCCCCACTCCCTCTCTTCCTCCCTCTTTCTCTGCACTCCCCCCTCTCTCCCGTTGTCTCTCTCTCTCCCCTGCGATCTCTTTCTCTCTCTTCCTCTCTCTCTCTCACGCTCTCTCTCCACCTCCCGCAACCTCTCTCTCTCCCCCGTGTTCTCTCTCCCTCTCCCTGCGTCCCACTCTTCCCTCTCTGTTCTCTCACCGTCTCTCTCCCCTGCGTCTCTCTCTCATTCTCTCTCCCCCCGTCTCTCTCTCTCCCGCCTGCATCTCCCTCCCCCATCTCTCTTCCTCTCAACGCGCCCCCCCCCCTCTCTCTCTCTTCTCTCTCTCGATCTCTCCCTCCTCTCTCCGTCTCACTCACTCTCTCTCTCTTTTTTTAATTTTTTTATTTCTCTCTTCTCTTCTCTCTTTCTCACCTTCTCACTCCCTCTCTCTCTCTCTCTCTCTCTCTCGTCCCCACCTCTCTCATCCTTTTCTCTTTTCTTTATTTTTTATTACCCTCTCTCACTCTCTCTTTAAATCTCTCTCCTTTCTTCTTTTCTTTATTTTTTTTATCATCTCTCTCTCTTCCTCTCATATACATATACTATATATATTATATATATATATATATGTTATATATATATATGTATCTTTAATATATATCTTATATATATATCTTATGTACATATATATATCACATATATAAAAATTAAAGTACAAAAAAGCCTAAAAAAAGAGCTCCCTTCCTCTCTCTCTCTCTTGACTTCTCTTTCTTTTTCTAACCCTCTTCTACCTTTCGTACATCATTAGTTTTTTATTATTTACTTATTTACTTATATTTTTAATCATCTTCTCTCACTTTACATATATATATATATATAATATATATATATATTCTTACCTTATACATATATATGTGTGTTTGTGTTCTCCATTTAAACAGTTTCTGAAGTCCACTCTGGAGCTCTTTGGTCGCGTTGTGCTCGTGCCGTTGAGGGCTTTCTCAAAGCTCGTTGCCGGTCTCCCTCGATAAGCTTTTCTCCCCTCTTATTTTATCTTAGTCAATCAATCATGTTCCATGCATCATTTAACATATGTGCCATGCCTTTCTCTCTGAGAGGGCCTAGCTTGTAAGTTTCTTTGTGTTTGTGCATTTCATCATGCCATTTTCCCACCCTTTTAATTCTAAAGGGGTTTTAAACACACCAACCAGGTACGTGTTTGTTTATGTCATTTACCGTTTTATTATCTAAGGATTGGTACTACACCGCCGTTATTCTTATTTAGTTATTTTTCTCTGTTTGTTCTTTGTGTAAGGGTAACCAGTCAAAGGCCCTCTTCTTCGGCCTGTCGAAAGAAGAGGAAGTTGGAGCCCGCATAACCCCGTGTCAAAGGCGAAAGCGATCAATCTGTTCGGGACCCTCGGTCCCTGGCGATCACAAAATTCCTAACGCGCGCTTCTTTAACTTTCTTTATTGTTAATAACACCCGCGGAGAGTTACTTCCCGCAGCGGTCACCTTCTTCTGTCTTTGGCCTCACCCGCACGGAGGATTATTCCCCGCGGCGGTTTCTGTTGTTTACTTTCTGTATATCTAACTCCTAATTGGTGCGGTGGGTCACCTCCCGCGACCGTTTCCATTTCAGCATTTTATTTTCTGCACTTCACTTTTTAACTCCTAACTATTTAATTTCAGTATTCCCCTATCATCGCTTTAAAATCCCGTGGAGATCAACATCTCGCGGCGGTTTATTTCATCCCTTTTCCTTTCCTGTCACATATACTTATCTTATAGTAAAGACCCTTCAGAGGCCACAGTCTCGTGGTGGTTTATATATATATATATATAATTTATGTCACATTAAGACCCCTCAGAGGCCACAGTCTCGTGGTGGTTTATATATATATATATATATATATTATTTATATTGTTTATGTCGTATCAAAGACCCCGCAGAGGCCACAGTCTCGTGGTGGTTTATATATTTATGTACTTATATTTATTATCTATGTTATAGTAAGAACCCCGCAGAGGCCAATATCTCGTGGTGGTGTGTATATATATTTATATTTATTATTTATAATGCATTAAAAACCCCGCAGAGGCCAATGTCTCGTGGTGGTTTATATATATACTTATATTTATTATTTATATTGCACTAAAAACCCCGTAAGGCCAATGTCTTACGGTGGTTCCCATATGTACATATATTAATTATTGCTTATATTGCTTTTCCTATTAAAACCCCGTAAGGCCAATGTCTCACGGTGGTTTCTATATATACATATATTAATTACTGCTCATATTGCAATATTATTGTTAAAACCCCGCAAAGACCAATGTCCTGCGGTGGTGTGCCTTTATTCATATTGTTCTTGTAACTGTTCGAGGAGTGATATATCGTTACAATTTCTGAGTCCACGTGTCTTCCCGTCTGTCAATTTCTATTACGTAGAGTTCCAGGACTCGAATTCGGTATATGAAAAGCTATTCTCGGAACGGTGGGTCACGCCTACCGGGAAGGGTTTCAGTTTGCGTGAGAGGGTCTTCGGACCCCTATCTCCGCCACGTACCGGAGTTCGGTCAGTCTAAATTCTCCATGTCCCCACTGTTGTCTTATCTGTAGGTCCCCGTCCACCGTTCTTTCATATCCCCTATAGCGCGCGTTTCATTGTTTTGTCCTCATTTCTTTCACCCTTTATCACTCAGAGAGGGAGAAACCCCATCTCTCTCTCTCAGTCCACCACGTGACGCGTTCACATCTCTGGTGATCACGGTGGGACCTGCTTTTTGCTTTTCTGGTTACCCACAAGCTTTCGACACCCACGTGTGCCCCTCCTTTTGACACCCACGTGTGTCCCTCCTTTCGGCACCCACGTGTGCCCTTCCTTATTGCGCCCCCGCGCGCTCACTCCCCTCGTGCACCTTGTGCACTCCCCCGGTACTTTGTGGTTACTTGAGAGGATAACGTTGTCTCGTGCACCACGTGCATTTCCCCTACCATTCGGCACCCACGTGTGCCCTCCCTACCATTCGGCACCCACGTGTGCCCTCCCTACCATTCGGCACCCACGTGTGCCCCTACCATTCGGCACCCACGTGTGCCCTCCCTACCATTCGGCACCCACGTGCGCCCCTTCCCCTACCATTCGGCACCCACGTGTGCCCCTTCTCCTCCATTCGGCACCCTCGTGTGCCCCACCTCCTTGTTCCCCTCTATTTGGCATCCTCGTGCCCCGCCTCTTTATTGCGCCCACGTGCGCTACGTCATTCCCCTCGTGCACTACGTGCACCCTTAGAGCCCCTTTCTCTTTTTTCAAGTGATCTACGTGTCTCGGAAAGAGGAACAGTTGTATCTTACTCCATCTGTTTACTGCTTTTATATCTTTGTTATATCATTGTGATTATCTCTGTTCTATTTGTGTGTTTATCTCTGGTATTTGTGTGTTATACATCTTTTATTCAGCACTGCATTTCATGCATTTATCCCTTTTCTTTTCTTTCTCTTACATATTTAAGGATTAACCCCTCTTGGTGAAGGAAGGACTCTCCGTCGGGATATCCTCTCGACGGACTAGGATCTCCTCCATTGAGACCTCCGTAAGTCCCTGACAGCGAAGGATTCCCTCTTCGTTCACTGGGCTGGTTGTACCACTGAAGTACCCCGGAGTTAGTTACCTATTCGTGGTGAGACTGTGAGCGACGTCACGCGGTTCGGGGGAGAGCGGTGAAGAGGAAGCGGAGAGCGCGCGGGCTCCTTCTTTTTTGTTTGTTTTGTTTTGTTGTTTTGCTGCAACACAGTGATGAGAGAGAAGAGAGAAGGGGCCACCACGGGAGATTGCTCCGGCGGGGCGAGCGGGACAAGTATAATATAGCAAGATATGGGGTTCAAACGGCCATAGCGGGAAGTGACTCGCCGCGACCTCGGGGGGACGGGAATGGTGCAGAAATTAAATAACAGGAATTGAAACGGCCATTGGGGAAGTGACTCGCCGCGGCCTCGAGAATATGAGCAGAATATAGCAGAATATAAAAGAGAATATAAGAACAGAGATTTAAACAGCCATTGGGGAAGTGACCCGCCGCGGCCTCGATGATATGAGCAGAATATAACAGAATATAGAGAGAATATAAGAACGAAAATTTAAACGGCCATTGGGGAAGTGACTCGCCGCGGCCTCGATGATATGAGCAAAATATAATAGAATATAGAAAGAATATAGGAACGGAAATTTAAACGGCCATTGGGGAAGTGACTCGCCACGGCCTCGATGATATGAGCAAAATATAACAGGATATAAAGAGAATATGAGAACAGAAATTTAAACGGCCATTGGGGAAGTGACTCGCCGCGGCCTCGATGAAAAGATGTGATCGCCAGGGGCCGAAAGACCCCAAAATAAGAAAGTGATCGCGCCTACCTCAAGAGCGGGAGATGGCGGGTTGCTTCTTCCTCTCCTTCCGGCCGACCGACGGAGAGGGCTTTCCTCGGGTACCCTTGCAAAATAACGACAAATAAATGACAAGTGGATTAGAAAGATGGAGGTGTAGTATTCAAATCCTTGCGGTAAAAATAACGAAATGATGGCAAGACACACACCTGGTTGGTGTTATCTTTTAAACCCCTCTCGGACTCGAGTAGGAGAAAAATGAGATGATGGATGCAAGAAGTATAAGAGAAGAGGCGCCCTTGTGAAGGGGGATAGAGGATGCAATATGATGAATGTAAAGAACTATGGAGAAAAAGGGGAAGAAAAGGCTTATTGGATGAGCCGAGGGTGAAATCTGGCGGAGCTCCGGCAGCGTGGGGACGACGGGGAAGCGCGGTGGATGAAGACGGCCTTCCTCTCGCGAGCGTGAACACCCGAGAAGCCGGCAGAACCTCCACCTACAAAAGAACCCACGGGTTAGAAAATGACTCCGTAGCCTCTGGGCTTCGGCAGCCTATCGGATCACTGCTTAGCTCCCCAGAACTGAGGGGGTGGGGCTCTATTTATAGAGCTCCGGAGGGTTGAGGCGTCCAGGACTCTGGACACCTCCATCAGGGCCGAAATAATATTTTATTCTATTTTTATATATTTTTTTGGAATACTTTTGTGGAGGCGTCCAGGGCCCCGGACGCCTCAAACAGGTCCACCGAAAATCGACGACGGCCGCACGCAGTTTGGCACAACGCGTGGTTTTGTGAGTGGCGCCTCGTGATTCAGAAATGGGCGCGTCCAGCTGACCGGACGTCTCTATAATTTGGCTTTTTTCACACACGACAAACCGTCGTTCGGTGGGCGGCGCCCGTGAGGGAATTGATGGAAGCGTCCAGGGGGCTGGACGCCTCCAAAATTATATTATTTTATTATTTTTCTTTTGTCTTTTATACCAGGCTTGGCATTATATATTTTTTTATATATTTTTATGGAGGCGTCCAGGGGCCTGGACGCCTCCATTAATATATATATTTTATTTATTTATTTTTTTGTTTTTTGTATGCCAACTGGCATTTTATTTTTTTTTTATATTTTGTTTTTATGGAGGCGTCCAGGGACCTGGACGCCTCCATTAATTTATTATTTTTTATTTAATTTTGGGCCCTGAAAAATAAAAATAAAATAAATTAAAAGATTGGGGGCGTCCAGGGGCCTGGACGCCCCCATAAAGACCCACCCGGGTCCTCGGACAACGTGTTGGCGGCTGCCCGACAGATACCCTTCTTGGTTCCAGAACCTCTGATGCGTCTGACTGGTGTTGATGCCGTCCGAATACCGTGACGAGATGATTCCGGATGCCGAAAAGGGCGGAAGAAGACTCAAGAAAAGGAAGCACTCAAGTGATTCAAAACGCATAAGCCGTCGCGGGGCGTTGTATAGTAATATGAGACTTTCTCAGGAGACGTCAGGAATGGCGTGTCTACAGCTGCCCCGCCTTGGCGTCTGCTTTGCAAGGGAGCGATACGTAGTGGAATGGTATGGAGTGGGAGCGGACTGATAAGTTGATGCCAAGGTGTGATGAGACACGCTTTTGACGTTACTGTTTGGAATCTTTCCTGGAGTTTCAATGAGGCGACCTTGAAGAAGGTCTTTCAAATATTGACGATTGCTTGGACGGAGATCAAATAAGGGAGGGTGAGATGTGCGCTAGGCACGAAACAAAAGGAGACCAACTTCTCGGTGTGGAAGTACCTGGGTCATAAACCGGAGGTTTCACCTTTGGGGAGCGGTTACCAGCCAATGTGGAAGTGCTGCGGCCAAGGTGGGTCAAAAAAGGTAAAGGAATATCTGAGGGTCTGTCCAAACAAGGGTCTCCTTTGGAAGAGCAGCGTCGGGGCTGTCTCAAGGAAACTCAGTATTTCATTCGGAGTGGAATATCTCATATTTGTGGGAATTGGAGCACAACGGCTTTCACAATCGAATCACTTGAATGATCTTCCGCAATAAATCAAAGTCCTATATGAATGCATGCTGGGTTCAAAGAAAAATTTAAAACAAACAAAAATAGAAAATAGCCAAGGATAATATTGTCAACTTGTGAAGAATGGGTCAGAATACCGACCCGGTGAGCTGATACTGGGCTGGGGCCCGTTTATCCGCGCACCAACTCACTGAATGGAACCGTCATCCCCATTCTATCACAAGTTGACGGCCTATCCGTACAACCCAAATTCCTCCGGGATCATCATCATTTTTGTTGAAGGGGAATTCAGATCCCAGATTCGTTCGAGCCGCAAGGTCCTTGACATGTTCTAGTAGCGTAAGTATCATATACTACGATGCATGACAAGGTGGGACCAACCAATGAAAGGTGGGACAGGAGATAGGACAAAGACGTCCGTTAGTAAAACCTGCACAGGCCAGCAAAGGTTAGCAACATCATAAAGTAGCAGAATGATAGCAGAAACGCACCACAGTTCAAAGGAAATCCAGACAAAATCCTGATAGCGACCGCTGATGTGACATGTTCTGTCCTGTAGCGATCTTCCCTTCCTATAAGAACTCCCCTTAGGCTAGTTCATTCAAATGCACCAAGGTGGGTTTTGAAAGCTCAGGAGAGGAAGGAGAGGAGAATCTAGAGATTTCAGCATGGAAGGAGAGTCTTCCCGCGTTATGAAGAAGAGCAGGCCTAGCAGCGAGATCAGGCGACTCTCCGACCTCGAGGGTCATCTGAGTGGGACGATCATGTCGCATATGGTAAGCTGACTCTTTTCAAATTTCTGCACGTGAACCTTCTTCTTACTTCCTTCATTTCTTCTTTTTTTCTCTCCCAGCCATATCCACTCTTCCCAGGCCCGAGGAAGTTTTCCAAATTGCCATGGCTTTCAAAGCTAACTTCCAATATTTCCATTGGCATGAGGGCCATACTCTCGAAGTGGCATTTGCAGGGGCTCCTTATTCATGCCAAACATTACGAGAAGATTCGTATGGACTGGGCGGCTATGGGCGCACTAGTGGAGATCTGGCATCCCCAGACCCACACTTTTATTTTCCCGACCTTCGAGGTGACCATCCTCCTCGAGGAGGTGGAACTTCTGCTTGGTTTGAAGAAATTCAAGAGTGACGGGAAGGTGAAGGCTATGCGGATGCTGACACGGGGGACTTCTGAAAGCGTCCTTGGAAGCTTCATGCCGCCCGACGCAGCCAGAAAGGTCCGTACTCAAAAGGGGATCGATCTCCAAAAGCTTGCGAAGTGGGTCATGGACGCCCTGAGAGGGTCACCAGACGATGACTATTTGGAGGGAATCATGAAGGGGTTCACTATCTGTCTGGCGGGTGCTCTCTTGTTTCCTTATACCGACAACATAGTGGAGGAAGACCAACTGAGTGCTATCTGCGGGATTTGGCGTGGAAAGAGGGTGGGACCCGCTGTCCTCGCCTACCTGTATAGTGGCCTTACTGCCTCAAGCATGGGTAAGCCTCCATTTGGTTGTGCACTTGTCTTGAATTGCTGGCTGGATTTGCATTTCAAATTCGACCACCGAGAGGGAATGCCAACCGCTTCGAAGCTCTTCCAACAAAGCCCGCTTCACCACATAGCCGACGTGTTAGGCTTTGGTGGTACTGTAGTGAACCGCGTTCCGTGGCTGAAGAAACATGAAGACTGGCGGTCTCACTTCCGCACCGTGTCACAAGGCTTCTTTACTTGCGCACCGGCATGTTTGCTTTCGCTAGATCTCCTCATGAGGTCTTTCCCCGAAGTTGATCTTCAACTGATCGGCGCGACCGAGTTCATCCTTTACAGTGCGCATCGGTGCTGTCTCCAGATTGGCATCCCACGTTATTCGTTCCCGCCACCGACTGGCATTGTTCCTTTGAAGAAAAGGGAGTTGGGCACTGAAGCGGACGCGAAGGAAGCGAAGGCCATTAAAGCTCACTGGAAGACAAGTGTTGCGGGAAAGGCCTTAGCGCACGTGGTGGAGGAATGCGAGCCGTGGAGGGCTTATGTAACCGAACTGGGGAAGTTAAGGCCTAAAGCGCCTAAGCCCCTGATGTAGTTCACTCTGCTTTTCTGATGGAATAAAATTTGGCATTTGGATGTTTCGGACCCCCGTCCCCTTAATTATTATCTTTTTTTATGGTTTTTCTTTTTCTTTGTGTTTTTTTTATTTTGTTTGGATTATATACATATTCTTATATAAATATATTTTTTTGAAAATTTTTTATTATTGGGGCGTCCAGGCGCCTGGACGCCCCTAATTTTATTTTATTATTTTATTGTTTTTTTGACAATTTATTTTTGGGGGCGTCCAGGGTCCTGGACGCCCCTATTTTGATTTTTTTTATTTTTTTATTTATTTTATTTTTGGGGGCGTCCAGGCGCCTGGACGCCCCTATTTTTTTGAATTTTTGAAAAAAATAAAAATTGTGGGGGTGTCCAGGCGCCTGGACGCCCCAATAAAAGGTCATTCTATATATAGGGGGGC
>JAHNEJ010001620.1:0-306694 GCA_022559845.1 Amorphophallus konjac | reverse complement strand
CTTGGGACGGCCGAGGTCGGAGTTTCTGTTGAGAGACGTCCCTCATTCTGTGGGATATCACGGTGGTCAGCCACTTGGCGACCCTTGAGCGTGCTACTGCCGGCCTCAGTTAGAGTCTTTTGTGAGTCTTAGTCCGTGTCGGTCCCCGTCCCGCGTCAGAGGTCAATAGCAGAGTAGAGTTTCATCTCCCTGATGCACCGTCACTTGGCTTACAGTCTTCAGACGAGATGGTGTGGCAGAACTTGGAGATGCTTAAGCAAATTGTGCTGGTTAATCAGGACTTATCTTACACCCAGCTGAGGGGGCTGGCTGAGTCCATATCACGCAGCCTCATAGCCTTTGGTTGTCCCATGTAGGACTGGGCGCCGCGAGTAATGTTGCTACTTAAGTATGTAAATCGGTGAGAATTTATTGAGCACGGCTTGAGGGATCAGCTGACCGCCCTGGCGCTTCAACGGAAAGAATGCCATACTGCTATTCGGGCTTCCCGAGAGCTCATTAGCGAGCGTAGGAATATCGTTGAGGGAGCTGCTGAATGAGCTTCCTTCTTGCGACAACGGATTTTTGAACTCCATACTGAACTAGCTCAGGCTGAAGAAGATATAGCTTGCACAGAGCAACTAGTGGCGCGATGCTTGGGTGAGGCCGAATCAGCGGAGAAGCGCGTTGGCTATCTTATGGAGGAGTTATTGAGGCTAGAAGCTAAGGAGCGCCGGTGGCAGGACTTAGCTGTTCATCCCTCTATCGGACTTCCGGCGCTCGATGATATCTCTCTCCATCCAGGCCAATGATCTGTATTTTTCCCTTTTTGTCTTTTTTTTTTAATGTGTATCAGTGCAGGAACTTCGTGCACCCCTTCCATGCAATGATATTTTCTTCAGTCTTGCCTTACATACTTGTGCCGAGCCTTAACTGTGTATTTATTTTCCTTCCCTCCATAATGTGAGCGGGGGTACAAGACTAGCTTCACCAATCTTGGGGTGTGTTAGCTGCTAGGATAGGAGAGCGCTCACGCCTTCAGGAAAGGGGAGAGGAGTTCGCTCCACTGCCATGCTATGTCGCTCGAAATCAATGTTAGGCAAGATTAAGTGGAAAATATTCTTTTAGGCCGACGTCAAAGCATTATTATATTCACCGGCTAAACGAATACCGGGGCCGAGAGGTAGATTCTTCATTAACGAGGACGGAAGGTGCAAGTTAAAGTCTTATTGTCTGATTTTGTCAATGATGACGAAAATCAGGGTATTGTCGACATTGGGTAGAATGTTGAAGCAAAGAAGGGTATTTTTCTTCATTAATGAGGATGAAAGGTCCAAGTTAAGGTTTCGATCACTGATGTCACCGATGCTGATGATGATCAGGATAGATGTATTCGTCGACATTAGGTTAAATGTCGAAGCAAGAAATGGTTTTAGTATCATTAACAAGGACAGAAGGTCCAAGTCAAGGTCTCGATCACTAATGTCACCGATGCTGATGACGATCAGGATAGATGTATTCATCGACATTGGGTAGAATGTCGAAGCAAGAAGTGGTTTTACTATCATTAACGAGGACGGAAGGTCCATGTTAAGGTTTCGATCACTGATGTCACCGATGTTGATGACGATCAAGGTAGATGTATTCATCGACATTGGGTTAAGTGTCGAAGCAAGAAGTGGTTTTACTATCATTAACGAGGACGGAAGGTCCAAGTTAAGGTTTCGATCACCGATGTCACCGATGCTGATGACGATCAAGGTAGATGTATTCATCTACATTGGGTTAAGTGTCGAAGCAAGAAGTGGTTTTAGTATCATTAACAAGGACGGAAGGTCTAAGTCAAGGTTTCGATCACTGATGTCACCGATGCTGATGACGATCAAGATAGAAGTATTCATCGACATTGGGTAGAATGTCGAAGCAAGAAGTGGTTTTACTATCATTAACGAGGATAGACGGTCCAAGTTAAGGTTTCGATCACTGATATCACCGATGTTGATGACGATCAGGGTAGATGTATTCATCGACATTAGGTTAAGTGTCGAAGCAAGAAGTGGTTTTACTATCATTAATGAGGACGGAAGGTCCAAGTTAATGTCTCGATCACTAATGTCACCGATGCTGATGATGATCAGGGTAGATGTATTCATCGACATTAGGTTAAGTGTCAAAGATAGAAGTGGTTTTACTATCATTAACGAGGACAGAAGGTCCAAGTTAAGGTTTCGATCACTGATGTCACCGATGCTGATGACGATCAGGGTAGATGTATTCATCGACATTGGGTTAAGTGTCGAAGCAAGAAGTGGTTTTACTATCATTAACGAGGACGGAAGGTCCATGTTAAGGTTTTGATCACTGATGTCACCGATGCTGATGACGAGCAGGGTAGATGTATTCATCGACATTGGGTTAAATGCCGAAGCAAGAAATGGTTTTATCGTCGAAACAGGCGGAAGGCCTATTCCGATTGGACTTTGCCGTATTGGTGGTTTGTTTTTGGTGGGACACCTGGTGGTGTCCTGCTTATGAGGATGTCTTGGGAAAAAGCATTTTTTATGTGTGTGTGTGTGTGTGTATATATATATATATATATATATTAACCACATTACCGATGCAAGCGCCCTTTTCAGGTTTTTGCCAGCATCGGTCCCCTGTTGCTCTTCCCCACGCGCCCTTTCCGATTTTCATATGGTGGGGTACCCGATTTTGCCTGCAGCGCCCTTGTGGGTTTTCGCCACAACTGGATTATCGCCCTTTTTACCCTTGTCCTACTAAAAAAATAAGTCTGGCGGGGCACCTCTATTTTAAGCCCCATTTTTCTTTCTTCTCTCTTTTTTTATGAGATGACCTCTGAGAACAATATGTGATTGTTGGCTCGGACACAGAGTCCTTTGCTGATAGAGGGTTTATTCGTCAGCAGGGACATATACCAATGCAAGAGACGGAATTAGTGCCGATTCAGGCGTAAGGCCTACAGTGGCAACATTGCGTGTATATGAATGGCTAGGGCACGAATCCTTGCGTCGAAAAGGGTTTATTCATCAACAGGATCAAATTCCAATGCAAGGGATAGAATTAGCGTCGACTCGGGCGTAAGGCCCGCAATGGCGATATTGTGTATATATGAATGGCTAGGGCACGCAGCCCTGCGCCGAAAAGGGTTTATTCGTCGACAAGGATGAATGCCAACGTAAAGGGGAATATCTGCCGATTTGGGCGTAAGGCCCGCAATGGCAACATTGTGGACATAGTTAGCTAGGGCACGAAGTCTTGCGCCGAAGAACGGCCTATTCGTTGGAAAGGACGAATGCCAACGCAAAGGATAGAATTGACGCCGATTCGGGCGTAAGGCCCGTAATGGCAATATGACATATGAGCCGGCTAGGGCACGAAGCCTTGCGCCGCTAAGCTGTGTATTCACGGACATGGGGTTAATGCCTGTGCAAAGGAAAGAGTTTTCTTTACCCTCACGGGCGTAAGGTCTATCGAGGGCATTTATGGAGGTAGTATTCAAGGCGGGGACCTTTTCATCCATATGGACGTAAGGTCCATTGGATGTCTAGAAATCAGTGTTCACGGGCATGGGTTTAACTGATGCGGGATGGGACCACGGACACGACAAGCTCGTGACTGTCCCTTAACGAGGGAAGCGTTGGACGTGCGCAGTTGAGAAACCGACAATGAGCTAGGGTGATCAGCTCTCTCGTGTCCCCGGATCGGGTCACGGGACGGTCTCGCACTCTCTCCCAGCAGCGGTAATGAATAGATAAAGCGAGCTAGATATCCCTACACATGCTCTCTAGCAGCGGCAAAAACAAATATGTATGAAGTAAGCAAAATGCCAAGTAAGGGAGCGAATGCGATACCTCCACGCGCTCGGCGTGGGGAAGGCGGACCCGACCGAAACTCGTACTCCCGGGGCAATTAATACACCATATTTCAGCAAATAAATTACTGCCCACTCCACGCAGGGAGGTAAAGGGCTACACAAACGGGCCCGGGAGGACCGAATTCGGGTTGACGGGTGGCTTCTCGCGTCTCTTCGGCAGCACCCGAACTAGTGACGGTGGGACCCATGTGCTGTCCGGAGGGACCGTGCGGGACCCGGTGTCACCACTATGGTGGGGACACTTGTGGAAGTGTTCCCTGGGCTGGCGGCACGCTGGTTCACCGGCCGGAGGCCGGGCGGCTCCGTTCGGCACCGGTCAGAATGACCGGCCACGGACCTGCCGGTTCTGTTTTCCGGCGCGCGCTCCGGCGAGAACGGATGCTGCGATCAGCCCCGACGTCGGAATGCGACGAAACTGGTGCCGTTGGAAAGATGCTTCGAAGGGCTTCAACCCAAGGTGATTACAGAAAAATAATCAAGCCTGTACTTCTGATTGGCGAATTTTGAAGGTTGCTATTGTACAGTTCCTGAAATCTCAGGTCAGCAGAGAACTTTCCTATGGATTACCTTTGACCGCGAGGTAGATGTCCGAATCTGAGGTTCTATTCTTCAGAAAAGTTGTGGGAAATCAAGTTATGAAATCGGGACTATTTTTGGATCTGGATTTGGAGGTGGTGGTGATTTGCTCAGATTTTGGAAGTGGAGGGTGGTCAGATCTGGGATCTCACTGACAACACTGTAGCTGAGGAAGAACACGAATTTCTAAAAATAGATATATGGCTGATAAAAAATTAAGAAACTTTTTGGATGTAGGGGGTGATGGACAGAACTCCCAATAAAATTGGGAGGGTCTGGACAAATCAAAAGATGGCCGGAGCTGGGAGACACAGGGCTGCTGTCACTGTAGACAGAGACAAAACATAACTAGGAATGAAAGATGCACGAAAATGGGAAAATACTAAACGATGGAATTTGGGCGTTAAAATTTAGGTGGAGCTTGGGATACAAGGGAAGAACACACCATAAAAATTGTAGACCACGAAGAGGCCGTTGCTGAAAGTCAGAATTTCGGGAAGGGACCTCTGTCCATCAGGACAGAACACCGAGAACGGTTTCGCGGCGGCTCGAAGGCGGCACGAACGGCGGCGGCGGCGGCACAAATGATCACCGGAGATAGAGGGGAGGGGATAGAAGATAGAAATCGCTCTAGAACTAGAGGTTGGAGGAGAGGAAACCAGGGGGAGAGAGAAGGGGCTCAAGAACACTCTTGATTTTCCAACAATTTTCTCTTCATTAATGCTAACAAATGGAAAATACAAACTTTTATATGCTATGTATCTAATCAATTGTACACCCTTGGATCTAGGGAGGGGGATTGAATGGATGGGATTAAGTGTGATTAACACACCAAAAATGATAAAATAATGAGGGGAGAGGGGCGCCCCCTTGACTAGGGTGAATGGGTTGAAAGGTAGGTGGCCTACCTTCGAAAATGTTAACCACTTGTCTACCATGTGGTCAATTGGCATTCAACCCTTCTAGATGGCCACCTAGGATGGTTGACCAGCCCCACATGAGTGACATAGACCAATGGGAAAGGGCTGATGGCCCCCCTTGCTTGGTCCTACTGGAATTTTACATATAACCACTAAGACTTACAATTGCGTACCCATATAACACAAGGGTATACATACAAATATGAAAGGACATAAATGCAAACAAAATGCGGACGGTCTTGCCTCGATGTCCCCATCATTAACGCCCGAGCAAAGAGAGAGTTTTCTTCTTCCGAACAGACGTAAGGTCCGTTGGAGGTCGTAAGTAAGATTCACCGGTATGGGGTTAATACCCGAGCAAAGGGGAGGTTTTTCTTTATCCAAACGGACGTAAGGTCCGTTGGAAGCATTATGACCTGGTGGGATTATGGTTGGACCATGGGTGTTTTCAGTCTTCAGGCGTCGGCACAGCTACCCGGTATAGCTTCATATGCTTCCCGTTGAGAGGGGAGAACTGAACTACGCCCTTGTGAACTACAAGGATGTAAGTGCCTCATTCGTAGACCGGATTGACAATATACGGGCCCACCCGAATTTTCCCTTAGGGTTGGCTGCCATCACTTCTCTTTTATTGACCATAACGAGGTCACCTTTTTTGAATTCTCGCTCTTTGACCAACTTATCAAAAGCACTGGCCATGCGAGCTTGGTATACCTGAATATTCTATTGTGCTCGGAGTCGCTTTCCTTCCAAATCAGCAAGCTCCTCCAATCTTCTCTCCACATTGGCCGGTGTTGTACTCCTGGTTTTGATGATGACAACAGTAAGATTTTGGATATATGATGGAATCCTCGGTTCAAGATTCAAAATTTAAAAATTTGACGGGGATCGGCAATCAACTTCATCAACACAATCAAATGGCCAATCTATTTGTCTCATGATAAATGGGCCTCTTTATGGGCCTTATGGGTTATGTCCGTAGCAATTATGTAATAGTCCTTTCATATTTTTGTCTTAAAGTCTTCCAATAGAGTGTCTTTTAGTCTCCCCAAGAGAACTATAATGAGTAGACATTAAGTGTTTAGGATAGTGTCTTTTGGTCTCCCCAAGAGAACTATAATGAGTAGACATTAAGTGTTTAGGATAGTGTCTTTTGGTCTCCCCAAGAGAACTATAATAAGTAGACATTAAGTGTTTAGGATAGTGTCTTTTGGTCTTCTTTGAGAGTCTATAAAAGAGTCATGTATCTTTCATTTGAAAAACAGTGAATGAAATCTTATTTTTGGAACCCCCATGTGATGCCCACGTAGGAGGGGCCTTCCCCTCCTTTATCTTCTTCCCCCCCCCCTCTTTTAATTCCCATGGCCGTGAGTGCCTGTTCTTCCTTCCCTCTCCACGGGTGAGATGCCCAGTTCTTCCCTCCTTGCCACGGGTGTTGATGCCCTTCATTCCTCCCTTCTCCTCCAGCCACCAGCATCTTCCGCTCACCCCCACAGCTTGGCCGAACTTCCCGTTCCCCAGTTCCTCCTGTCTTCTAACCCAATCTTTCACTGCTGCGGCAGTCTACCTTCCTTGCCTCACCCTCTAAGCTTCTTCCTCCCGGCCACGCTATTACCTCATACGCCCACGCTACCTCCGTTCCCGTCATACACGCACTGCACCCCTTTCCACAGCCTCAAGACAACCCCCTGCAACCCCAACCACGTCCACCCACTATCCCCATAGCTTACACCCACAAACACCACCACTAAACTTAGCCCCCACTCCACAAGCCCATCCCAAACCCGCAGGCAGCTCCTGGCCCAATTTGCAGAGTAACTTCCAGTTCGTTCCAGGTGGAGTCTGCATCCAAGGTCTTCAGCAAAGTTGATCGTCCACAAGTCCTCTTCGCAAGCGAGTTGGAATCGTGTCGATCCGAGTTCGTGGCCGCCCACAAGGGACTTTCTTCCCCGACTGCGCAGAGAAGGCCTGACAGCGACCTGAAGCGGTTTGGGGCAGCAACCACGACCTCTTCTTGAAGGATTCAGGCTCCAGGATCTTCATCAAAGTTCTCCATCCTCAAGTCAGCTACCGGGATCAGAAGACGGAACCGCAATCAGAGGTCGGTGGCCAGAGTTACAAATTTTATACCCCGACGACCCCATTCTGCCTCCTGTCTGTCTCCTCCGACCAGTCCCCACTCAACGGGACCTGCACGTCCACACCGACATCCGACTGAGGCAAGACCAGTGCCGCTGGAAAGTAGTCGTCCCCACGATTCCAACGCCACCTGCCGCGCACCAAACGGAGTTCGGGGTTGCTCGTGGTGTCCATGTCAAGCCGCTGTTCAGAAGCTGCCCCTGCACAGAACCAGAACAGGGTCCCCGCTCAGTCGTCCGTGGCGACCAGGTTCGGGCGGAACCAAAATTCAGAAAAATTGTGCTGTATCCCTACCCTGTTACGAAGCCAACGGCACCAACCGCGCCTCCGGCAAAATTCCAGAGTGCGATCCACAGCCACTTCAACAGCTGCTGGTCACAGATTCCAGAACCGGACAGAATCGACTTCGGCATTTGTTTCACATCAAGTGGTATCAGAGCTTAGGGAATCGGGCCGTCCCATCGGACCGAGATCCTGAGCTTTGAGGTTCGAGGTCGAACCTCCTCCAAGCGGAGGAGTATGATGGAATCCTCGGTTCAAGATTCAAAATTTAAAAATTTGACGGGGATCGGCAATCAACTTCATCAACACAATCAAATGGCCAATCTATTTGTCTCATGATAAATGGGCCTCTTTATGGGCCTTATGGGTTATGTCCGTAGCAATTATGTAATAGTCCTTTCATATTTTTGTCTTTAAGTCTTCCAATAGAGTGTCTTTTAGTCTCCCCAAGAGAACTATAATGAGTAGACATTAAGTGTTTAGGATAGTGTCTTTTGGTCTCCCCAAGAGAACTATAATGAGTAGACATTAAGTGTTTAGGATAGTGTCTTTTGGTCTCCCCAAGAGAACTATAATAAGTAGACATTAAGTGTTTAGGATAGTGTCTTTTGGTCTTCTTTGAGAGTCTATAAAAGAGTCATGTATCTTTCATTTGAAAAACAGTGAATGAAATCTTATTTTTGGAACCCCCATGTGATGCCCACGTAGGAGGGGCCTTCCCCTCCTTTATCTTCTTCCCCCCCCCCTCTTTTAATTCCCATGGCCGTGAGTGCCTGTTCTTCCTTCCCTCTCCACGGGTGAGATGCCCAGTTCTTCCCTCCTTGCCACGGGTGTTGATGCCCTTCATTCCTCCCTTCTCCTCCAGCCACCAGCATCTTCCGCTCACCCCCACAGCTTGGCCGAACTTCCCGTTCCCCAGTTCCTCCTGTCTTCTAACCCAATCTTTCACTGCTGCGGCAGTCTACCTTCCTTGCCTCACCCTCTAAGCTTCTTCCTCCCGGCCACGCTATTACCTCATACGCCCACGCTACCTCCGTTCCCGTCATACACGCACTGCACCCCTTTCCACAGCCTCAAGACAACCCCCTGCAACCCCAACCACGTCCACCCACTATCCCCATAGCTTACACCCACAAACACCACCACTAAACTTAGCCCCCACTCCACAAGCCCATCCCAAACCCGCAGGCAGCTCCTGGCCCAATTTGCAGAGTAACTTCCAGTTCGTTCCAGGTGGAGTCTGCATCCAAGGTCTTCAGCAAAGTTGATCGTCCACAAGTCCTCTTCGCAAGCGAGTTGGAATCGTGTCGATCCGAGTTCGTGGCCGCCCACAAGGGACTTTCTTCCCCGACTGCGCAGAGAAGGCCTGACAGCGACCTGAAGCGGTTTGGGGCAGCAACCACGACCTCTTCTTGAAGGATTCAGGCTCCAGGATCTTCATCAAAGTTCTCCATCCTCAAGTCAGCTACCGGGATCAGAAGACGGAACCGCAATCAGAGGTCGGTGGCCAGAGTTACAAATTTTATACCCCGACGACCCCATTCTGCCTCCTGTCTGTCTCCTCCGACCAGTCCCCACTCAACGGGACCTGCACGTCCACACCGACATCCGACTGAGGCAAGACCAGTGCCGCTGGAAAGTAGTCGTCCCCACGATTCCAACGCCACCTGCCGCGCACCAAACGGAGTTCGGGGTTGCTCGTGGTGTCCATGTCAAGCCGCTGTTCAGAAGCTGCCCCTGCACAGAACCAGAACAGGGTCCCCGCTCAGTCGTCCGTGGCGACCAGGTTCGGGCGGAACCAAAATTCAGAAAAATTGTGCTGTATCCCTACCCTGTTACGAAGCCAACGGCACCAACCGCGCCTCCGGCAAAATTCCAGAGTGCGATCCACAGCCACTTCAACAGCTGCTGGTCACAGATTCCAGAACCGGACAGAATCGACTTCGGCATTTGTTTCACATCAACTTCTCTTTTATTGACCATAACGAGGTCACCTTTTTTGAATTCTCGCTCTTTGACCAACTTATCAAAAGCACTGGCCATGCGAGCTTGGTATACCTGAATATTCTATTGTGCTCGGAGTCGCTTTCCTTCCAAATCAGCAAGCTCCTCCAATCTTCTCTCCACATTGGCCGGTGTTGTACTCCTGGTTTTGATGATGACAACAGTAAGATTTTGGATATAGACACTTAACCTCCTAATAACTGTTTAATAGTTCAAAGGGGTTGCAGGGTGCTCATTGCGTCAACGCCATCAAATGGAAGCGTCGACACAGCAGTGCAAACTCAAGAAAGAAACCCCTGGGTGAATTTGTGCGTCAACGCAACGTTCAAGTGGAGTGGACGCATCAGAGCATTGATAGCTTGGGCACAAAGTCTATACATCAGCTGGATCCATTTAGTCTGTACATTGGCATATCTTCGTCAAGTCTGTACATCGGGCACCTTCTTAACAAAGTCTATATATTGCTGTTTGCATTGCACAATCCATACACTTGAAGCCTTTCATTTGATGAAGTCTATACACTAGACTTCGGTCCTCCAAGTCTATACACTAGACTTCAGGTCCCCAAGTCTATACACTAGACTTCGGTCCTCCAAGTCTATACACTAGACTTCAGGTCCCCAAGTCTATACACTAGACTTCGGTCCTCCAAGTCTATACACTAGGCTTCAGTTCCCCAAGTCTATACACTAGACTTCATTTTCTCTAAGTCTATACATTGTTGTTTGCTTTGCAAAGTCCATACACTGGAAGCCTTTCATTTGATGAAGTCTGTACACTAGTCCTTCTAGCACGTAACACTAAGTCTATACACTCCATGTTGTGCAGAAGGGAACAGGGTCGACGCCTGAAGCCTAGAGCGTCCACGCATCAGTAGACGAAGCCTTTACGATTTCTTCTATTGCGTCAACGCCACAAGCAAGCAGCGTCGACGCAGCAGTTAAAGTAGCAGAGACTCTTACAAGCGATGAAACCCTTCACGAAATCTACCACTGCGTCAACGCCATCAACAAGCAGCGTCGACGCAGTAGCTTAAGAGATGCCAATATAGAAACGTACACGTTCGTGGGTCAACGCCACCAACTGGCAGCGTCGACGCAGCAGTCCAAGAAAGGAACGACTCACCTCTGGCTGCCTTCAATACGTCAACGCTATATGCTGTTAACGTCGACGCAGCACGCCTATCTGTTGAAGACTTGATCACTGGACTATCGGTACCATTGCGTCAACGCAGCAGGCTGATGGAGTCAACGCAGCGTTAAATAGATTGAAGAACTCTGAAGGTTGCGTCAACTCTCTGGAGCAAGTGAGTTGACGCCATCTAACTCCAGCTGCTGAGCGTACTGGTGCTGGGCACGTGATTTGAGGATAAGGAGAATGCCCAGATGAAGACACGTGTTCTGACAGCTGCTGGATGCTGCCACGTGGTCCGAACTCTTAGGGCGGGAACTGTGGAAGCCACACGCGCCCTGCTGCTGCTCCAGGTATATAATGGAGCCTTCGTCTTCTGATGAAGAGTGATCGAAGAAGAAGCCTGAAGAGCATATACGTCCTTCGATCCATAAAAAGAGGAAGAGAGCAGAAGAGAAAGAAAGAGAGATAGAGAGTGAGAGAGAGAGAGCTCGTGGATCTGTCTTCACTGGACCGCGGATCAGATCCAGGCCAATCAGCTCCGTTGAGAGCCTCATCTGTGTTTTCATCTATTACAGCTTTCGGATTGCTGTGTTATTTTTCGTTTATTATTTTTCCTTTATTCTTCTGATTATCCTTGGTTTTCTGATTGCCCTGTTGGGGATCGGGTACCTCCTGTTGATTCAGGAGAAGGGAGATCTAATCTCCGGGTTGCAAGTGACAGTTTGTCACTTGTGGGTTGTCCCTCCTGGTTTGGAGGAAGAGAGGTCTTCGACCTCTAGTTTCCAAGTGGCTGGGAGTCACTTGGGTGTCCCTCCGGTTGAGAGGAAGAGGGGACTCTGTTCCCCTGGTCAAGCTGTGTGGCAGCAACTGTTTGCAGACTAAGTCTGCTTGGTTCTAGCATTTGCTAGTGAAGCCTCACTCCGGTTGGGAGTGAGGGGTGGATGTAGGTCTGTGGACCGAACCACCTAAAATCTCTTGTGCCGTGGCTTGTTTGATTGATTTGCTTCCGCTAGATGCTTGGATAGGCATGCCCATGAGTTTGTATTTGAGTTGAAATGAATTAGTTCAATTTTGTGTCTCTTTTCTAGCATCCTAGTTTTAATTTGGCTATAATCTGTAGAAGGTTACATTCACCCCCCACTCTGTATCCGGGCCAAGCACCCTAACAGTTGGTATCAGAGCAGGTTTCTGCATACAAGGTCCAGCGACCTGCAGATTCGATCTTGCGGTCTTAGGTGCTAATTTTCTTTTAGTGCCTCAATATTCCTGTTGCATTGAATTTATCTACTAATTGTTTCAATGGCTTGTCCACCAGTCTTCAGGGGTTTTGATTACAACCAGTGGCACAGTGCTTTACGTGCTTATGTTAAATCTGTTGATCCAGACCTGTGGAAAGTGATTTCACATGGTCCTCACAAATTACCAAAGAAAAGGTCCAAATGGACTGACAGTCACGAATCAATGTATGAGGAGAATCAGACAGCTATAAATTTGATGAAAGCAGCCACTGACAAAGCCTTTCACTCATGTTTCTTTGATTGCAGATCTGCAAGGGATATGTTGGAGATGATGAAGAGAGCCGGGAAAGGAAATCAAACAAGTTGCATGATGGCCAACAGAAGCGATCAAGGCAGCAATCAAACTGAAGAAGATGATGATGATGAAGTAAATCTCTTCGACAATTTCTCTCTAGAAGATTGGGAGAATGCTTATGCTGAATTATTTGAATCTCATGAACTGTTAAGAAAATAGTATAAAAAATTGAAAAGGGGTACTGGTTTAGATAGTTCAAGCTTTCCTTGTAGAAATTGTGTTGAATTGAAAAATATTCATGATGCTTGTATGTCTGACCTTCAAATACTGAAGAAACAAGTTTCATTATTGAAAACTGAAAATCAAGAACATGTAAATGTGATATCCGAATTCAAAGAAGAATTGAACTCAGATAATGAGAATCAGATTGTTGTTAACTATCATGACCAGTATGAAAAATTACTGAAAAACTTTGAAAGTGTAAACTCAGACTTAAACAAGCTGAGATCCGAAAATGACTCCCTGAGAACATCTGCTAATAAAAATGATAACAAATTTGAGAAACTTGAGCAGGAGAAAAACTTGCTTGCTGAAAAACTGGAAGCCATCAAATCTGTGAATGTAGAATTACAGAAAAATATTGAAAAGAAGAAAAAAGATTTGAAGGAATTAAAGGCTGAAAGAAAACTTGAAACTAACTCAGAAGATCAGACTCTAATAAATGAGTTAATTCAGAATGACAAGCTTAAGAAAGAAAATGAAAAATTAAAAATGTTGAATTCCACTATGTCAGAGAGACTTCTAGCTTTGGAAAGAGGAAAAAATATTTGTGTTGAAGATTCTAATAAACTGAGCAATCTGGAACAGGAAATTGACAAATATAAAACTACTAACAAGGTGTTAACTGAATGTGTGAATTGCAGTGAACAAGAGATTGTCAGTTATGAGCTACATATTTCCTCTCTGGAAGATGAAATTAAGGATTTGACAGTCTCCTTGTCTAAATTTGTTGATGGGCAGAAAAATCTAGACAAGCTACTAGGTATAAAAATCAACTCTAGGAAGGAAGGGCTGGACTACAATAAGATAAACAAGAAGGAACTTCAGAACAAAGTTATGACATCTTTTGTAAGTGGTTCAGACGTAGCCACCACCTCTAAAGACAAACAGCCCATTGTTCAGAAAATACTGGGAACAAAGAATAACTTTAAGAAAGACGGACTGGGCTATAGTCCAGTCATGAGGAAGGTCGATGGAGCCAACCTGAAAACTATCTTTGTTAAATCCTCTGAACATGAGAAGCCTTCTATTTCATCTCCAACTCAGTACAAGGCTAAGAAAATAGGAAAACAGGATAAAAACCAGAAAAGGACTGTAAATCAGAAAATAAATGAAAAGGGTTCATCAGTGCATGCTGATCACAGTCCTCACACACACTCACATGCATCTAAAAGGAAGATTATCTGTCATTACTGTCATAAAGTTGGACATCTGATGCATGAGTGTAAGTTGATGGAGAAGGATGATAAGAATGCTAGGAGATCTTATGATAAAAATCCATCATCTCAGAAAAGGAGTGTCACATGCTCTAATTGTGGCAAATTAGGACACTCAATTCCTCATTGCTGTTTTGCTAGTGGTAAGACAAATTTTTATTCATATCATGCTAAATTCCCTGCAAACCAACATGTTTTTAATAAACACGAATCTGTTTCAATGAACCAGCATATCATCTGTTTTAATTGCAACAAAAGGGGTCACAGGGCCTCTGAATGCTGGTCAGGCTTCTTTGAAAGAAATTCTATTTCATGTTTTGAATGTGAAAAGAATGGCCACAGGGCCATTAATTGTTGGCATGCCCAAGGAGGCTATGGGAATAAT
Source organism: Amorphophallus konjac (assembly GCA_022559845.1). Classification (NCBI taxonomy): domain Eukaryota; kingdom Viridiplantae; phylum Streptophyta; class Magnoliopsida; order Alismatales; family Araceae; genus Amorphophallus; species Amorphophallus konjac. The sequence goes on along the minus strand of JAHNEJ010001620.1, from coordinate 292,351 downwards.
GAACTCAATTTTAAAAAGAATGTCTCTTATTGCTCTCACTGTAGAAAGCATGGCCATACAGTCAAAGACTGTTGGCACATTCAGGGTGGAAATGTGAATCTCAAACATGCTAAATTCCCTGTAAGACAATTTGCAAAACTTTCATGTTATAACTGTGGGAAGCCAGGTCACAGGGCTGCAACCTGTTGGTTGGCAGGATATCAAAACCAAACTGGTTTTGGCAAACAGAATTTTTATTCTGTTATCAAGAAATCTCATGCTTATGCACATAGAATTCATGCTAACAAGAATGTGCATAAATTAGATCTGAAAACTGCTGCTCCTTCCTATCAAGCTAAAAATATGCTGAGAAAACTTGCTAGGAGTGATAATGTCATGTCAGGACCCAAGACTTCTTGGGTACCTGTTTGTGCAAAATAAACCTTGTTTGCAGGTGTGCCTTGGAATGGAATAAAAAGGGGTATTAATCTAAAGCACTCAAGAATGAAAACCCTTTCTGAACGTTTCAGGTAAACTTCCTGCTCTTCTTGTCTTTAGTTTTATTGCATTTTTTTTTCATCAGTTGCCATGTGCATTATCTTCTGAGCATACATAGGCTAATTGCAATTGCTTGATAATTGTGTTATGCATAGACTCTGAAAACAAATTACCTTTCGAATTGTCTGAAAAATCTGAACTGCTTATGAGTGTGACTTGAATCATGTGTGTTACCATAGCTCACTGAATTTCTGAATTGCATTTAGGACTGTATGTTGAATAATCATGCATGACCTCAATGGTATATAAATGGTAAGGTACCAAAGGGCAGGGAGGTCTGTCTGGAGGTTCTTACTATGTGTAGGTGGTCTTTTAGACCAAGTGCTCCGCCTAGTACCATGGGTCATCTTGCTGGTTAAGACAGTCTGAATGTGCATGAATCTTTTGGTAACATTTGTTCAGTTCTCAGTGCAAATATTGCATATTTTCAGGGGGAGTTAGTTGCATATCCTTTGCATAGCTATTCAATGTCGAGTCTTTGCATGTCCCTGCATTCATATAGTTCATTGTATCCTCTTATATTGAAAATGTCAAAAAGAGAGTTTGAATGCATATTGTGAGGGGGAGTCAATGCATTGCATATAGGTTGTCAAATGCATACATTTGTCAGGTTTCATAGCATATCCTTTATTATTGACTTAGTTGACAAACCTTGATCATATTCTGAAAATTTTTGAGCTTCAAAATCTCTCTTAACAATTGGTATTTCTCCTATCAATTGGTATCGTTTGGTTTCAGAATTCTTTCAGTCCCTCATGAAGATTCCAATGGACCATCTTGATCATAAATCTGAAAAATTTGAACTAGAAAACTTCTATTATACAGGTTTATGAATGACTGAAAGAACTCATGTGGTTTAAGTTTAATGTTCATGGAGTTTGACTTTAAAATCTCTTAAAAATATCTGAAGCATGTTTAATAGACCTTAACCATTTGTTTCATGCTATGTCTTGTGAAAAATCTCTAAAATCTGCACTTTTGAATACATGACTTTAATTGGTTAAGTACATGAAACTATTATTGATTTGAAGTAATTGAATGCCTCTGAAATGTCTAAAGGGTTAATTCTGTCAGAGCAATGACATTCGCCACTGAGAAACACAAGTCCAAAGGATTGTGTCATGAGGTGCCTTCGTTAACTCTGATAAAATTCATTGAAACTCAGGCAGAGCAATGGCATGCACACTGAGAAATACAACTCACTCATTAAAAAATGATTTGTAGTGTGTCATGATGTGTAAGTGCTAACTCTGTTCACATAAAGCATGACAGTTGGTCACACTAAGGGCTTAGGGATATTGGCCTCTAATCAAGGTATATCCTCTAGTTACAATGTGTGCACTGAACCAGAGTGCTCGTAATATTTGGAGCAAGCAAATTGTTTTAAAAAAAAATATTTGAAATATCTGAATATTGATACACAAATCAAATTGCTGCAACCCTAGATAAAATCATATGACTTCATAAATACATGACTTCAATACTAGTGCATGTAACTCTGAAAGAAGTCAATAGATTTGAGTGTGTAAGAGAAAGAGAGACTGATCAAGATAATTATGAGGGCTTGGTTCATCTTTATTAAACCATGGTTTTAGATATCAATACAGATTTTTACTGATGAACTCTACATACATCATAATTAAACCACGCTGTTAATAAAGCTCATTCATAAGCTCTTATAATGGAAGACTTTGAAAACATGTTTTGGATTTATGAGAATAATATCCCTTTGAGAATCCAATTGAATTTCCCTTCTTATTCTTCTCATAGGCTTCTTTTAGTAAGGGGGAGCTTCATTATTAGATGCATCATTGGTATCGAGAGTATCTCACTCCTAACTGCATCACTGCGTAGACGCAATGTTACATTAGCGTCAACGCGTTATGCCTCACTGGCCTTTTATCTTGTGTTTTTCGGTTCACTTGCATCAGTGCGTCGACGCAATGCCCCTCTCTGCGTCCACGCATTGCTTCTTATTCATATCGTCTTTACCCGGTTCACCCACTTGAACTGGCTGAACCGCTCAGTTAAAGGGTTCTCGAAGTCTCTTTAAAAGCCAAATGAGACCGCTGCTCTTCTTTATTGTTCTTTTTCAAAACCCTTTTTATCATTCGACCTCTCGTGTCCCCCAAGAATCCTCTCAGCTCTCTCCCTCCTGCTCGATTCTTCTCCGTGTCATGGATTCTCCAGCATCCATTCAAACAGGGAAGCAAAGGGCAGAGGAACAACCAAGAAGCTCAGAACCAGCAAGAGGCACAATGGAGTCCCACTCTCTAGTAGCTCGCGAAAGGGGAAGAAGGAAGGAGTCGGGTCCACGGGATCCAAGTCCGCCAACCAAAAGGTTAAAGTCATCCGCAGTTAGAAAAGAGAAGCGGAAGGGCTTATCTTCAGGTTCTGCAACCGGTCAGAAGGATGCTGGTAGCTCGCGTACAGTCACCATGGAAGAACCTCTGAAGGTTCTTATTTCCTGGTACGTTGACGCTACTGATCATCACATGCTCGAAGTTTTTCCTCAGCTGTTTCCTATACTGGACCATCAGGGCTGGTGGTCGTTTGTCTCAACACACAAGACTTACTACCCCACTCTGGTCAGAGAGTTCTACGAGAAGTTAAAATATGAACCTTCTGTTCCAAAACTCACATCCAGTGTTAGAGGTGTAAGGTTCGAAATAACAGATAAGCTGCTTGCCAGAGCTTGGAAGGTCCCAAAAGTAGGAGTTCAGCTGCATGATTTTGAGTATGATGCGCATGAGGCATATGAGCTCTTGACTGAGAAACCCAGTAATCTCTCCGATGTCAGGGAGACCTACTTAGGTAGTCTCAAAGCCAATCATTTCCCTTCGCTAAATAGACTGCTCCACCACATTTGCACCTCCATGATCACACCACAGAGCAGTGAAAGAGAAAGGGTGACAGAGATGCAACGATTTCTTCTCTACTGTATGCTGAAGAGAATACAGATTTCCCTGCCGGATGTAGCTATTCAAACAATGGGGTCCTATCTATCTCAGTCTAGAACCCTACCTTATGCCTGTAGATTCGGATTAAAATCCACACTTAGGAATAAAAATAAAAATAATAAATGAATAAGATGTAATAAAAATAGCACGAGGTGCTTAAAAGGGAGTTGTGATCGCCAGAGGGATTACCTCAATAAGAAGAAAAGGAGATCGCGTGTACCTGGTGGAAATTGGGATGCAGGATGGATGTGGATTTCCTCCTCCAACTTCAATCGGCCGGCCGATGAAGCGGGTCTTCTTAGTTGATTACCTTGCAAAACGGACAATAAACACAAACAAGAAGAGAGGGATCAGCCCAAAATGCAGTAGTATCTATCCAAATAGACATGTAATAATGAAGGAAAGAAAGGCACATGCGCACCTTATTTTTTTGGTTGTTTTTTTAAACCCCTTAACAAGACTTAAGGGAGGGGGAGTATGATGATAAAAATGCGATAAAGTGTGAATAAATATGAAGGATGAACGTATATGATGAATGGAGTGATATGAATAAAAAAAAACAAAGAGATGAAAAGGCTGAGAAACCCTGCTGTCCCTGGCGACAGTAAAGGGAAATTGGGTGAAGATGACGGAAATAGATGGATGAAGCACCGGATGAAGCCCAACGAAAAACGCAGAGAGGATGCAGCAAAGGACGAAGAAGGCTCTGTTCGTGAATGCTTAAACCTTTTGAAACCTGCTTAACGTGCTTCACCTGCTTCACGAGCTTAAAACTGCTTAACCCTTTTACAATGCTTAACCTTTTTCACGATCGATCAAGGCTTCAATTTATAGCTTCGATTGGATGTGATCAAGCAAGGTAAGATCAGAACGGGTAATGAGGCATTCAAGGAAGGATTAAGATCGAGCAAGAGACCAAATTATGATAGGGAACTGTGAGGGAAAGATCGAAAAAGGAAGGACTCTGGAGCGAAACACGCCTTAATCGAGGGCGTCTCTTGATGAATTGACGACTGCAACAGAGGCGTTTCTTGAAACACGACCTATCAAAGGACGTTTCTTCCTGGATTTAATTTTAGAAATAGAACTTGCTCTGTTTAAACACTGATATAACACGCCTATGATAACGGCGTTTCTTAAAAACACGCCTTGAGGAAGGGCGTTACTCAGAAAATGCCTTTTATTTTAAAAATTGATAATTCCAGAAATTAGCGTATAATACCAGGAATTGACGCCCTGTTCCACGGTCGTCCTTTCTTTGAAAACGCCTTATTACAGGTCGTGACTTTATAAATTAACGCCCTTAATAAAGTCGTGAATAACAAAAATGCAAGAAAAATGCATAAAAATTCACAAAAAATAGAAAAACTTTATATTATAAGAATATTGAAGTCCACTTGGGGCGTTTACATAATAACATGAGATTTGATCAACAAAACGTCAATTTTGGCGTGTCTACAGCTGCCCCGCCTTGGCGTCTGCTTTGCAAGGGAGTGAAACGAAAATGAGATGAAGTAGAATGAACTGATAAGGAGACACCAAGGTGTGATGTGACACGACTCAGACACTAAGTATTTGAAATCGTTCCAAAATTCTGAGTGAAACAACTCTGAGAGGTTCCAAGGAAATGTCGATTTGTTGGAAAGAAGGAGATTAAGCCAAGTAAATAAAAGGGTGTGCGCGCGGGCACGACAGGGAAAGACCATTGGAGAGCGATTACCAGCCAACGTGGATGTGCTGCAACCAAGGTAAATTTTGCAGAAAAGTAAAGAGAATTGGGATAGAAATCCAACAAAAGGGTCACTTCCAAGGAATCCGCCTGAATGGCCTCAACCAGAACGAAGTACTTGATTTGGAGTGGAATATCTCATGTTATCTCAATTGAGAACGAGCGAACTTCATTATTGCCATAATATGAAGATTTTCAGCATGAAACTCAAAGTCCTACATGATGCATGCTGGGCTAAAAGAAAAAGATTAAAACAAACTAAAACTAGAAAATAATCAAGGATAATATTGTTAAGCTATTTAGGTCTGGTCAAGAATCCATATCTCTGAGCCAACACTAAGCCGAAGCCCGTTTGTCCGCGCATCAACTCAGAAAGTGGAACCATCGTCCCGAACCTTTAATAACTCAACGGCCTATCCGTGTGATAAAAACTCTCCTGAAATCGTCATCGTTTTTGATGAAGGGGAACTCAAATTTCAGGTTTATCAGAATCACAAGGTCCTTGATATGCTATAATAGCGTAGATATCATATAGTAATCAGTGGTTACAAGAAAAGGATACAGGGTGACAAGATGTTACTCCCACCAGCGATCCAAACGCCTTGAATCCTGCAAATTCTTACACTTTGAAACTTGTTATTCTTCATTTAGAACATGATCATAAGTGCTTAATTATAAACAATTTCCATCAAATAATAGCACTTAAGTTCATCAAAAGCATGGATAGGGCAAAAAACGCAGGCCAAAAGAACACGCCTATGAATAGGGCGCTACCAGAATAAAAGACGCCTGACCACAAGTCGTGTAATATGGAAAACACGCCCTACTCAAAGACGCAACCAATAGCAGGAACTTGAAATAAACACGCCGTCATAAAGGGCGTGACATAAAACACGACCACACTACAGGTCGTCAAAATTAAAAAACACGCCCTCACATAAGGCGTTAATTCAGCGCGAAACACCGTTTCTAAATTAGGAGCAGAGTCCTTAACCCAACCAAACTTCTATCTTTAAGGCTCTTCAAGACTCTTCAAATCGTTATAAAACGGCAGCCTTCCTTTAGCAGATCACCATAACTTCCTTGCATCGAACTGCTTCTTTCTTCCCTGCGGTTTTTCTGTTCTGCTTTGTTCTTCTACAACCGCAAGCTGCTGTATACATCCCTCAAGCAAACTCAAGCGATGGACAGGATGGTGAACAGGATGATGAAGAAGCCCAAGATCTCCACACCCAGACTTTCTGAAATACAAGGACACTTGAGCAATAGAATTGCTTTGAATCAAGTAAGTCTTTCCTACTGTTGCTTTGCGATGCTCTTCTGCCAAGTTCTCAATTTCTTATTACATGCATATGTTCTGCTCTTCACAGGACTATCCAAACCTCCCAGGGGCTAGAAGATATGTAAAAGTCAAGTGGTTACCCTTAATCCTCTCCAAATTCTCTTCAGATATGAGGGTATATGTAGCTAGATGGCATCTCTTGGGGTTGGTCACCCATGCCAAACACTATGATCAAATTCACATAGATTGGGCTGCCATAGGAGCATTGATTGAAACCTGGCATCCTTCCACCCATACTTTCTTATTCTCCACATTTGAGGCTACCGTCTTGCTAGAGGAAATAGAGACGATCCTAGGCTTGAAAAGAATGAAGCACGGAGAAGAAGAGAAGATGGCAATTATGCCAAGGCCCATCTCCTCTCAAGAGTTGCTAACCTCACTAATACCCAGCCCAAACATAGTGAACCAAATCAAGGTTACTAAAGGAGTTAACCTCTTGAAGCTCGCCTCGTGGGTGTACAAGAGAGCGGATCAAGCTAAAGAGGAAGAGGAGATAGAAAGGGTGACTAAAGCCTTCGTGGTGTGCTTGGCAGGAGCACTCCTATTCCCATCCACGGAAGACTTTCTAGAGGAGTCCCAATTGAGCGCAGTGGTGAGCTTATGGGAAGGAGAGAGAGTTGGACCGGCGATCCTAGCATATCTCTATAGCGGTCTCACATCGGCGGCTATGGGGAGGCCCATCTACGGGTGCATGCTAGCACTCTCAAGTTGGATCGATCTACACTTCAAGTTTGATCCATGCCATGAAGCCCAACAACCCTCAAGAATTTTCTCAAAGAGCCCACTCTCATATATCACCGGTTCATTAGGCATAAGCAATAGAGTAACCAACCGGATTCCTCAAATCAAGAAGAGAGGGGATTGGAGGGAGCATCTAAAGGTAATGCCAAAGAATCTTTTTACATGTGCCCCGGGCGTATTCAAAATGCAGGAGCTTCGTGCACGCTTCTCCATCGGGACGGACCTTCGTCTTATTGGCGCTTCGGACTTCGTTTTATATAATGCACACCGGTGCCTTCCTCAGCTTGGGCTCCCAAGGCAACACTTAGATGACATCTCTCATCTTCCTCCAATCAAGTCAAGGGTTCTAGGCAACAATGAAGACGGTGAAGAGGTTATCACCATTCAAGCTTTATGGAGGCTAAGCAAGCTTCATCAACCTGTAGAGGATTTGGATGAAGACAAAGAACAATGGAAGAATTATGTAACTTCACTGGGAAAAATAAGGGCCAAAGGGGCTCATTAGATATTGTAGTTCCTTTCTTTCAAAATAAGTGAAGATTGACTTCTCATTGAGTCCACTGTTACTGATTATTAACGAAATCTTCCAAAGCCTGTGTTCTGTTGTGAAAAACGCCTCAACAAACGCCGTGAATTCAAAAAAGCACGCCTTACCTCAAGGCGTCTCAAGCGACCTGCGTGAACAAATGACGCCTGCATAGTGGGCGTTACTTAAATAACGCCTTCCCACAAGGCGTGACTAGATTCAAACCCAAAAGAAATGATCGTTCCTTCATTAAAAGTAACGCCTCTTCCTTAGTCATGTTTCAACAATAAAACGCCTTTACCAGAGGCGTGACCAAACAACAGCAATGATGACGTCCGTTACATCAATCAACGCCCATTCAATGCGTCTGACGACGGTTATCGTTCCCCATGCAAAACAAATTAACGCCTTAATATGTGTCGTCAATTTCAATAAAACGCCCTTGGTATGGGCGTTAATTCTATTTAAAACGCCTCCCTCAAAGGCGTGTCTCACTTTCGAAGCCCAAAAGCCAGCGGCCCCTTTCTTCTTCCTCCCTCCGCTCATTTCTTCCCTCACCCTGCAAAACCCTAACCGAAGCCCTCTCCACCTCTCGAGCTCTTCCCTCTCATCTCTCAAACCTCCCCCCCCTAAACCCTAACCATGGCCGGCGGAGGACAAAAACGCCAAAGGGTAGCCGCCCCAGAGGTCGTTGACCTCGACGCCTCTCGCGCTCAAGAGGGGGAAATCTCCGTAGAGGAGCTCGCCATTGTGGCTTATGAAGAAGAGCCGGCCACGGCCGGCGGCGACGAGGCCGAAGTAATGGAAGGGGAAAGAGGAGATGATGGTGGGAACGGAGAAGAAGAAGATGAAGAAGAGGGAGAAGAAGAAGAAGAGGAAGGCGGAGATGGACCGCCGCCGACGGCGGCGCTCGCTCCCCGGGGCCAACTCCGGCGGCCCAGACGGCCACTGCCCCGGCCTCAACCGCAGAAGCACAGGAAGGTAAGCTCCTCTCCCCCAATTCCATTTTTTATTTTCATTTTATTTGATTTCCTTTGATCGCCATAGCCCTCGGGCACGAACCTGCAACTCAGAAAAGACACGCCTCCCACGGGGGCGTTAATCACAAGTGACACGCCCTATCCTGGGGCGTGAATTCCTTTTATTAATTAATTTTCATGAAACACGCCCCGAAGCATGTCGTTTCTTAAAAAATGATTTTTCATTACTGCCATGCTTATTAATTAATTTCCAACCATGTTTTTCATGAATAATTTCGCATGCTGTTATTTATTAGATTTTCTGTTAAATTGAGAAACTCACGCCCTCCAGAAGGGCGTTAAATCTTCAGAAGACGCCCAAACCAGAGGGCGTCTCTCTTATCATTAACGATTTAAAATTTAAGCTCATTTAGGGAAACGCCCTTACGGAGGGCGTGAATTCAACAATAGACGCCCAACACTGAGGCGTGATTTAAAAACGTTTTAGAGTTAAGCCAACGAAACGCCCAACATGGAGGCGTGATTAATATAAAAAACGCCCTTATCTAGGACGTTACAAGAAGGCACATTTATGAAAACGCCTCCCACAGGGGCGTGAATTCATCAAGAAACGACCTGAAGGTGGCCGTGAATTCAAAAAACACCAAAATTCAATAGCATGCCAAACCAAATGTAATTCCACGTTAATATCCAATCAATTAAGCAAAATAATTCCTTTTTACTGCATGCAGGGGCTGATGAGGACCCGCATCTCATGGGTCATGGTCTGGGCAGCATACCAGGGTCTCCCCGACTTTCAGAGGGCTAGGATAGAGGCCATGGGGTTTGGGGCTTTTCTATCCATCGAGCCTTTTAGACCTGACCTAGCACTGATCCAGGTTCTGAGGGAGAGATGGGATAGAGCTAGCCGGACTTTCCTGATGCCCTGGGGGCATATGGTTCCTAGTTTAGAGGATGTAGCTAGGATCACAGGTTTACGGGTAGATGGTGAGGCCGTGAGTGGGTTCACCTATTCTGATTATACGGAGATGGCACAGAGGCTGCTAGGGCTGGACATGGTTTATGTGACGCCTAGCGAGTGTAGGACCATTTTTCGCACGGACCTGACTACAGTGATGGGTCTAGGGGATGCTAGGCATAGGTCGGGGGAGACCCTAGGTGAGTTTGCGCAGCGGCTGACTGACGGGGTGAGAGCGGCATGCTGCCAGGACCCGACTGACCGTGAGAGAGCGGATCGAGACTTGAGGAGATTCCTGCTGCTGCTGCTCGGGAGATTGCTGTTGGGGACGAAAGCTGATGTCATCAACTGCCGCTTCCTGAGCATCCTTGAGGATCTGGAGACGGTTGGCACGTATGCTTGGGGAGCGGCCCTGCTGGCGCATTTGATGGCCGATCTGTCCACGGGGACAGGCCGTGAGACGACCGTTAGTGGCTTCTCACCTCTTCTTCAGGTATGCAATTTCTTGTTTCTTTTCTTTTCTTTGTTATGATGCATGTGAATATAGTACTAATTGCAATGCATGGATGCAGGTGTGGAGCCACCTATACATGCCGATGGGGTGCGTTGACCCACGGCCAGGAGCTGAGGGATCCTTCCCTCTGGCGCGACGCTGGGTGCCTGTTATCTTTGGCGCCCCACTTGACTACGAGTTGTGGGTTTTACGGAGAGAGTTCCGTGACTTCCCTCCCTCGCTGGTATGTATGAATGAATGATATGCATTTCTTTTTTGTTGTTTATTTGAATATGATGAAATGATAATGATGCGTGTTCATGAATGCAGGTGCAGTGGAGACCATATGAGGGGATGACTGATGAGGGCCAGCCCTGGGTCGTATCGGGGCGACCTCGCTTCGGGCGTGAGCTGTGGCTACACTGCTTGAGCGAGATCGAGCCGTTACGGCTTCGGCTGGTGATGAGGACCCTGGGCCTGCCCCAGGAGTGGATCGAGGTCGGAGAGCCTCGAGGGATTGGAAAGAAGACCCGCGGTCGCACTAAGACGACCGACTGGCGGGTACGGTTTGAGGAGCAGTACGCTGACTGGCAGCGAGGCGGGACCCGAGTTGTTTCCCACGTGACAGACAGCTCCGAGTACCTCCGGCGCTATTGGGAGGTTCACGCCGGCCGACCCCAGATGAGGGTCTTAGGGGTATGTATGAAATGCAATTATTTCTAAATTGAATGCAAATGCTTATGTGACTATCATGTGACTAACATGCAATGGATGCAGGACGCGAGGGACATCGCAGCTATAGATGCCCAGGCCCACCTACACAGCCTGGAGGACCAGCTGGCCGCCACACGGGCCGACCTGGAGACCCTGGTGAGTGTTTAAATTATTCCTATATGCAAGTGAAATTTTTTGTTGAATTAATGATTAGCCACTGACGGTCCTCAATGAATGCAGCGTGCCCAGCAGGGAGCAGTGAGGAGAGATCCGGGGGAGGCCTCCAGCTCGAGGGGGCCTAGTGCAGAGGTGACTGCACTGACGGAGCAGCTGGCCAGAGCGGTTGCACGAGCTGAGGCATCGGAACGTGACCTTGCTTCACGGGTAAATTCTGAACTCGAAACCTCATTCAAATAATGATTAGATATAAATTGTGCACTGATAGAAATTTATTTTTACAGACTGAAGAGCTTCGAGCCACTCTTATCTGCGTGGATGAGGGCTTCCGAGCGACGAGCTCACAGGTGCGTGACCTACCTTTAGTCACATGTTGTTATTTCATTTCATGAATTATTGGACTGTGGAACTGATGATTTGTTTACCTGTTTGTAGGCTGCTCAGCTGAAGGCGATACGTACCGAGTTGTCGATCCGTGATCAGCGGATCGTAGAGCTTCAGCGGGCCTTGCAGCAGCGTAGTGAGCTTCCTCAGGACGTGGCCGAGCTGCGGGTTGCCCTGGAGCTGGAGAGGAGGGAGCGTGCTCGTGAGCGCGAGGAGCAGGCTCGTGAGCGCGAGGAGCACCAGGCGGAGCGTGCCCGGTTCCAGGAGCAGTTGTTGGCACGAGAGCGTGAGCTGGCGGACTCGAGGACCCAGTTGATCCTTTCCCAGGAGCGGCTTCGAGTGTCCGAGGAGCGGCTGCAGCGAGGCCGTGAGCGAGCACGGGCTGCGGGGTACTCCTTCACCAGCTCCACCTTCGTGGCGGGTTCTTCCCTCCGAGAGAGGAGCGAGGCGGGGGGACACGTTCGGGTTCCGGCTTCTTCGAGGGGGCCTATGCCTCCTCCACCAGCGCCAGCTCGGGGCGGTGAGGAGGAGGTTGAGAGCAGGAGAGTAGAGGAGGGTGGAGGCGAGAGCTGAGAGTTTTGTACTTGTACTCCTCCACCTTCACACCTGTACATGATAGACATGATGATATATATATATAAGATTTGAGCTTTTGTTACCTGAGTACTTGTATGGTTGTGGACTTGTGTTTGTGTACTTTTTCTTTCCACGTTCCTCGTGTTTGCTTTACTTTTGCCCTGTATCTGCGGCTGTGGTTTTCACTTGAACAAACAGGTTAATTCATCTGTTCGACTTGGCCCCTTGCCCGGTGAGCAAGGGGTGTAAATATTTTGACCTTAATAATGGGTCAAGGGGCCAAGCCTTTAATAAGGCAAAATGAAATAATCAAAACTCGGGGATGCCTCATGCAATCACACGTATGCAAACAATAATTAAAAGATGTCCAGGCAAGAATGCAATTCATGCAGCATGAAGAATTTTTTTTTTTTTCGTTTTTTTTTCAGTATGTATATTTTTTCGAAGATTTTTCTAAAAAAAAAACGCCTTAGATTAGGTCGTTACTCTCTTAAAAGACGCCCTCGGAGACGGCGTTACTGTGAAAAGTTTTTTTTTGGATTTTGTTGAAAACACGACCTTCCAAGAGGCGTTATTTTTAAAGAAACGCCTAAGATCTAGGCGTGAATCAGCATAAAAGCGCCTTGAACAAAGGCGTTAATTTTTATTCCTCCCAAATTGGGCTGATAAAGAAATCAAGGTGGTGGGCCCTACTTGGTCATCTTCTAAGTTCCATTAACCTTTCTTGAATAATGAAAAGGGGAATTGGCGTGCATATAGTTGGACTTATACACGAGATTTCGTACAGTGCATTCTCTTCAGTTTGGTTTCGACCATTCCGCTGGTTCATGACTTTTTCCAAAATAAAAGAGAAAGCATGAGGAAGCCCACAAGAGATTTAAAGATGCTCGAGGCAAAGCCACCTCCCCTACCCTATGCCTGTTGGGGTTCGGTCTTTGGCGTAGGGACGCTTTGTTGCCTTTTTGCCTCTTTTCACATTGCATGCATACGCCCAAGGTTTTCCTTGCGGGGACTTTGCCCTCTTGACATGCTTTTCTTTTCACCATTGACTTTCGCTTTGGAACTGATTTGCATTGAATAGATTTGAACTGATGAACAACCTAATTGTACTTGGGCTTTCGTGGCATTTGTTCCCTTTTGGGCCTTGACTTCCTCCTACTAGGGCGGCGGATAGGCTGGGCAGGTCTACCTCGAGACCTCCCTTCCTCCCTTGTGGGCCGAAGAAGAAGAAGAATGGATATCGTCTTTCACCTTTGATCCGGTTTCAACTTTCCATCAGATTTTGCACTGCTTGATCTCAAGAGTAAAGTGTGTAGTGTGTGCGGTGTCAACTCCCATTTTAAATTAGCAAGACTGATGAATGGATTCTGAATTTTAACCCTTCGGACCGTGGACCTTTGCACGTCATGTCAGCCCAATAAAAGGAGAACCATGAAGAAAACTCTCTTTGATTTTTATATATTTTTTTTTTATTATTGCTTTGAAAAATATTCAATTTTTTTTTTTTGATTGATTATTTGGGAGATTTCTATTTTCTTTGGATTTTTGTGAAGTTTTCAAATTTTTGTTCGGATTTTTGTTCAGGGGTAATATTTCTTGAGATATAAACCATTCCAGGGGTGAGTTAATTCTTCGCCTTCAGCATTAACTAGTTTATAAGCATTGCCAGAAAAAACTTCTTTTATAATGAACGGCCCTTCCCAATTCGGTTGAAGTTTTGAACGAGGGTCCCCGGTTTTTACAAAAATTCTTTTGATTACCATTTCACCGACTTTAAATTTTCTCTCAATTACCTTCTTTTGATAAAAACGCGAGAGCCTGTTTTGATAAACGCGCGCATGCTCAGCGGCGACCAGACGCTTCTCGTCAAGGAGTTCCAACTGGGCAAGGAGTGAATCACGACGCTCATCGATAGAGAGCTCCTTGTCCAATTGTACTCGCAGAGAGGGAATAAGAATCTCATAAGGGACCACGGCCTCCATCCCATAAGTAAGGGCGAAAGGAGTTTGCCCAGTGGGGGTTCGAATGGAAGTGCGGTAGGCCCAAAGAGCTTCAACCAGCTTGTCTGGCCAGTCCGAAAATTTATTAGCCTCACACGTCTTCTTAACAATTTTGATCAAGGTTTTATTAGTGGCCTCTGCTTGGCCATTGCCCTGCGGATAATAGGGAGAAGAATGATGCAATGCAATGTTATACCTGTCGCAGAGCTCCTTGAGCTCTTGGGAGATAAATTGAGGTCCATTGTCGGTGACGATGGTGCTTGGGATGCCGAACCTCGTGATGATGTTCTTCATGATAAATTTGCAGACGGTTGACGCTTTAATTTCCACGTAAGCTTCTGCTTCCGCCCACTTGGTGAAGTACTCCGTTGCCGTGAGAATGAATGATTTTTGTTTGGTCAGGAGGTTCGAATCACCAAGAGGTCCAATGATATCAAAAGCCCACATGGAAAAAGGCCATGGGGAGGACGTAGGATGGAGTGAAGAAGCAGGAGAATGAATCTTGTCGGCGTGCAGTTGGCACTTAACACACCTACGAACATAGATAGAGCAGTCCTCTTCTAGAGTGGGCCAATAGAACCCTAGCCTAAGAATCTTCTTAGCTAGCATCTGGCTATTCACATGACCCCCACACACACCAGAATGCGCCTCTTCCACGACCCTCCAAGATTCATCGTCATCGAGGCATCTTAATAAAACACCGGTGAGCCCTCTTCTGTAGAGCACACCTCCAACCAAAGTGTAACGTTGAGCCACTCTCCTAATTGCTTTCTTTTCTTCGGCTGTGGCTTCCTCGGGGTAAGACTGATCATTACAGTACCTGGCAATCTCATAAAACCAAGGCTTTTCTTCATCCGTCAACTCTTCTTGCCAATCCAATAACATGACCTCTTTGCCTTCAAGAGCTTCTTTCCGTCTAACCTTCTCGAGCACCTGATCCCTAATATCAAGAAAAGCACGATCCCTAATAGCTGGAGTATCACGCTGATGAATCAGGGGGACATGAAAATCACGCTGAGGAGGGAAGACTAAGGCGGAAGCTAAAGAAGCAAGTGCGTCGGCCAAGATGTTCTGGCTACGCGGGACATGAACGAAAATCAATTTAGTGAAGAGTTTGGCGTAAGCTGAAGCGAGTTCCTGGTAGGGTTTGAGCTTAGGATTGATGGTGCGACACTTGACCAGCACCTGGCGTAAAATAAGCTGACTGTCACCGACAATTCGCAAATGAGTGACACCATATTGATGAGCGGTTTTGAGACCGGCCAAAAGAGCTTCATACTCGGCTATGTTATTGGTGACGGGAAAAGTAAGCCGAGCAGCAAATGGAATGGTGACCCCTTCGGGTGTTAAAAGAACCATGCCGATCCCTCTTCCTTGAGAGTTAAGGGCTCCATCAAAATGTAATGTCCACATAGGATCGTGGGGTTGATTAATGGACATTAATTCTTCATCTGGGAACTCCGAATTGACAGGATCAAAGTGGGGAAGAGGGTGGTGAGCAAGGTGCTCGGCAATGGCGTAACCTTTGATAGCTTTTTGCTGAATGTAAGTGATGTCAAATTGAGAAAGGAAGCTTTGCCAGCGAGCTAATCGATCAGTGAGAATAGATTTTTCAAGGAGGAATTTGATCGGATTCATGCGCGCAATGAGGTGAACCTCGTGAGCTAGGAAATAATGTTTTAACTTTTGAACTACCCAAACCAAAGCTGCACAAGTCTTTTTCATGGCTGAGTACCTCTGCTCACAGGGGTTAAGAAGTTTAGACAAGTAATATGCTGCCCTCTCCTTACCTTCTTCATCCACTTGAGCTAAGACAGCACCTACGGAGTCATCCAGGACTGAAACATATAGAATAAGAGGTTTGCCTGGAATTGGCGGCCTCAGGACAGGAGGATTGACCAAATAATCCTTCAATCCGTCAAAGGCTGCCTGACACTTGTCATCCCAATTAAACTTGACTCCCGGCTTAGTAAGCTCGTAGAACGGCCTACACCTTTGTGAGTGCTGGGAGACGAAGCGGCGAATGAATTGCAACCTCCCTATTAATCCTCGAACTTCTTTCAAATTCTTGGGAGGAGGCATATCTCTAATGGCTTTTGCCTTGTTGGGATCAACTTCAATACCCCTCTTGCTAACAATGAAACCAAGCAATTTCCCTGAAGAAACACCAAATACGCACTTTTTGGGGTTCATTTTTAACTGAAATTCTCGGGATCTCTGCAAAACCTTAGCCAGAACCCCAGGATGCTCAATCCTTGTCCTTGATTTCACAACCAGGTCATCCACATACACCTCAATATAAATATGAATCATGTCATGAAAAATTGCCATCATAGCCCTTTGATAAGTGGCTCCAGCATTCTTAAGTCCAAAGGGCATGACCACATAACAATATGTGCCCCATGGTGTAGTGAATGAGGTTTTCTCTTGATCCTCCTCAGATAGACGAATCTGATTATAGCCTGAAAAGCCATCCATAAAAGAAAGAGTCTCAAATCCTGCCGTGTTGTCGATCAATACATCAATATGAGGGAGGGGGAAGTCATCTTTAGGACACGCCCGGTTGAGGTCCCGGAAATCTATGCAAATCCGAACTTTCCCATCTTTCTTCATAACCGGGACAATGTTAGCCACCCAATTGGGATAAAGGACGACTCTAACAAATCTAGCTTTATGGAGCTTATCGACCTCCTCTTTCATCTTTAAAGCCATGTTAGGGTGGAAACGCCTCAACCGTTGTTTGACCGGGACAGACCCTGGCTTAAGTGTAAGGCGATGTTCAACGAGCGCAGGGTCTAATCCAGGCATATCTTCGTAGCTCCAAGCGAACGTGTCCTTGTATTCTTGTAGAACCAAAATAAGCGCCTCCTCCTCGGAGGGCGGCAAATTTTTACTGATGAGGACAATCCTAGGGTCTTCCTCGGTACCCAGATTGATTTCTTTGGTTGGCTCTTCCACTGAGGCTGATGGTTCGTCGAATCGTCTTATGCCACTAGCAAAAGCATCAGCCTCGTCCTCATATTCTTCATAACTTTCATCCCCCTCTTCAATAGGGTCTTCATCATTCATTATTTCATAAACGCCCAAACCCTCATAAGAAGCAATGGAATCCTCATATTCTAGCCCCGGCAGGATAATTGGATCCTCCACAAACTCAGGGATTGCTAAACAAGCATGGCATCTGGCAGCCAATTCTAACAAAAATCTTCGAGGAATCTGCCTACCCTTGGCCTTCTTATGTGGAACTATCCCCTGACTTTTAAAAGAAGAAGAGGAGGAAGAGCAACTAGCTTGATTAGGGGAAGGAGATGAAAAAGCGGATACAGGAGGTGATACAGAGGAGGGCCCCTCACCAGAGGGGGAGAAAAGACTTATCAAGGAATTTTGAGAGAGCAGCCCCTGGGTTGGGACGCACTCGGAAGAAAAATAGGAAATCTCTTCAATAGAAATGGAGGACTGGAATGTTGGAGATTTGGCGTTTTTTTTTCGTTTTTAGTTTTCCCTTTGTTTTTATTTTCTTTTTCAAGTAAAAAGCAATGCGAAGGGAGAATAGCGGGGGGAGTGGAGATTGCAATTTTGGAGAAATATTTAATCAAAGACGGCCCATGCGGGGGCGAGATGGAGATTTCAGAAAATCGCTCGAGGAGCGAAGGAGCAATCGAAAGGGAAATCTGAATTGAATCAGGAGACAAGTTAATGGTAATCGGTGGTGGTCGCGGCACGTGACCAAACCAACGGGAATAGAAAGAAGCCAACACTGATGGATGCACAGAAGTGAGGGAGAAAAGGCCGGCCCACAGCCTATCCACGGAGAAATCTTCTTCAAAGGGGACATCTGGCTCCCCTGTATCTGTGTAATCACTTAACAGCTGCCTTTTATCTGTGATTGCGGCTGGCATTTCAATCAGCTCTTGAATCAGTGGCGGCCATTCTGGATCTGTCGGCATGAATAAGCGGCCCAGGGAAATCGTGATGTCATTCATATCAAACCATCTGTACCAGTCACATGCCGGATCACCCATCTTCCTTCTTTTATCGGGCCTTAAAGACTCCAAGGCTTTGTAAGTGGCTAGTGGTGCAATGTGACGAGCGAACTGCCTAGCGTGCACATCTTGACAATCAAATAATGAAGTAATGACAGTAGTCTGCTCGTTGTTTTGAATGCCACCGGTGACAAAATGTGCCTTTAAAGTCCAGGTGAGCGGTTGGCGATCTGGCTTGAAGGTGGACGTCATAACAGCCCACGGCTCCCCTTCATTCTTGCCCGGTGCTTTGTAGCCTAAGCCGCCTCGTGCAATCATCTTTTGAGGTTTAATGGGCCTAACTCTGCCCTGGAGTTTGGCGCCCAGGCCCTTGCCATCTTGATATCCCATTCTTATAAGAATGTTCCAGCCGGGGGTATTTATCATATTTTTCTTTTTCTTCTTCCCCTTAGAAGGCAGAGGTGTCATGACAACTGTGGTAACTGTCTCGGACAGCATCGGCCGCGGACGGGGAATGTCCAGCACAGATAATAACGGCTTGTTGGCAGGCCATATGGAAGGAACTGATGAAGCTACATGAATGTCTTCCTCTGGCAAGATCGGCACACTGGTCACCTTGATAATACGCCCCTTGTGCGGAAACTTGAGGCACTGATGGTTTGTAGAAGGCACCGCATCAAGCTGCTGAATGTAAGGGCGACCCAGGATGCCATTAAAGGTTGGGTCCATATCCAGAATATGAAAATCTGCCGTAATAGTGGCTGGACCCAAGCTGACTTTGAGAGTAATCATGCCCAGAGGAGGTTTCTTTGTATTATCATATGCCGTGACAGTAATGGTAGATGGCCGAATCTGGCTCTCAGGGATACCACATGACTTTAGAGTGCTCGGAGGCAACACATTAATAGATGCACCGGTGTCTACCAAACATTGCTTAACGGCCACTTTGTTGATATCAACCGTGATACATAGGGCATATTTTCTTGCCGGTAGAGGTGCTAACTCATGTTCGTGGAATGTGATTGCCGGCTGACTGCTGGCAGGAGTCAAAACTGTAATTATCTGTTCAACCGGAAGGTCCTCATTGACCATGACCTTCTGCAGATATTCTTTCAGGGCCAGCTGATGAGTGGTGGACCTCTTGATTAACTCCAGAATGGAGATTCTGGCTGGAGTGCGATCCAAGTGCTTTAACAAATCATACTGAGTTCCCGGCACTGAATCTTGTTCCTGCTCTTGCTCTTGTGGCCCCTGCACGGGCTCTAGCTCTCTCTGGGGGAAAACACGGTGGAATATCCGTCCACTACGGAGGGGTGCTACGCCTTGACGCGCCTCTGTCGGGGCAATCTTAGGAGGAGGGTTGGAAGAAGAAGAAGGAATGTCGGTAGCAGAAACCGCACTTGGGGATAAAGGGGAATTCAATGAAAGGGGTGTCTCCGTAGGAGACGTGGTAGTGGTGTTCAATAAAGGTGCCCCCGAGGGAGGCATGGGAGGAGCATTTGAAGAAGGGGCCCTCACCGGAGAGGTGAGGGATATCCGAATGCGAGGAGTATTGGTAGGTGGTGGAATAAGGAGAGATCGTGGCATAAAAGGTGGTTGGGGAGATGGTGAAGGAACTCTTGCCGGTGTAGGGGTGATAGAGGAGGTAGCGGGCGCTGGCGGTGAGCGAAGTAGGAGTGGCCTGGATGGCGCGGGTGTGGGATTGATGGTGGAAGGTGGAATGGTAGATTGTTGGGGTGGTATGTGGTTAAGAAGGGAACGAGTCGGCAAGACTGTAGAATTGGTGGAGGTAGACGGGTTGACGGGGCGTAAAAGGGAACGTCCCGATAGGAGATTAGAAGAAGAAGGGGGAATGCGCAAAAGGCGCGGGGTTTGATTTCGGGTTGTATCATGGTGAAATGCCCCGACAGAGGCGTTTTCTTCGTGCCATCCCTGCCCTCTCTCCACCTCGTAGAGAGACGTGACAGGGTTCACGTGCTGATTAGGAGCGTGGTCCGGTAGTGGATTACGGACAATCCCCATATCCTGCTGGGGTGCTGGAGCTTGTTGTGGTTGAGCCTGCTGCGGAGCTGGATGCTGCTGTTGCTGATTTTGCTGTTGCCGAGGCGGCCTTCTCTCTTTCATGGTGGCGATGACTTGCCTCATTTCATCCCAATTAATGCCTCCCTGGTCATTCAAATCATAAATATGATCTCTGAAGTGGAAACAACGGTCAAGGTTGTGACCAGGGGCGCGGTGAAATGCACAGTAGCGGGATGTGTCAACATTGTCGGGCCACACTATTCTTTCTTTTGGTAGAACGAGCAGGTTGGCGGCCATTAAAGCATTAAAAATGTCAGGGAGACTCTCTGGGAGTGGCGGATAATGGGCCCTCTTGGGGCCAAGTGGTGGTCTCCGCTGTTGTTGGCCGTAGTGGGAAGGTGGAGGGACTTGATGGTATTGTGGTGGTGCTGGAGGGTCGGTGCGAGGCGCTTGGCTCGGTGATGGAGCAAAAGAAGGTTGGGGTGTGAAATGGCGCTGTGGAGCGGAGGTAAAATGGGGGTTCTGCTGTGGAGGTGGCAGAGGTCGTGGGTTTGAATGGTGATGGGGGTGGCCAACTACGCCAACCTGCTCGTTTGTGACAGTGCCCTCAGTTGTGGGCCCACTGTTGACAGTTGTATTCTTTTTAAACAGCCGAGGCTTCGGCTCAAACATGCCCATGATGGGCGAATCCTTCATTTGTGTCTGTATATAACGAGCTCTTTCATAGAGCTCCTCCATGGTTGTCAGCCGATTCATGGCCAAAATGTGCCGGAATTGAGGGGTTGCATTAGAAATGACCATCTTCACTTGCTCCTGTTCCGACAATGTGTCCTTTAATTTTTCGGCCATGGACCGCCACCTATCAGCAAATACAATGAAGTCCTCCTCGGGCTTCATCTTCTCAGCAACTAAATCCGTAACAGAGAGGGAGGGTCCCACCCGGTCTCTGTACTTTTGCAGGAACTTTCTTTGAATAATATCAAAATCGCCAGCATCAGCTGGCTCCAGAGAATAAAACCATTCGAGGGCGGGTCCCTCAAAAGATCTCCTGAATAAATAGGCCAGGGAGGCCTTGTTGTCTTGCCAGAAAGAAGTTTCATAGCGGAAATCCTTTAAATGAATGAACGGGTTACCGGTTCCATTATATCGCCGAAAGTGCGGCATTTCAGAAGGGGGTAAGTGGAACACCGGCAACGTAGGGAGAGAGATTTCCGGAGCATTCTTAGTTGCCGTAACCTTCTTGAGCTGCTCCTCCATGCTGGCTAGCTTTCGAAGCAACAGAGTGTTGGTATCGGGCTCGACCGGGGCCTGATTCTGAATGAAAGCACGCGGTATAGGCGTTCGCAAAATCTGAGGAGGTTGAAAGGATTGATGCCTAACCGCTGAATAGCTCGCCTGTGGGGCCGGCATGGCCGCAGTAGGCGTTTGTGGACGAGAGGAGGGGGAATGCAAGACCGCCTGGTCATTAATAATCTGATGGCCACTCACGGCCGGAGGGGGATTAGAAGAAGAAGAAAGAACTGACTTCCCCTTTAAAGCGGCCTGAACAGCTTGCCGCTGGGAGTCATCCAACTGGGAAAGAGCTTGGATTAGATCAGTGACGTTAATGGATGGGGAAGGGTTCCCCGAAGTATTAGAAGGTGGAACTTGAGACGGAGGGTCCGCCTCATGATTAGTGGTATCGACCACATGAACCTGAGAGTAATAGGGATGAGGAGGAAGGTAGTTCCCCTCATAATAAACCGAATCCTGGAGAGGGTCCTCATATTGACCAAATATGTTCTCATTCTCATCATCGTAAGAATACCCGTTTCCCGACATGTTGATGGTTTTACCTGAACGGAGTTTCATTCTTAAGAGAGAGAATGTTTTTAATGAAGGAACTATCACAAAATAATCAATCCAAACCAAGCAATCAAATCACCCAACTATGTTTATGCAAACAAGGTTGGCAAGAAACGCAAGATTTTAAGGTTTGATGTTTGAATTAGGGTGAATTATTTGTGAAAGTTCACTCTTTTGCCAAATGAGACCTAGTTTGATCCGAGTGTAACCTCCGGGTCAACTAAGTTCTTCCTCTCTTAACAACGCATGGGTTCTCTAAACTCCAGGTACTTCGAGGGTACAACCAGCCCAGCGTCCGTGAGGGAATCCACGGGTGCGGGGACTTATGGAGGTCTTGGAAAAGGGATTTCCAGTCCAAAGAGACGGAATGCTCAATGGAGGGTCGTCCCGATTCCAAGAAAGGTGTGTGGATCCTAGGATAGAGAGAGGAGGTCTCTCAACCAAGCCAGCAAATCAAGATAATGCAAGCAGCAATATAATATCAACACAAATGCCAAAGATGAATAATAGCCAATCTGTGAAAATGAACAGTAAAGACACGCCCTGGGAAGGGGCGTGTTCCCAACAGCAAAAAAGACACGCCCTGCGGTAGGTCGTGACAAACTTAAAACACGGCAGCGTGGCTGCCGTTAACTCTGTGAGGGGCTCACAGACAGTAGAAAAAACACGCCTTAGGGTGAGGCGTTCTCAGGAAAGGACGCCTCCACTGGAGGGCGTCAAAACTCAAATAATAATTAAACACGCCCTGATGACAGGCGTTGACAATAGATGGAACGCCTCTGGGAGCGGCGTTAAGTCCACAGACAATAAAACAATCATGCAGCAGGCAGCAGTTATAGTAAAAGACGCCCTGGGAATGGGCGTTACTCAGAGAAACACGCCCCTGAGAGGGGCGTTAAATATCAGACGATGAAATAAGCAACCAGAAAGCCAGCAGGTGTAATAAACGCACGCCCTGGAAGGGGGCGTGATTCAACAAAACACGTCCCTGTGAGGGGCGTGAAATCAAAAGACGCCTTCGTGAAAGGCGTTAATAATCAGAAATCGACTGACCCGGGGAGTGTGCAGAGTGCACAATGGAGGGTGCCCGAGGGGCACAAGGTAGAGGGTACCGAGGGTACCAAGGGGAAAGGGCACGCGAGGGTGCCTAAGGGGAAAGGACACACGAGGGTGTCAAGGGGAAAGGGCACTCGAGGGTGCCAATGGAGATGGTAATCAAGAAAGAAAACAGTGGAAGTCCCACCGTGATCGCCAATTTGTAGATTCGGATTAAAATCCACACTTAGGAATAAAAATAAAAATAATAAATGAATAAGATGTAATAAAAATAGCACGAGGTGCTTAAAAGGGAGTTGTGATCGCCAGAGGGATTACCTCAATAAGAAGAAAAGGAGATCGCGTGTACCTGGTGGAAATTGGGATGCGGGATGGATGTGGATTTCCTCCTCCAACTTCAATCGGCCGGCCGATGAAGCGGGTCTTCTTAGTTGATTACCTTGCAAAACGGACAATAAACACAAACAAGAAGAGAGGGATCAGCCCAAAATGCAGTAGTATCTATCCAAATAGACATGTAATAATGAAGGAAAGAAAGGCACATGCGCACCTTATTTTTTTGGTTGTTTTTTTAAACCCCTTAACAAGACTTAAGGGAGGGGGAGTATGATGATAAAAATGCGATAAAGTGTGAATAAATATGAAGGATGAACGTATATGATGAATGGAGTGATATGAATAAAAAAAAACAAAGAGATGAAAAGGCTGAGAAACCCTGCTGTCCCTGGCGACAGTAAAGGGAAATTGGGTGAAGATGACGGAAATAGATGGATGAAGCACCGGATGAAGCCCAACGAAAAACGCAGAGAGGATGCAGCAAAGGACGAAGAAGGCTCTGTTCGTGAATGCTTAAACCTTTTGAAACCTGCTTAACGTGCTTCACCTGCTTCACGAGCTTAAAACTGCTTAACCCTTTTACAATGCTTAACCTTTTTCACGATCGATCAAGGCTTCAATTTATAGCTTCGATTGGATGTGATCAAGCAAGGTAAGATCAGAACGGGTAATGAGGCATTCAAGGAAGGATTAAGATCGAGCAAGAGACCAAATTATGATAGGGAACTGTGAGGGAAAGATCGAAAAAGGAAGGACTCTGGAGCGAAACACGCCTTAATCGAGGGCGTCTCTTGATGAATTGACGACTGCAACAGAGGCGTTTCTTGAAACACGACCTATCAAAGGACGTTTCTTCCTGGATTTAATTTTAGAAATAGAACTTGCTCTGTTTAAACACTGATATAACACGCCTATGATAACGGCGTTTCTTAAAAACACGCCTTGAGGAAGGGCGTTACTCAGAAAATGCCTTTTATTTTAAAAATTGATAATTCCAGAAATTAGCGTATAATACCAGGAATTGACGCCCTGTTCCACGGTCGTCCTTTCTTTGAAAACGCCTTATTATAGGTCGTGACTTTATAAATTAACGCCCTTAATAAAGTCGTGAATAACAAAAATGCAAGAAAAATGCATAAAAATTCACAAAAAATAGAAAAACTTTATATTATAAGAATATTGAAGTCCACTTGGGGCGTTTACATAATAACATGAGATTTGATCAACAAAACGTCAATTTTGGCGTGTCTACAATGCCGCCCCATTAACTACTGTTTTTCGGAAAGTTGGTGTAGACTTTGGCTCTGAGAAGAAACTTACCATCCCTCGAGGGAATGTATACACACTTTCTTACATCCAAAAGTTTATGGGTTTTGAGGTCATTGATGGTAAGACTGTCAGAACCCTTCCTAGTCAGAAATCAGCCCCATCAGACATCGGTCAGGCATAAAAAATAACCGCTAAGGATGATGATCAAGCACACAGAGCAGAAATACCGATTCCACCTATGGTGAGTGCAGAGATGCCAGAGGACAACTCCATTAGGGGAGAGCAATCTTTTGAGGCTTCTGAGGAACCGAGTGGCTCTGTACCTACAGTAGAACCATCTACGTGAGGAGCCATTAAAGTTTATAGAAGAACCTCTCCAAATTCTGATGTTGTTCCACCCCCAGCAACTGTTGAAGAGATGTTGGTGAACATGACTATGATGATGCAGCGTCAGGAGGCCAAGATGGACAAGTTGGTGGAGTTCACAACCCTTCATTTTAACAAGTTGACTGCTCGGATTGTGAATTTTGAAACCTCAGTTTTATGTGAGTGGCGAAATTTCATACTCACCAAGATGGTGTCTGACCAAGCAACAAGGTCAGTCTTGAAACAGATATCATCCCTTTTTGACAAGCTTGCCACTCTGGTACAAGAGATGCACAATCAACAAGGTTCAACCCTTTCCTCTTTTGCCAAAATTATTGATCTGTGCTATGATCTGAAGATAGGGCTAGAAACAATCAAAGGTCCTGTCAGTGCAATCCCTCCAGTCCTCAAAGTTGTGCTAGAAAAGATTAACAAAGTAATAGCCAACATCCACGATAAAGATTCTGTCACTGAAATTGGCAATGTTCGCAACTCTCTAAGTCATCAGCTAAGCGAACTTTCTCAAGAGATCAGAGACCTTCTAACCAGGGACCATTCTACTTCAGGACAGACATCTCGCCAGACACCTCCAGGCACTCAAGGACAATCTTCTCGTCAGCAACAACAACCATCTTCTGCCAAGCATTACAATCGCTTCTTCCCATCTTAATCTATGTCTTCTACATGCACCCCCTTTCATGATGATGACAAAGGGGGAGAGCTTAATGAGCTGCTAAACTTTGTTAATGACTGTTGATTTTTGCTAATGAATGCTGAGTTTTGTGCTGAATTTGCTAATGAATGCTGAGTCTTGTTAATGAATGATAGCATATATTTTCATTTTTGTGACTCGTAATTTTTTGTTCAACTGACAAGTAACCATTCGATTGGTTGATGCTAACCATTATGTGATCGCAGAAGTCATTAAAACAGTTTGGGGGTTGTCATCATCAAAAAGGGGGAGATTGTTGTACTCCTGGTTTTGATGATGACAACAGTAAGATTTTGGATATAGACACTTAACCTCCTAATAATTGTTTAATAGTTCAAAGGGGTTGCAGGGTGCTCATTGCGTCAACGCCATCAAATGGAAGCGTCGACGCAGCAGTGCAAACTCAAGAAAGAAACCCCTGGGTGAATTTGTGCGTCAACGCAACGTTCAAGTGGAGTGGACGCATCAGAGCATTGATAGCTTGGGCATAAAGTCTATACATCAGCTGGATCCATTTAGTCTGTACATTGGCATATCTTCGTCAAGTCTGTACATCGGGCACCTTCTTAACAAAGTCTATACATTACTGTTTGCATTGAACAGTCCATACACTTGAAGCCTTTCATTTGATGAAGTCTATACACTAGACTTCGGTCCTCCAAGTCTATACACTAGACTTCAGGTCCCCAAGTCTATACACTAGACTTCGGTCCTCCAAGTCTATACACTAGACTTCAGGTCCCCAAGTCTATACACTAGACTTCGGTCCTCCAAGTCTATACACTAGGCTTCAGTTCCCCAAGTCTATACACTAGACTTCATTTTCTCTAAGTCTATACATTGATGTTTGCTTTGCAAAGTCCATACACTGGAAGCCTTTCATTTGATGAAGTCTGTACACTGGTCCTTCTGGCACGTAACACTAAGTCTATACACTCCATGTTGTGCAGAAGGGAACAGGGTCGACGCCTGAAGCCTAGAGCGTCCACGCATCAGTAGACGAAGCCTTCACGATTTCTTCTATTGCGTCAACGCCACAAGCAAGCAGCGTCGACGCAGCAGTTAAAGTAGCAGAGACTCTTACAAGCGATGAAACCCTTCACGAAATCTACCACTACGTCAACGCCATCAACAAGCAGCGTCGACGCAGCAGCTTAAGAGATGCCAATATAGAAACGTACACGTTCGTGCGTCAATGCCACCAACTGGCAGCGTCGACGCAGCAGTCCAAGAAACGAACGACTCACCTCTGGCTGCCTTCAATACGTCAACGCTATATGCTGTTAACGTCGACGCAGCATGCCTATCTGTTGAAGACTTGATCACTGGACTGTCGGTACCATTTCATCAACGCAGCAGGCTGATGGAGTCAACGCAGCGTTAAATAGATTGAAGAACTCTGATGGTTGCGTCAACTCTCTGGAGCAAGTGAGTTGACGCCATCTAACTCCAGCTGCTGAGCGTACTGGTGCTGGGCACGTGATCTGAGGATAAGGAGAATGCCCAGATGAAGACACGTGTTCTGACAGCTGCTGGATACTGCCACGTGGTCTGAACTCTTAGGGCGGGAACTGTGGAAGCCACACGCGCCCTGCTGCTGCTCCAGGTATATAATGGAGCCTTCGTCTTCTGATGAAGAGTGATCGAAGAAGAAGCCTGAAGAGCATATACGTCCTTCGATCCATAAAAAGAGGAAGAGAGCAGAAGAGAAAGAAAGAGAGATAGAGAGTGAGAGAGAGAGCTCGTGGATCTGTCTTCACTGGACCGTGGATCAGATCCAGGCCAGTCAGCTCTGTTAAGAGCCTCATCTGTGTTTTCATCTATTACAGCTTTCGGATTGCTGTGTTATTTTTCATTTATTGTTTTTCCTTTATTCTTCTGATTATCCTTGGTTTTCCGATTGCCCTGTTGGGGATCGGGTACCTCCTGTTGATTCAGGAGAAGGGAGATCTAATCTCCGGGTTGCAAGTGACAGTTTGTCACTTGTGGGTTGTCCCTCCTGGTTTGGAGGAAGAGAGGTCTTCGACCTCTAGTTTCCAAGTGGCTGGGAGTCACTTGGGTGTCCCTCCGGTTGGGAGGAAGAGGGGAGTCTGTTCCCCTCGTCAAGCTGTGTGGCAGCAACTGTTTGCAGACTGAGTCTGCTTGGTTCTAGCATTTGCTAGTGAAGCCTCACTCCGGTTGGGAGTGAGGGGTGGATGTAGGTCTGTGGACCGAACCACCTAAAATCTCTTGTGTCGTGGCTTGTTTGATTGATTTGCTTCCGCTGGATGCTTGGATAGGCACGCCCATGAGTTTGTATTTGAGTTGAAATGAATTAGTTCTATTTTGTGTCTCTTTTCTAGCATCCTAGTTTTAATTTGGCCATAATCTGTAGAAGGTTACATTCACCCCCCCCCCTCTGTATCCGGGCCAAGCACCCTAACAGCCGGTTCGTTGTCGACCAAACTATGCTGAATGGCGACTGGCAGTGATGGGACTTCCAATTCAATTGGTACCACCGCTTCTGACCCGTACACGAGGGAGAACGGTGAGCAGCCAGTTGGAGTTTTATAAAATGTACGATAAGCCCAGAGTGCTTCGTACACCCTTTCTTCCCAATCTCTCTTACTGGAGTTAACGATTTTCACCAACAGGGTGCACAACGTCTTATTGAAAGCCTCTGCAAGCCCATTAGCTTGAGGGTTGTAGGGAGACGAAGTCCTCCAATCGATTTTGTATTTATCAACCAACCGGTATATCTTCTGGTTCCTGAAATGGCTGCCATTGTCAGAAATGATTCGGCTGGGAACCCCAAACCAAAATATTATATTTTGGCGGAAGAACCTGACGACCAGTTCCCCGTTACTTCTCTTAATGCCACTGCCTCTGCCCATCTTGAGAAGTAGTCTATGGCTGCCAAGATGTACTTGCATCCAGAGGAGGAGGGTGGCAAAGGACCTACCACGTCTATGCCCCATTGGGCAAACGGCCAACTTAGAATGGTGGGATGTTGCGGTGCCGGAGGCCTCCTCGAGATGTTAGCATGATCTTGGCATTTCTAACAAGTCTTGGCGAACTTGCAGCAGTCATCAAACATGGTGGGCCAATAGTAGCCCAGCTTTTTTATCTCAATTTTCATTTTCAGACCGGCCTGATGTGCTCCAGCTGACCCAGCATGCACCTCATGCATGACTTGCATGGCTTCGTCAATGGACAAGCAGCGTAGCAGGATTATATTTAGCATTCGCCATTATTCGGAACAAAGTCCCATTTTTCATTTCATAAGAATCTTTGGTTCTTATTAATTTCATTCTCTGTTCTTTTTCTTTTGACAGCTGATGGCGTTGAAACCATTGTAGCGGATACTCCCGCCAATCAGGTTGTTGAGCTTCTTCTAAAGCCATTACTTCATCTTCTTCTCCCGTAATTGGCATATCCATCACACTCCGCACCTTTCGCCTATTGATGACGGTCACATTCAGGCTCTCATCCGGTGGGATTGCCAGGGAATTAGATAGCTTTGCGAGGGCGTCTGCCTGAGCATTTTGTCCTCGATTGATGTGCTTTATCTAGATGTAATAGAATTTTGCCACCAGGCCTAGCGCCAGCTGGTGATAGGGGAGGAGTTCCGACTTTCGGACATCGAACTCTCATTCGACTTGTTTAACAATTAGCATGGATTTCCCATAGATTTATAGCATTTGAATCCCCATGGATAAGGCAATTTGCAGGCCGATAATCAAAGCCTCGTATTCTACCTCATTGTTTGTACAAGGCTTGTTGATTGAACAAGAGGTGTGCACGACCTCCCCCTCTGGAGATTTCTGGACTACGCCTGCGCCAGCTCTAGTTCTGCCAGGCCCGCTGGCCGTAGTGTCAATTCTGGAAGCACCATCGAAATACAGTTGCCACAATGTGGATTGTGCCTGGTTTGCTTCTAGTGTTTCATCTTCGTGCATTTCAGCCTGCAATAGAGAATCTTCAGGTATTGGATGTGCAACAAAGAAATCTGCAATGGCTTGTCCCTTGACGACTTTCTGCAGTACATAGGAGATATCGAACTCCATAAGTATGACCGCCCATTTCCCCAGACAGCCGTTCAGTGCTGGCTGAGATAATATATACTTCAATGGATCTGCCTTGGAGACCAACTTAATTTCATGCGACAACATATAGTGTCGGAGCTTCTTGACCGCGAAGACCAGCGCCAAGCAATTCTTCTCAATGTAAGAATATTTTTCTTCGGTTCTCACCAATCTTCTACTGAGATAGTAGAGGGCCTGCTCTTTTCCTTCATCATTATTTTGGGCCAACATCGCCCCTAGAGAACGATGCGTATCTGCTACGTACAAGATCAGCGGCCGCCCTTTTACTGGTCCACAGAGCACAGGAGGGGTCTTGAGGTATTCCTTCAGCTTCTCAAATGCCGCCTGACATTCTTTATCCCAATAAAACTGGACATCCTTCATCATCAGCTTGTGAAAAGGGTGACATCTTTCGGACAGATTTGATATGAATCGTCGGATATAGGCCAGCTGGCCTTGGAGAGACCGCAGCTCGGAGAGGTTCCTTGGGGGAGGCAACTCCTGAATGGCTTTAATCTTTGCGGGGTCTATTTCAATCCCCCAATGCCTTACAATAAAACCCAGAAACTTGCTGCTAGAGACTCCAAAGGTGCATTTCAACGGGTTCATCTTCAGCTCGTACTGCCTGAGCCGTTGGAATATTGTTCGAAGATCTTACAGGTGATCCTCTCTCCTTCTGGTCTTAACCACTAAGTCATCAATGTAACATTCAATTTTGTGGTAGAGCAATTCATCAAAAATTCTGGTCATCTCCCGTCGGTAGGTGGCGCCAGCATTCTTCAGCCCGAAAGGCATCCTTTTGTAATGGTAGATACCCTTGGGGGTACGGAAAGCAGTATGAATGCGGTCATGCTCTACGATCCATATCTGATTGTAACCGAATGAACCATCCATAAAGGAAAGGGCCTCATGGCCAATCGTAGCATCTATCATGACTTCTATTATCGGCACCGGGAAGTCATCTTTCGGGCAAGCTTTATTTAGATCATGAAAATCCACACATATCCGGATCTAACCATTCTTCTTTTTGACGGGCACTATCTTGGCCAGCCATGTAGTGTATTGGTTCTCTTCAACGAAGCCCACCTCAATAAGCTTGTAAACTTCTTTGCATATTTGAGTGATGAGCTCCGGCCTCATGCATCATGGTGACTGCTTCACTGGGTGCACGTCAGGGTAATCGCCAGCTCATGTTGAGCAACTGCGGGGCTAAGCCCGGGCATTTATTTATAACTCCAGGCGAAACAGTCCTGGAATTCTTGCAGCAATTGGACATATAGCTTTTGCTCAACTAAAGAAAGCTGAGCGCTAACAAAGATGGGTCTGGGGTCATCTTCACTCCCCAGGTTGACTTCTATCAGCTCATCCACTATAGCCTGCCCCCCGTCCTCAATTTTCGGAGGAACGGGTTCAAGGTCAATGAAATCTGGAACATCATCAATGTCGTCGAGTTCAAAGACTTCGGCAGTATTATCATTTTGCCCTCCGACATCTTCAAGGGTTTGTAGTTCAGGGGACAGCTGGAGCATAGATTGTCCCGATGTCAGGTTCTTTCCAGTTCCCTCTCCATGGGATTCATCAGCTACTTTGATAGGAGTTGGCTCCTTCATCGCTGGATTAGGAAGACGACTCTCCAACTCCACCAGAAGTGGGGACCGCTCGGTTTCCGCTTCAGCTTGTACTGCCACATCTTTGCAAGAGGCGCGTTGTGACTGCTTGGTCACGTCCTCATTAGCAAAAATTGTTTGACATGTTGCAGCGGCCCCTGCATCGGCTGACTGAGAATGAGTTGCTGTGGTGGTAGTGAAAGGACTACGGGAGGAATTGTACACCTCTTCTTCAGCACCTTCAACTTCAATGTTATTAGCTGTATCGAATTTAGCTTGGAGAGTTATCTTCTCACTTCCGAGTTGCTCCCAACATTTGCAGAAGGTGGCAACTTCCAGATTTTGGTCCTCTTGTTGGAACACCTGAGCTTGTTCCTCTTCCACCAGGCGTTCATCATAAGTTGCCCCCAGAGGTGCCTCTCCTATTGACGAGAGGATAGAGATGGTGTCCACCTCATATCGTCCGCTATAATAATATTCATCTAGTGAGATTCCCAGCCCTGGATGCTGAGATACGCGTCTGAGCTCCTTGTCAATGCTGGCAGGATACCAGAGCTTTTGGAAGGCCTTAGTCGTCTTTTGAGATTGGCCTACAGGGATATGCTGTTTTATGAACATTCTAGCCATCTTGTCCGAGGTAAAAGGCAACCTCTGCACAAGCACTGCAGCGCTCTCCAAGTTGTCTGGGAGGCAACAATTAGCATCTTCTCGCGTCTCATGTTCTTCCGCAACACAGAACAAGCTGGTGAGGCCTTCATCATGGGTCACTTCCAAAGTTCTTAGAGGCCTGACCGTGGAATGGTCAGGGCTGACTATCGGCTTAAATAGACCCTCCGGCACCTTGATATGATTGTGTCGATCCTCCATTTTGAGTTCATTTGCCTGTGGGAAAGTAGCAGGAGGCTGCCCGACCCACATCTCCTATGGTGGTGATATGGGATACCCCTCGGGGGTTCACATAGCCAGGTGGCGGTGGCGGGAACCAATCGTCCCCGGAAGCTTTTTTTACTGCCTTCACTAAGACCTCTGTCTTTGGCATTTTCTGCGACTGTTCTATGTAGAATGGCGCATCCAGCATGTGACATTCAAATACTTCAAATGGATGGAGGTCGGCAAATATCCTTTCCTCCTTTCCTTCATTGTGACATTTGATACATTGGTGGAGAGTTGAAGGTACAACCATATTTTCATGTTGCCAAGGATGGCCAAGCAGCGCATTGTGTGTGGTATTTGAATTTATTACGTGGAACTGGACCTTTGTAGTGAAATCTGCCATGGCAAGAGTGAACTCCGTCACACCAAGCGGGACTTCAGACTTCTGATTAAAGCCTGTGATGTGTATATCCCCGACCTTGTCTAGGTAAACATTAAAGTAATACTTTTGAAATATCTTGTAAGGGAGTACATTGACAGCTGCCCCTAGGTCTACCAGAATCCGGCTCAGCGGCTGGCCATTCAATTGCCCCCTCATGTATAGGGGTCTGTTGTGCTCAGCAGTTGGCAATAGCATGTCTTCCTCAGTGAATGTGATATTTGTCGAAGGTAATGCCTCGGCCAAACAACTCTCGTACTGGGCAGGCGTCTGCAAAGCAGTGATAATTGCCTGTCGGGTATCTTCACTTAGGGATAGGATTTCCTCGATAGTGAATCGAGCAGGGAGCTTCTTCAATAGTTTCATGATTCTGCTGCCTGCTCGGACATTCAATAGCTTCATTTCTTCTGCCCATCTCGGCCTGGAGGAGCCTTGCATAGTGGCCCCTGATGGGCCAGCTTCATCAGCCTCTGGTTTTGAGTCCTCTTGTGGCTCAGTAGCTTCATCCGATTGCTTGTTGGCCTCTATCTCCGCTTTGGCTTTGTCTCCCTTTGCTTGGCTCGACAGCTACTAAGGTCATGGGGGTAGGTTCTCGACTGCGGGGCTGGCTTCACGGTAGGGCTGCTTGCCTTGGGACTTGTTGAGAAATTCTAGAAAGGAGGGAGTGTTGCTGCGACACCCAGCCTGGTTGCATAGTTCTGATGGAGGAGGGATTTGGACTCCCTTAACTTCTGGTGTAGGTATCTTGTACGGCTGCTCACCCCTGAAGATGATATTATGATTGGCGGGTGGCGGGCGCCCCCATCTTCGGCTTGAGCGGGTCGCATGTGCTGACTGAGAGGTCTCAGCCCTATTAGCCTCGGCAGCGGGGGTATAGCATATGTCTTCGTCTCCATCCTCATCCCCGGGCAGGGTGAGGAGTGTGGACAGTGTGTTGTAGGATAACATTGTTTCCATCTTGGCCTTTCGACCCCTTCCTTTCTTATTCTTTTTCTTTTCAGTGGGTGTCTACCCCCAAAACATGCTTTCGGCCCCTTTAGGGACTTCTTTGGACTCTTCTTGTTGCTGCAAGGAGAGTTGCTCCAATTCTTCCCACAGAACATGATCCTTCACCAGTAGTGGCTGTAGTGCGGGTTGTTCATACTCTTCTAGCCCATTTATATAGGCCTATCACCGTTGAAGCTCTGGGCCGACTTTCTTAGGCTCGGGCAAGGGGCTCGGTTTCTACCCGTTGCGGACAAGAATTTTGACCCTCACAGGCTGCTCAACCCAGACCAGAGCTAGGGATGGCGGGGTTAGCCAGGGCGTAACGCCTCGAATTTGTACCCCTTTAGCTGACCGGGGTAGAGGCTTATTCTTGTTTCTCACAGAGACATGCTGCCATCCCTGTTGGTCTTTTAGAGGTGTGAGGAAACACGCCTCATATGTATGCTGCGTACTGACCTCCGCCATTTCTTCAGGTAATGCCTGGTATAGTGATATCATATTAATAGCCATCCGCTTCAGCTGAACTTCATGTGGCTGTGGGGATCAACCTTGTACTCCCCCATATCTATCTCTCCCTTCCTTATCAGACCTTCTATAATGTCTTTAAAGACAGCAATTTTCAATTGGATGCCCCAACATTTGGTGGTAAGGATAGAGCCTAGGAGTGTCTTTCTTCTTTAGATCTTTTTCCCTTTTTGGCTCAGGCAGAGTAATTATGTCATACTGGGTAACCCAATCAAACAGCACCTTAGTCTTTTCCTTGGGAAAAGAGTAAGCCTTCTACATCTTGTCCCTGAGTGAGGGGCCCTCTTTTTTATCATCTGCCTTATCCGGTGGAGGCGCAGCGACTTCTTTAGCTTTATCCCTTTACTTTTCAAAGGCCTTAAAGTCGATGGTGTTGGCTTCTTTAGGTGCCCGGCGTCGCTCGGCTGCCTTTGCTTTTGGTTTAGAACTACTGGATATGGTAGTTGAATGTTTCGCTAGGAAGGCTTCAATCTCGACTACTACATTATTAAGACGGTCGAATGACCTAATCTCCATTCCAATCATCTTTTCTAGCACCTCTCTACGGAGGTTTTGCTTACATATCTGTACAGCGTCCTCCTGGTGCGGGGGCCGCTTGCACCTCATTCCGAGGTTCCTCCACCTCTGTATATAATCAAGGGCTGTCTCATCCGGCCTTTGACGGGTAGCATAGAGTTCGGCTATAGTAACTTCTCTTTCGGTCACATGGAACCTTTCTCGGAATCTCTTCTGCATATCTGGCCAGTCGTTGATCGACCCGGCCGGCAAGCTTGAATACCATTCAAATGCGAGCCCCGTTAGAGAGGACCCGAAAAATTTTAGTAAATATGACTCGTCAGAGGCCAGATCGCCCATTACGGTCATGTAATAAGCTATGTGCTCCTTGGGGGACCCCTGCCCGTTGAACTTTTCAAACTTCGGCGGCTTGCTGACTCCCGGGGGAAGCCGCTTGGCAGCATGGTGTGGTGGGTAAGGCACCCGGTAGGCATCAAAAGCCATGTACTCACCTTCACCCCGCTCAGCCAATTTCATTTCTATCATCTTCTTCACCATAAGTCGGTTCACTATTGCAGGATCTGCTGGCTCCGGATAGAAGTGGGTTGGCTGTCGGTATGGTGTGTTTAGTACCGTCACCTGCGGGAGCAGGCGCAGTAAAGGAGCCTGATGCAACTGTGGCAATATTGGCGGTATCAATGGCTCAGGAGCCCTTTGCAACGGAGCAGCTTGGCTATGCTCGGTTGGCTGAGGCAGAGTGTATAGAGGTGGGAAATCACTAGGGTGAATCCCTCCCTGCGAAGATTCTGCTAGCACTTCCGGCTGCTTGGAAGTGGATGTTTGTTCATTTTTATCTTGCAATGTTTCTTGAGGAGTTCAATCTCCTGCTGATATTTCTGTAGCAGCATCAATACAGATGGGTCCATAGTCGCCGTGCTTGAAGTGCCTTCCACTGCTTCTCCAGAAGCTCCCTCAGTCGAGGCATTCAACAAGAGTCACCATATTAACAACCAGGGTGGCGGTTATTTCGGGAACCTCCTGGTCTTCTTCAATCATATGTTGCTTTTCTCTAGTAGCTGTGACCATCCTAGTATCTACCCCGGGCCGATTGGCTAGATGAGCTAACTCTTGCGGTTCGTCTGGCTAACGGTCACATCTCCTGGCCACTCCGGCCATATTGCAAGTGACAATATTCAAATTTCTCCTATATCTGGAGACACTTCTCTTCACCCGGCTTAGGTAGGCCAATCTTTCGAAGACTGACGTTCTCCTCGTCTTCTCCCCTTGCTGTGGTGGGGTTTCTGTAGCATCATAGTATTGCTGGAACTGGTCTTCATGTCTGTTATCATCCACGGACGAGGCTTGTCTATTTTCTTCTTCCCTGATCTCCATTGGTGGGTACTCCTCTTCAGCCATAGTTGCTTGGAGCAGGCGTTGTTGGCCTAGCGAGGGGCTACCTAAGCCCCTGAAATACCCTCTGACCATATCGGTCATTTCTTCTTGATCTCGCACCCCGTGGGGAATGGGAGATAGCATGTGGCCCCGCACCTGAGACAGATATGCCAATCGGGCTCTCTCCGATGGCTGATGGAACCTTCCCTTCACAATTGGGATATCAGCTTGCCTAGCGCAGGCATGGAAAACTTCACGGTGCGGAAGTTCCGCGACCGCATACTCCTCTTCTTCTGGGGCCGTACCCCTCTCATTTCTCCTCCTCCAGATCTCCCTTGATCTGGGCTCGTAGGGACGGATGGGTGTGTCTTCTTTCCTGGGTTGGACCCTCTTGGAGACCCACACTTGTTTAAACTTCCTTGGCCGTGTGGCGAGCTCTCTCCGGCCTTGGCAACCTTCTTCTTCCTTCTCTACCCTTCTTCCGAACAAGGCCTGAAAGGAGTTGTGAACAGGCACAGCAGGGACTACTCGGTCAGGGATGGCCTGCGCATCACGTCCGTCGAGGAAGAGGCAGACACCTCCAATAAGAATAGACTTCCCAGACGCCGAGAGGTGCCCAGTGATAGTAGTAGCAGTTCTCTTCTGGATACTCCTCTGCTGACGGCCTCTGGACTTCCTGTTGCAAATGGGGCAAACCCTGTTGGTGGCGTGATGCACCATGCAGCAAACCTCCCATGTCGGCTTCTTCAATGGGCCTTCACGGTGCGGGGCCTCGGGGACTTTGATTTCTTCAGCCCTCTTGACCTTCGTCGGCTCAGGAGACTCGACTCCCAATAATTCAGTAAAGGCCAGCCCCAAAAAGTTGGGGAAGACGACGGCGGGCGGGAAGGACCCGAACACAGTGGGAACCGCAAGGTACCCGTGGTTGACATGGTTGTTGACGACACCCGAACCGAATATGAGTGTAGCTCGTCCAGTCTCCATTCTTGCTCTCCTGTAATCACAAAAACAGGCGAACGATCAGTATTCTTAGGGGAAGCCCCAAGTGGTTTCTTATCTTGGCAAAGAGATGAAGGGAGACTCTGTCCCACCGGGCGTGCCACTTTGGTGACACATATTTTATATAAAAAAAGAAAACGCATAGGCGTGCCAGTCACCATGGTGACAAAATCTATCATGCGCTCGATCTGACTTGGTTAGTCGATTATGAGGTTCGGGTCGGGACCGGAAGTCCGCTATACCGTAAAGGCTATAACGTTAATTACATCCTCTGAGAAGGAGGAAAACCCTTGATTAATTGTCAAGATAAGCGCCACTCGGGGCCGAATGATAACGACGTATCGGAAGTGACATAAACACGAAGCTACGCAGGCCCCTATGTTTTTTTATTGATGCAAGAGGAATTAAGATTTATTACATTCGCACTTCGGTACAAGGTGAGGAACTTAAGTCTGAAGACCACCATCACGCATAGCGACACTTCTAGTCGGGCGGGACCCGGCCTTCTGTTAAATGCCATTTTATATACCGAAGTTTGATTAAACACATAAGCAGGCATTGTATTCGTGACATGGATGGTTAGAAAGAGTTATGTACCCAAAAGCTTGAAAAACATATGATATTGGCATGTCTACAAGGGATTATGGGTGGGCCGGTGCTAGTAATGGGGAAGGCGATATGAGGAGTCGGTGCGGTTGGGGAAGAAAGTGACGCACAGAGTCGGTGACGGGCGAAGAGGAAGATGATTCGGTGGCATCGCCACCGGATCAAAGTTCATGGGGGTTAATTTGGTGGTGATGCCACAGAGTCACAAGGCTCCGCCGTCTGAGCCTTTTTTATGGTTTCGCACCAAATAAGGCATTTAAATGAGAATATCTATGAAGATTT
Source organism: Amorphophallus konjac (assembly GCA_022559845.1). Taxonomy (NCBI): domain Eukaryota; kingdom Viridiplantae; phylum Streptophyta; class Magnoliopsida; order Alismatales; family Araceae; genus Amorphophallus; species Amorphophallus konjac. Next base: position 254,376 of record JAHNEJ010001620.1, on the reverse strand, counting down.
AAGAACCCTAAGGCATGACTGCCCAGGTGTTGAGCAAAATTCTGCCGTTATCATCTTATATACATATGTGTTCGTCTCTTATTCACTTGTCTGCTCTCCCTTTTGTTCGTCTGTGTGAGGTTCGTACTCCAGCACTAGACAGCCGTTGATGTATAGACCCTTCTGAGTACCATACATGATCATATAAGCTAGCCCCATGATCTGTCAGAGATTTAAAGAAAATCATCATGAAAACACAATCTCGTTTGAGGAAATTTGGGTAGCATCTCTCCAGCATAGGGAGATGTTCATTTAGACAAGTGGCATGGCACACGATAGACGGTGCCAAACCATGATCACTGAGGAGCCCAGGTGGATGTTGGCACCCAAAATATGATCGTCTGCGACCAAGCCACAAAGATGAAGGACTCGGCCCACTGAAGCACGGAAGCCGATAAATATCAACATATCAAAGATTTCTCAAGCTGCCAGAGCCTCGAGTCATCCCATAGGAACACGGAGACTTCACCTCAGGAAAGCCGAGATAAACTCACAACCAACCGGCAGTGTGACCAAGCCTGCCCAATGAATCGGCATCGACTCTGTCATGCCGCACACACTACACCCATTGTCCGACCAAGGTCGACGGTCTACCCAGTGGCTTCCCGCCTTACGAAAGGTCCTCCTGAAGATAAAGGAGTCCCCCCTGGCTCTCCGAGACGGAGGACCGAAAGCTCTGTCGGCAGAAGACCCCGATCACCCGGCACGGGTGCGGCTTCCCGCCAAGATGGGCCCGTCAGTGGCCGAATGATCGCCCAGCTCGGGCGGAACTATCCCTAGTGTTATCTCGCCTTCCAAGGAGCTTCGGGCACGGGCCAGGCCGAGCCAGCGGCACGAATTATAGAGCCGAAGGCAGTGTCAGCGGCAGGCCCGTATGATCAACCCAAAGCTATCTGGAACCTCGAGAATGGCCGTACGCCAACCCGGGAGCTTCGACAAGATATCTCGTCGAGGTTTCAGTGAGCATCGTTGAGATAATGCTCACGGTGACTCCCGGAATCATCCCCGGACTCATCGACTGGCTCGAAGGTCATAAAGAGCACTAGCCCGGCGTGCCCTTATCCCGGCGTGCCCCCCTACCTTCCGCCCTCATCCCGGCGCGCAAGCTACCCTATTTGATGGCGCCTTAAACCGGCGTGATAAGTTGATGAAGCTTCCTCCCGGCGCGCCAAAGCCCACACCGGATGAAGAGCCTCCAACCTGTTATATATATGGGTGAGGTTCGATTGAAGAGAGAGAGGGTAGAGACAGATCGAGACCTGAGAAGAAAAAAGGGAGGGAGGACACGGAGGAGAAAAGAAAGAAAAGAGAGAGACGAGAAGGATATAGACGGGAGAAAGGAGGGCTTTCGAGGAGAAAGAGAAGAGCGGAGGGAGAGAAAGGCTTCTGGAGAGGTTTTTTTTTTTACTGAAGCAGAGAGAGAGTAGGGTTCCTTCAGAGGAGCTTCCGCCGGTCGTCTTCTTCCTCTACGATACCCTGTTCCTCGAAGAGGTGGGCACCGGTGCCAGTTCTTTTCTTGCTTTCCGTAGACTGCTAATGTGGTGACGGGCGTGCCGGCTATCCCCTCTTTCCAGTTCTTTTCCTCAGGTCACCCTCTACCACTCTATCCAGTTCTAATGTTCCCGGAAGAGGAGAAGCTTCAACTCGATCATCCTCTCCACCATCATCCGGTTCACGACCGTGGGGTCAACCGGTTCTGGATAGAAGTGTGCCGGCTGCAAGTATGGGGTGACCAGGGTGGTCGCCTGTGGAGGACGCAGCAGCGGGGGTGTCGGGTGCACCTGAGGGAGCACCGGAGGTAGCAGCGGCTGAGGCTATGGCGGCCGCTCTTGTGCTGTCGCCATGCTTGGCTCTGACGGCTGGGGTAGTGTATAGAGCGGTGGAGGGTCGTCGTGACGAGCCGCTCCCCGGGATGACTCACCCTGGACTTCGGGTGGTTTAGAGGCCGATGAGTGTTCAATTTTTTCCATCAGCTGCTTCTTCAGAGAGTCTATCTCTCGTTGATATTTTTGTAGTAGCATCAGAACTGATGGGTCTATGGTGGTGGGGATACCCTCTGTTGTCTCCCCGGACGTACCCTCAGGCAGGATGTCGAGGAGGACGTCGTCTTCTTCTTCCGCCGTCACCACATTAGCGGTCAAGATGGGGGCCTTGTCATCCCAGTGGGGATAGACCTAGGATTGTTTCCCTTTAACCATCATCAGAAGCTCTCTTGCTGCTTCTGTTCTGCGGGTAGTCGGCCCCGGCCGTGCGGCCAATTGAGCCAATTCTTGGGGGTCTTCAGGAAGCTCCCCATATTGGTTAGATATACTAGCCATGTTGCAGGTGAAAACCTGCATCCTTCTCTTTTGTCGATAGACCCTCCTTCTAGCATGCTGCGGGAAGGTCAGTCTTTCAAACACAGAGATCCTTCTCCTTTCTTCCTGCTCGGGGAAAACTTCATCGGCTTCGATCTCGAAGCCGTCATTATATCCGTTGTCGTCGACTGACGACGCCATCATTCTATCTCCCATATCTCCTTCATCTGCCACCGACGGGCAGTAATCTTCCTCAGTGGCGACTGTCTGCATCAGTCGCTGCTGTCCGAGTGAGGGGTTGCCTAAGCCTCGGAAATAATTTCTGACCAAGCAGGTCATCTCTTCTCGACCCCGCTCTTGATGTAGGACGAGGGGCGATTGTCGACCTCCAGCAGGAGGATTATAGGCCAGCCGAGCTCTGTCGGCCGGCTATTGGAATTTTCATCCAGCAGCAGGGACGTTGGCTTAACGGGCCGCAGCCCGGAAACTTCTGTGGCTCGGAGGATCCGCAACCACCTCTTCTTCCTTCTTCGGGGGAAAGCCCCTTTCTCTTCTCACTTCCGCCTCATTGTTCACAAGACGACGGCAGATGGGTGTTAGCTGGTGGGCAGGTCAGGTTCGCTTGGGAACCCACACCTGTTTAAACTTCCTCGGCCTGGGTGCCGAGCTTCCTTGGCCACAGTGGCCGGCTTCATCTATTTCTGCCCTCCTTCCGGCGAGGGCCTGATAGGCATTGTGGACAGGAATGTTGGGGATGACTCGGTCTGGGGTCACCCGTGCAGTGTGTTCGTCGAGGAAGACGTGCATACCCCCGACTAGCATAGATTTCCCGGACTGAGACAGAGTTCAGGTGATTACAGCGGCATTCTTGTGGGCCTGGCGACGCTGGCGTCCTCCAGGGTGTTTTTGATGACATTGGGGTGGGTCCCACGTATGACGTGGTGCACCAGACAGCTAGCGGCCGGGGCCGGACTTTCGGACTAGTCTTTGCAGCAGGGAACCTCCAGAGGCTCCATTTTTTTCACAGCTTCCTTGATAGGTTCTGGGGCTTCGACCTCCAGTATATCTACAAAGGCTAACCCCAAAAAGTTGGGGAAGCCCACAGCGGCAGGGAAGCTACCGAATTCCATGGCTACCGCTAGGTACCCTTGCTCGTGTCCAGCGACAATCGAAAGATCGAAGTCAACGCCAGCTATCCCGTTGATCATCATTGATCTGCCTGCAAAGACAAACGAAGCAATAATCAGTAGCCTTTGAGAGGGCTTCGAAGCCCGAATATCCCGGCAAAGAGATGAAAGGTGACACTGGTCACACCGGGCGTGCCAGACTTGTTTGCGACCTTTTCTTTCTTTCGCGGGTCGATCGACCAACTGACTAACAGGTAGTCAAATGATCAATTAACGACGCGGGCGTGCCAGTCACATGAGTGACGAATTTGTGATGCACTCATTCTGACCCATGTCGGGCGAATGTAAGGTTCGGTCGGGACCAATAGTCCGCCATACCATAAAGGCTATGGCGTTAATTACATCCCCCACGAAGAGGGAACACCTTTGATTAATTGCCGAGATAGCGGGCTGTCGAAGCCAAATTAAAAAGAGCTACATGATGATCATGACGAAAGCATGCAGGATGCATACATTTATCGTGCAGAAGATGCATAGTTCATGGGATTATGGATCCTTGGTACGTGGCGGAGGACATAGGTCCGAAGACCACCGTCGCGCATAGCGAAGACTTCCGACCAGACGTAATCCGGTTTTCTGTCGACGCCATTTAATATACCCGAGGATCTATGCATGCATGCACACATGATGTTCATGACTATATTAAGCATGATAATAGAATCATGGAAGCAAATGATGATCAACCACGTTTATTACTCCCCATCGAGAAGAGGGAAGGCAACACAAGTGTGATAGCGAAAGCACAATGCTAATGGACATGGTGATGAAGATATGATAAAAGTATAGCTTGGACTCGCTCGGCCCTTCCTTTATTCAATTTATCACCAATTGTGGTTTATTAACACTGACCATGAGAGACGAGAATCGCTCCGGGGGTGAGTGAATGATTAAAACAACAAGAGGGGTTCAAAACCGGCGCGGACACGTGAGGGATAGCTTATACGGCGCGATAAAGCGTAGGTATAAACGGTTAATACGGCACGGCCATATAGCTGGTTAAGACGGCGCGCAAAGGATTGGGGCACGCCGGTTCATGGCGCGCCGGAAAGGCGCAAGGAAGTTTTTTTGTTTTTTTGAGTGTAGGGTTAATCCGGCGCGGGGGGCTACCACGCCGTATTAGGGCGCGCCGGGTTAAGGCCATGCCGTTTTAGCTTATTTTTGATGAATTTTGAATCATTTGAGTTTGTTAAGTTTATGTTGAGGGTTTTGAAGCCATTTGAGGCCAATTGTTTGTTAAATTGAAGTCCAGAACCCTGAGGGATGGTGTGACAAGTCAGTGCGAGGTTCATACTCGAGCACCGGGTTGATTAAGTTCAAAACGGGCAAATCATCATTGTTCATTCATTATAAGTTTATCCAAAAAATTTGGCAGCATTCCCCTGAACACGAAGAGTTGCAGGGGAGAAACGGGGTCGTACGCACTCATGGACCACGCCCCTAAACCGCCGGTATGCACGAAGGTAGCCAGCAAACCCCATTGGATAGGATACCCCGAGGACTAGCCTGCTAGGGGCACCAAGATTCCATAGGGGAAGAGACAGAGGGATGAGGTCATTGATGATGGGAGCCATACCCCGAGGGCTAGCCTGCGAGGGGTGGAGGACCCATAGTCTGTGATTCATCCCATGGAGGAACTGACCATTGGGAGAATGGGACTCCGAGGGCTAGCCTACAAGGAGCACACATCCCCCTGGTCTCGATCGGGTCTTAATTTGTTGGGGCTGAGTTCGTTGAACTAGGACCCCTATCATTGTCTGCAATGGCTTCGAGGAAGCGCCTACCATCGAGAGATAGAGCCCCCCCCCCCCGGTCGCCCAGCAACTTCAGGAAGCAGCGGGGGAATGTCCCCCTCCCCGGGTGATCGAAACGGCGAGAAACCCTCGGAATAGTGCATATGATCATGATGAGTAGGGGTGGTAAATACATAAGTGAGGCGGGCCCGTTGCAGGGGCATATGCTCGAATAGTTGGAAAGCAACGTCCAGGGGATGGACCCTGTACATGGCGGAGAGACACACGCGCAGAAGCACGGCTCCATCCGAGGAGAGAAGGAGATGCGAAAACCCTTGAATCAAACATAAAAAAAAATGAGTGAAAGAAAAGCCCCCGGGGAGGGGTGTTTCTATAGCCCACGATGATTCGGGGCACGATGCAGACCTCGGGGAAACCGGAATTACAGCTATGCCGAGAATAGCCCAGACACAGGCGTTGGCGTAGATAGAAAGGGGGGAGGCTGAGGATCATTCATTCAACCCGATAACCCAAGCATTCAACATATATGTATTAACGTCCCAGAAACGGGAATGATTCAGTGTTTACATGGTGAGGACATGGCGCCAGCCCCATTGGTCGGTCGTCGCTCACCGATCACGGAGGCAGAAGACATATAGAGCACCATGAAAACAGAGAAAGGAAGGAAGAGAAAATAGAAAATCGCACAGAGGGGGAGGTGAATCGACTCATATCATTGTTGCTCCTCCCCCCCTCGCTTACATTCGATGGGTGGGAACTTCAGAAGGAGCAGTCTACGGAAAGCAAGAAAAGAACTGGCACTGGCGCCCACCTCTTCCGGGAACAGGGTATCGTCGAGGAAGAAGACGACCGACGGAAGCTCCTCCAAAGGAACCCTGCTCTCTCTCTGCTTCAGTAAAAAAAAAAACCTCTCCAGAAGCCTTTCTCTCCCTCCGCTCTTCTCTTTCTCCTCGAAAGTCCTCCTTTCTCCCGTCTATATCCTTCTCGTCTCTAATGCTAACGTAAGGAAGGGCTTTCGTGCCAATCCGAACGTAAGGCTCGTAATGGCGGTGTGGCGTATTCTTTTGGAAGCTTGATCAGGGCGGAATGCCACTAGACCAAGGAGAGGGTAGCTTGATCAGGGTGGAATGCCACTGGACCAAAGGGAAGGGTAGCTCGGTCAGGGCGGAATGCCACTAGACCAAGGAAAGGTAGCTCGGCTAGGGTGGAGTGCCACTAAACCACGGAGAAGGGTAGCTCGGTTAGGGTGGAGTGCCACTAAACCAAGGAGAAGAGTAGCTTGTTTAGGGCGGAGTGCCACTAAACCACGGAAGGTAGCTTGGCTAGGGCGAAGTGCCACTAAACCGAGGAGAGGGTAGCTCGGTTAGGGCGGAGTGCCACTAAACCAAGGAGAAGAGTAGCTCGGTCAGGGCAGAATGCCACTAGACCAAGGGAAGGTAGCTTGATCAGGGTGAGATGCCACTAAACCAAGAAAAGGGTAGCTTGATCAGGGCGAGATGCCACTAAACCAAGAAAAAGGTAGCTTGGTTAGGGCGGAGTGCCACTAAACCAAGGAGAGGGTAGCTCGGTTAGGGCGGAGTGCCACTAAACCAAGGAGAAGAATAGCTCGGTTAGGGCGGAGTGCCACTAAACCCAGGAAAGGGTAGCTTGGTTAGGGTGAAGTGCCACTAAACCAAGGAAAATGTAGCTCGGTTAGGGCGGAGTGCCACTAAACCAAGGAGAAGAGTAGCTCGGTTAGGGCGGAGTGCCACTAAACCAAGGAGGAGGGTAGCTCGGTTGGAGCGGAGTGCCACTAAACCAAGGAAAAGGTAGCTCGGTTAGGGTGGAGTGCCACTAAACCCAGGAAAGGGTAGCTCGGTTAGGGCGGAGTGCCACTAAACCAAGGAGAAGAGTAGCTCGGTTAGGGCGGAGTGCCACTAAACCTAGGAGAAGAGTAGCTCGGTTAGGGCGGAGTGCCACTAAACCCAGGAAAGGGTAGCTTGGTTAGGGCGAAGTGCCACTAAACCCAGGAAAGGGTAGCTCGGTTAGGGCGGAGTGCCACTAAACCAAGGAGAAGAGCAGCTTGGTCAGGGCAGAATGCCACTAGACCAAGGGATGGTAGCTTGATTATGGCGGAGTGTCACTAAACCAAGGAAAAGGTAGCTTGGTTAGGATGAAGTGCCACTAAACCAAGGAGAGGGTAGCTCGGTTAGGGCGGAGTGCCACTAAACCAAGGAGAAGAGTAGCTCGGTTAGGGCGGAGTGCCATTAAACCCAGGAAATGATAGCTTGATTAGGGCAAAGTGCCACTAAACCAAGGAAAAGGTAGCTCGGTTAGAGCGAGATGCCACTAAACCAAGAAAAAGGTAGCTCGGTTAGGGAGGAGTGCCACTAAACCAAGGAGGAGGGTAGCTCGGTTAGGGCGGAGTGCCAATAAACCAAGGTAACGGTTAGCTCCGACCGATCACTCGGGACATGTCGGCTGCACTGCATGATACAGCTTAATGTGTTTTCCATTGAGGGGAGAGAACTGAATGACTCCTTTATGGTCTACAAGGACGTAGGCACCCCCTTCATATACTCGGCGGACGATATACGGCCCGACCCAGTTTTTGACCAGCTTCCCTTTGGGGTTGGAGGCCATCACTTCTTTTCTTTTGACCATTACCAGGTCTCCTTTCTTAAATTCTCGACCCTTGACTAGCTTGTCAAAAGCACGGGCCATGCGAGCTTGGTAGAGTTAGATGTTTTGCTGTGCCCGGAGGTGTTTACCTTCGAGCTCAGCGAGCTCCTCCAATCTTCTTTCTGCATTGGTCTGCTCACCACTGACAAGTCCGTGCTGGATGGCAACTCGCAATGAAGGAACTTCAAGTTCAATGGGCACTACAGCTTCTGACCCATAGACGAGGGAGAAAGGTGAACAGCCGGTTGGGGTCTTGTAGACAGTACGATAGGCCCAAATTGCTTCGTACATCCTTTCTTCCCAATCTTTTTTATTAGACTTGACAGTCTTTGCCAGCAATGTACATAATGTCTTATTAAAGGCTTCTGCGAGTCCATTGGCCTGAGGGTTGTAGGGGGACGATGTCCTCCAGTCGATTTTGTATTTGTCGGCCAGCCGATAAACTTTCTGGTTCCTACAATGACTGCCATTATCAGAGATGATTCGGCTGGGGATCCCGAACCGAAATATTACATTCTGCCGGAAGAACCTTGCAACTAGTTCTCCCGTCACATCTCTTAGTGCTATTGCCTCCGCCCATCTGGAGAAGTAGTCTGTAGCTGCTAAGATGTATCTGCACCCTGATGAAGATGCTGGCAGCGGCCCTACTACGTGATGGGGACATCACCTCCCATGCCCACGTTTACCGTTCGTCTCCTCACCCCGGTTGCATCCGGCATGGTTTAGTCATTTAATTTTGAGTCCTATGTAATTTTATTTGAGTCATTTGATGTATTTTCCCTTTTATTTGAGTCATGTTCCTAGGTCTTGTATTTATTTTCCTAAGTTTGAGTGTCATTAGATTGTGTAATGTGCTATTGGGCCCAATTCTTCGGGCTTGGCCCATGAGCCCCCCTACCCCTTTGGTTATTTGTTATTGAGTCTTTTGTAAGGGACTTTTGTAGAAATGTGGGTTTCCTATATATAGGACCACATTCCCCCCATTTCAACTTAATGAATCAATCAATGAAAAAAATACCATTTGAGAGTCCAAAGCTTAGTTTAGTGGAGTGATTTCAATATTTTTTGGGTGAGAAACCCTAGGGGAGAGATTCCCCACCCTTCCCTCTCTTAATCCCTCTTTTTCACTCCACTTTCTCTCTCCTCAACACCCAATTTCGAATTTTATTCTCTCTCCTCCCTTCCCAACCACCTCAACCCCCACCTACCATCATTAAAGCCCTTCACTTCCCCATGGCCTCCATTACTCCACCCCCTTAGTCTCAAGGAGATCCCTCACCATTCCAACACCACTTTTCCCATTCCAACACAATCAACCCCTTCCCCACACAACCCCACAGCTTCCAAGGCCATTTCAAATTTTAAATCCACCACTCCCTCCATGTTTTGGCCGCCCCCCTCCCCTCCCTTCTAGTTAGGTTCGCCCCTCCCACCTCCCTCCATTCTCATTCCCTTACACCACCTTCCTTTGCCTCCAGCTGAGACCCTGCGCCCCCTGCCCTCTCCCATCTCTATCCTATCACCATTAGCATCCCCATCCCTCCCACACACTTCATCTTCCATCCCCTTCACCCCTTTCACACATACACTTCCTCCATCTTCTTCTTTAGGTCATTTTGGTGGCTTCTACAAGGCCTGCAGGTTGCTGTCCAAATGTTGCAGAGGTACCAGTAGCTTGCAGAAGCCTTCACGGTCAACTACCTGTGATTCTGAAGGCATAAGAGGCATCCACGGAAGCTTCTGCCAGTCCTCTTCGTCACGAAAGTGGTTTCGTCCTCATCGGAGCTCGGTGCTGTCCGGGACCTCCATTCTCCCACAGCTGCGCGGTTCAGCCTCGGCTGAGGACATGAGCCGGCTTAGAAGCTCTGCCGCGACCAGCCCCGAAGGAATCAGTCTTCAAGTCCTTCTTCAAAGTTCTTCATCGGCCTGTCTACTTTCAGAATCAAGAAGCGGAAGCCCATTCAGCATCAGGGAACAGAAGTTACCAATTTTCTTCCACGGTCATGCGGCTCTGCCTTCCCCAGTCTGCATCAACACATCCTCACTCTTCTAGCTCCACAGATCGTCTCTTTTCTTATCTGGCATCCCCGTTTCTTTTGCTGCAAAGAGGACTCACCCATGGTTCTAACGGCGCTGACGGCATCAAATTTAGAGTTCGGGAGCGGTCAGGACAACCTCTGCATCCTACTATTGGTGATCTGCCCCTGCTAGTCCGAGAAACAGAGGCCCTGTTCAAGCTCCTGCCCCGTCCAGCAGCGACTCCAGAAGAAATTACAAAAATTCTGAGGCATTCCCCTTCCTGTTATGAAGATTTCGCCACTAGTCTCGCCATCAGCACAATTCCTGAGCAAGATCTACAACAGCAACACCGACCCTCTGTCCTGGTTCACTAACAGCAGGCAGATTCGGCGTCCACCCTTATTCCTCGTTCTTTGCTTTGGTTTCCCCACCCCGCTTGGCCAGCTGAAGGCCCCTCCTTGCATGGAGGTAGTATTGATGTAATATCATTAACCCCCACCCCAAGTTCCCCCTCCTGCGAGAGGTGTAGTGGTGTAATTTGTTTGGGGCAGGTCAAGCGACTCCGCCGCAGCGTGTAGGGATCCACTCGCCTCCACGCTCACCCTCGTCTCCGACCGGGACCGGTTTCTTCAAACCGATCGAGTAAGTGCTCAAACCTTCACTCCAATTAGTGCTTTTCTTTCAATATTAGTTCTTAATTCTGCTGGTTATGCGAGTGAGAGCCCGATCCTCAAGCCCCATAAACTTGAGTGATCACCGTGGGAATATTGTAACCGGTGCCATTGGCACTTTATCGGCCCCCTTGACTTGGGCATCCCCACCCATTGGGAATCAATTCTTGGCCTTGCTGGCCCTCTACCAGCAAGGGCCCAACCCCACATCCTCCCCTTGGCATTGCCAAGTCACCCCGGGCTTGGGTGAGTGACGATAGAGCGGTGGCCCAACTAGGCCCATTTTGAATGTGAATGTGCTTGCTTGCATTAGGTCCGAAGTTGTGTCACATCAAGTGGTATCAGAGCAAGTCTTTGACTTGTCTCTACAAGTCAAGTCCTAGGGCATGCTTGCATTCTTGTCCGAACCGTGCATTGTCAACCCATCATTGTTAACATTGAGTCTTGGGTCACATGGCTCCTCTCCCAATCATATCCCATGCATGCTTACCTAATGGAAAGCCCGTAGCAATTGATTTCATTGACCTAGAATCTGAAAATTGGGTGTCCCCCGATATCGTTACATCTCTTAGTAGGACCGGACATCTCCACGTGCGGTACTGGTGGTTCAGCGTGTCGTGTCGATCGACTGCTCGGGTGTCCGCACCAATTCTTCCCGGGTGGGAGAAACTCAACCCTGTCAAGTAAGGGTCTGCATCGCTCCTGTATCGCTCCAAAAGGTCCGGATCGATCCGCTGTAACTCGCCATGTGTGATCCAAGTGTCCTCAGTAGCGGGCCGTCCTCTCCATCGCACTAGGTAGCGCGGGTAAGATCCACTCCTGGTAACTGTCACCTGCTCGTCCAGTATACGATCTATATGCTCACGCTGCCGTGAAAAAAGGGCTGGAGGTGGAAGTGGACACTCAGGTGTGGGATCACTCTCAAGGGGAGGAGATGGCTCAAAAGGCTCACTAGGGATCACCGCTGGGTCCCTATATGCAACAAGATCCGATACATTGAAGGTAGAGCTTATACCATATTCCTCGGGCAGGTCCACAACATACGCATTGGATCCAACGCGTTTCAACACTCTAAAGGGACCAGCTCCGCGAGCTTGCAACTTCTTAACGGTTCCAGAGGGAAACCGTTCAGGTCTTACCCTGATCATGACGTATTCGCCCTCCTGGAACTCTCGGTGGTGTCGGTGGGCATCGGCTAACTCCTTGTACCTTGCATTGCTGGCCTCAATGTGACGACGGATGTCGTCATGCAAACTCCTAACATGCCTAGCAAACGACTCGGCCGACTCTGACACTCTAGCATGGACAGGCATGGGGACAAGGTCAACGGGTTTCCTAGGCCTACGACCTGTGACAATCTCAAATGGACTCATGCCAGTAGACCTATTCACCGAATCATTATATGCAAACTCAGCCATAGGTAGAATGAGATCCCAATCCCCAATGCGGTCCCTAACAAGACATCTCAAAAGATCACCCAGACTCCTATTGACCACCTCGGTCTGACCATCTGTCTGGGGATGGTATGCAGTGGAAAACTTGAGGTGCGTACCCATCATATGCCATAGTGTCTTCCAAAAATAGGAAGTGAACCTAACATCACGGTCAGACACTATAGTGCGAGGCAACCCGAACTTGCACACCACATGAGTAAGGAATAGGCGGGCTACCCTAGAAGCATCCGAAGTCTTCGAGCAGGGGATAAAGAGGGCCATCTTCGAGAAACGGTCAACCACCACATAGACCGAGTCATGCTTCCTAGAGGTACGTGGCAATCGCAAAACAAAATCCATACTAACTTCCTGCCACGGGGTATCAGGCACGGGGAGAGGCGTATAAAGACCCGAACTTTGCTTCTTCATCTTGGCCGTAGCACAAGTACGGCACTGAGCCACGATGTTAGCAACATCGCGCTTCAAGCTCGGCCAATAAAAACGATGCTCCACTGCCTCAATAGTCTTGTTCCGACCAAAGTGGCCGGCTAGACCTCCCGCATGTAGTTCCCACACTAAGAAATCTCGAACCGAAGTTCGGGGAACACATAGCCTGCTACCTCGAAAGAGGTAACCCTCCTGAAGCACATACTCATCAAGGACTCTCGAGGGCCCGGCCTGGAGAGTAGTAAAAATCTGACCGAAGTCAGGACAATCAACATAGGCCTCTTTCATCTTCTCTAGCCCTATGACCTCGGCACTCATGGTGGTAAGAAGACATGCTCGCCGACTCAAGGCATCGGCCACCTTGTTCTCCACTCCAGCCTTATGTTTTAGCACAAAGGTGAACTGCTGGAGATACTCAACCCAACGACTATGACGCGAATTCAGCTTCTTTTGGGAATGGAGGTACCTCAAAGCCTCATGATCGGAGTATAAGACAAACTCCTGATGTAATAGGTAATGCTTCCAATGCCTAAGAGCCTGAACAACTGCGTAAAACTCTTTATCATATGTGGAATATCGCAGTTTCGCGTCATTCAGCTTCTCGCTGAAATATGCGATCGGGTGGGATTCCTGACTCAAAACTCCTCCTATCCCAACACCCGACGCATCACAACAGACCTCAAACACCTTCGAGAAATCAGGCAGTCGAAGGATAGGTGTCTGGGTCATGCGCTCCTTGATGTCCCTGAAGGCAGCAGATGCGGCCTTCGTCCATACAAATGTGCCCTTACGGATACAATCCGTGATCGGGGCAGTGACGGAACTAAATCCGCGGATAAAGCGACGATAGAACGTCGCAAGACCATGAAAGCTGCGGACGTCATGAATCGTACGGGGTTCCGGCCACTCAACAATGGCCCGGACCTTCTCCGGATCGGCGGAGACCCCAGTACTAGACACAATAAAACCCAAGAAGGTAAGCTGAGGTGTCATGAAGGCACACTTCTGTGGGTTTGCATAAAGCTACTCTCGCCTGAGAAGAAGACAGACCTACCGAAGGTGGTCTAAGTGGTGCCCCGTGGTGCGACTATAGATAAGGATGTCGTCAAAGTACACCACTACAAAGACTCCAATGAAAGGTCGAAGGACCTGTGTCATGAGTCGCATGAATGTGCTAGGGGCATTGGTCAAACCAAAAGGCATGACCAACCACTCATATAGACCGTCCTTGGTCTTAAATGCGGTCTTCCACTCATCACCTGGCCTAATCCTCACCTGATGGTAGCCACTCTTAAGATCGATCTTTGAAAAGATAGTGGCACCTGCCATCATGTCTAGCATGTCATCCAGGCGGGGAATAGGGAACCTGTACTTCATGGTGATTTTGTTGATGGCACGACTATCAATGCACATTCTCCACGTGCCATCCTTCTTCGGGACGAGTAACGCGGGTACAGCACATGGACTCATGCTGTCCCGAACAGATCCTCTCTGCACTAACTCATCGACCTGCCGTTTAAGCTCGGCATGCTCCGTGGGACTCATGCGATAATGAGGAAGATTGGGCAAAGAAGAGCCCGGAAGAAGGTCGATGGCATGCTGAATATCCCGCATAGGTGGGAGTCCCTCGGGAAGCTCATCGGGGAATACATCAGCATACTCCTGCAGAATGGGAACAACCTCGGGTGGGAGCTCACCCTCGGAGTCCCGCTCCACCTCTCGGACCGTAATGGCAAACACCGGACAGCCCTGACTAAGCTCCTGCTCCATTTCCCGGGAGCTAATCATCATCAATCTCCTGGTCGAGGGCTCTCCTGGGCTAGAGGTAACGGTCATAGTCCGAGCGGGGGATGGGGTACTGGGCCCGGGTACGGAAGGCTTTGGAGTACTAGGGCCAGTAGGACCACTGACCGATGGGCTCCTGGGCCGAACGTGTTGGAGGGTGACCCGCTGACCATCGTGGTCGAAGGTACAGGTGTTCGACCGACCATGGAGTGTAGCATCTCGGTCGAATAACCACGGCCTACCAAGAATGATACTTCCCACTTCCATGGGGAGAACATCACACCAGATCTCGTCACGGTAGGAGTGGAGCTGCAGCAGGACCAAGCACCGCAGCCTGACCGAAATGGAAGTGGTATCCACCCATGATACCTGATAGGGACAAGGATGATCTACGGGTGTGAGACCAAGACGAGTGACAGCGCTCGTGGAGATTGCATTGATGCAACTCCCGCTATCGATGACCACCTTGCAAATCTGCTTTCCCAGCCTACAGAATACATGAAGGATAGTGGTCCGACGCCAGTCATCACTGACCTGTGGCTGGGTGAGGATACATCTGACGACCCCCACATGGGTATCGTCTAACTGCTGGGCATCCTGGGCCTCACCTCCCATCTCATAGTACTCGTCAGCTAGCTCTTCATCTGCCTCATAGCTGACTAACTCTAGTCCCACAGGGGTGGTATCCTCGGCCTATGTGTCCCCAATGTGAAGAGATGGGCGGGTGGGACACTGGTTGGCGAAATGGCCAAACCCATTGCAGCGATAACACTGCTGCCGTGATCCACTAGGCTCCCCAATCATAGGTCATTTACCTTTATCCTCCCGACGGATAGGAGGCGTAGGCAACAAAGGACGTGCGGGTGGTGCGGGTGCCGGGGGACGGGCTATGGGTGGGGCCGTAAGATGCTGGGGACGAGGAAGGTCCCTCGGGGGTGGAGGGCGAGGCCTAGGAGCAAAGGGCTCGTGGCGAGCGGGCTCCTGAGGTCGAGCCATGGGGGCCCTCGGATATGTGCCAGATGAGCCACGGGACTTGACACTACGAAGGGGAAAGGAGCCCAACCGATGGGGTGACTCGAACTCGGCCTCGAACTGCTCCAATTCGAGAGCAATCTGATATGCCTGCTCCAAAGTGGTGGCATTGCGGCGAAAGAGTTCATATTGATAATTAGGCCGCAAACCTCTCCGAAAGCGGGATATCGTCATGGTGCTCTCTTTCGTGACCCCGCACCGCAAATAATACTCATCGAACTCGGCGGTGTACTCGGTCACGGATCGGTTCCCTTAGGAGATGCTTTGCCACTTGTCTATAAGACGTTGGCGATATGAGGCAGGAAGGTACTTCTCCCTTAATTTGAGTTTCATATCATCCCAGGTACCGATTTGGGGTTGACGTCGCTGGTTGAGCAGGCTCTCCACATTGATCCAATAAGTTTGGGCCTGCCCTTGCAGCTTCATCTTCGCATATCGGACTCTTCGGTGGTCCGTCATCTCAAACCACTCGAAGTACCGGTCCATACCGGCCTCCCAATCTAGATACACCCTAGGGTCCAAGGACCCGCTAAAAGTGGGAGGGTCCGCACGCACACCCCTAAGAATGCGGTCGTCATCCTCGTCATCACGATTCCGTCGTTGATGATGACGACCGTTACCCCCGTGATCATTGTCGGAGGCATAATCATCCACTATAGGCGCCTGTTGCCTCCCGACATCCTCTACCTGAGCCCTTGGCACAGCGGGTTGCTGCACCGGCTCTTGTTGGCCGTTCGTCGGCGCGGGTTGCGCCGCTACTGGGCCCCTCTCTAGGACGGCAATCCTCCCAACAAGGCCTTGAATGGACTGCTCCGAAACCCCGGCCCGATCCTCGAGGACCTTCATCCTCCCTTCTAGACGCGTCCCTATGCCATCCATACGCGTACTAAGACCATCCATACGCGTGTCTAAACGATCCATGATGGCCTGGAACATCTCGGCCGTGGAAGACTCATCGGAACTACGGGCTCGGGAGTCCGCCATAGGTGGTGGTGGCGAGTATTGGGTGCCTCGACGGGTGGGCATGCAAAGACGTACGGACTAGGTGACAACGACCGACTAATGCAAACACACTAAATGATACACTTAGACCTAATTGCAATTTGAAAACACTCCTTTTTTGGTATTTTGAAAGAATGCAATTTAAAACACCTTTTTTTTTTGTTTTGAAAAGAATGAGACTCGACTACACCCTAGACACGGCCAAGACTCGGTACGCGGCGGAGGTAATCGACCCGAAGGTCACTCGCGCAAGTGTGTGGTCTTCCCGGTAGGCGAAGCCTAACGGTCGGACAACACCTTTGGATATACCGAGTGAAGGTGTGTGTGGGGTAACCTTAGACTATGCGAGACTTATGCAACGACTACCCTAGACTCGACTTTCTCTGATACCAAACTGATGCGGGACGGACACGGGAGACGACACTATACAGTGCCACCCTCGGACTCTAGATGAAGACGCGACCAACAATACACACCAGGGAGACACTAAGCCCGACACTACGAGCTCCTAGTGGCAAAACGTCGCTAACAGAAGTACAAGCTCACTCGGCGTCCCATGCGAGGGAAAACGTGGATCGTGCGCGGTTAAGGAACCGGCAGAGTTCAAGGTAGTCAGACTCACTTCCGGACTCGGATCGAGTCGCGGGACGGGTCACTCTCACGCTCACAGCGGTGACATGGACACACGGGCTAGGAACCTACACTCTCGGCAGCGGCCTAAGACCGTATACTAGCTAAGCAATGTAACCCCAAGAAGTTAAGACCTTTACCTCCACGCACCCGGCGTGGCGAAGACACCCCGGCTGACTTACGGACCCCCGGTTAACATAACTCACAGCAGTACAAAAGGATTCGACCCACTCCACGCAGGGAGGTAAAAGGTCACATGTGGGCCCCGGGGATCACGCAAATCAGGTTGACAGGCAGCATCTTGATGTCGACTTGACGCGCCGAACTCCGCATTTTCGTACTTCCCGAACGGCGGGTTCTGCGGGCCCGTGGGGCCCACGGATGGCGCTGTCCTCCGGATCTGCGCAGGTGGGTCCCACTATGATGGAGACCCCTGGTGGCGCGCCTCCACGGACGGCGGTCGGCCGGAGACACCGATTGGTGGCCGGTCGGGTCCGATCTTCAAGTTGTGGAATGGCTGCCCACGGATTTCAGTTCTGTTTTCCCTGCGCGCGCTCCGGCGAAAACAGCCGCTGCGGTCGATCCCGACGTCGGATCGGGACGCATGAGCTATCGTTGGAAAGCTCTCTTCAAATGCTTCAATCTAGACTCAGAGAGATCTGATGGATCTAGCCGGATCTAGACTTTAATGAATTTACAAATCCCTGTTGTACAGTAACCGAGACATCAGATTTACAGGGTACTTGTCTGAGAACCACCGTTGACCGCCTACTTGACGTAGGAATCAGACTTCAAGCTCTTCTTCAACTTTTTAGATAATCAAACCATGAAGCGGGGACAATTTTTATAATTGGATTCCGAGGTGGTGGTGATTTGATAGGATTTTTAGAGTGTCTGGTGGTCAGATCTGGGAACTGGCAGAAAGTACTGTAGCTAGGGAAGAACTAGATTTTTGTAAAATATAAGATAGACTCAAAAAAATTCAAGAAAATTTGGAGATAGAGGGGATAGTGGACAGAATGCCCAGTAAAATTGGGCGATCTAACAAAAATCAAAAAGTGGACCTAAGACTTAAAACGCAGGGCGGGTGGAAATGGAAACAGATAGGAGACAGATCTGGAAACTGGGATTGGACGAAAATAAAAAAATACCAAATGAGATCTTTCTGACCAACCAAAATTCTGAGGACCTGCTGGACACCTCTGTAACATCCAGTAAAATTCTCAGCTCGATCTGAGGCCGTGGCTGAGACTGAAATTTCGTAGAAGCTGCTGTGGTACTGCACGGACAGAACTCCGGCGGTGGCGATGGCGGCTCGTGGTGGCGGCGGCGGCGACCGGAACTGATAGGGTGGAGTCACACCACCAAGAGGCAGCCTTCACAGCTGCAAGGGGGAGAGGGAGAGAGGAAGGGGGCGGCCTAGGCCTGCTCAAGAGATTTTTTTCTAACTTTCAAATGGCATTAATTGCATAAAATGGGAAATTACAACCTTAAATAGTCTACATCTCACATCCATCCATAGCCATTGGATCCAGGGGATGGGGATGAAGGCCTAGGATGGCATGTGACACACACACAAAATACAATATAATATTAAAGGGGGGGGGCGGCCCTTGGACCAAGGAGAGGGGGGTGGTGGAAGGTTGAAAATGGTAGGTGGGAGGTAGGTAGCCTCCTTGGACTTTTTAAGTCCATTGTCCCCCATGTGTTCAAATACAAGTCAACCTTCTAGATGCTCCCATGTGGCATGTTGACTGGCCCCACGTGGGACCCTGGGATGAGGTGGCCCAATGGGGTGGGGCCCGGGAGGCCTGTGGGGCCCACGGGGTCCGAAATGCTCGTAAGCCCCTATTACACTCAAAATGGCCAACCGGACGTAACGAAATAAATGCAAATTAAACACACATAAAGTCTAACTGAATATAATAAATGGGGAAGCTCAAGGCAGAGTCTCCAGGCTGTCTCCGAGCCAGATGGATGCTGTGGTGGCTCGTGTCGTGCTCCGCGTGCGGTACCGGTGGTTCGGCGTGTCGTGCCGATCGACTGCTCGGGTGTCCGCACCAGGTCGAGTTCCTACCACCCGGGGAGAATTGATGGGGACATCAACGACAGTCCGCTCACATTGTGTTTACATTTATGTCCTTTTGTATTTGTATGAATACCCTCGTGATATATGGGTACACAATTGTAGGTCTTTGTGGGTTTATTTGAAAAAGGCCATTGGGTTTCTTTGCAAAAGTGCATGTAGGCCCTGCAGGGGCCCCCTCCCTCCTCCTTATTGGTCCACTTGGACTCCCGGGCCCAAGGTGGCTAGTCCATGGTCCAACCTTGGACTTGGACCTAGATTTAATTAATGAAGACAATTCCAACTTGCCTTCTTAAAAGGGGGGGGGGGGGGGGCGAACCTTGTAGTTTATTGGGATTTATTGTGGTTGTTCAAACCACATCCCAGCCCTTCACTCATCAACCCTTGATCCAAGGGTCTAGAATTAGTTAGAGACCTAGACTATATAATGTTGTATTTTCATGAGAAATTCAATGAAAAAAAATCAGAATTTTGTTGCAAGGCTTGAAGCTTGGTGCGCCCCTCTCTCCTCCCTTGCTGTTCTTCCTTCCCCAACCCCAGATCTAGAGTGTATCCCTCTTCTATCATCCCCTCTCAACCTCCGGTGATCGTCTGTGCCGCCGCCGCCGCCGTTCGTGCCGCCTTCGAGCCGCCGTGGAATCGTCATCAAGTTTCTGTCTTGCTGGATGGAGGTGTAGTTCGAGAATTCCTGAAGCCAGCCATGAGTTCTGATCGATTTGCAATTTTGAGGGTTGGTTCCTATCTTCTCGACCCTTCTCCACAAAAAAATTGAGGTTCAAAATCCACCGTCTCATATCCTTACCATTTCGTTCAACTCTCAATCTCAGATCTGTTCTGTCACTGTCTACAGTGACAGTAACCATGAGTTTCATGTCTTAGGTCCACTTTTTGATTTATTTTGGTTCGCCCAATTTTACTGGAGGTTGAACCCATCCACCCCTTCATCCAAAATGTTTCTCAATTTTTGGTTCATCCATGTCATATTTTCTAAAAATCGTTCTCAGTCCCAGCTACAGTTCTGTCCCCCTGATCCCACATCCGACCTTCATCCACTAAACAAATCACAGCAAATCATAGATACATCCAAACAGGTCCAAACCACTTTTTCTGTCTTCCCATCTCAAATTCCAACAACTTTACTGAAGAACAGAACCCCTTATTCGAATGTCTCCCTTGCTGTCAAAGGCAATCCACAGGGAAGTTCTCTGCTGACCTGTGATTTCAGGAACTGTACAACAGAAGATTGAAAATTCCATAAGTCAAGATCCGAGCAGATCCAGGCCAGATCTTTGGGTCTAGGTTGAAGAACTTCAAGCTAGCTTTCCAACGGCGCTAGTCACGTGTCGATCCGACATCGGGGTTGATCGCAGCGTCCATTCTCGCCGGAGCGCGCGCTGCAAAACAGCAACCACCAGTCCGTGGACAGCAAACCCGACGGGTGCCGATCGGAGCCGCCCGACCCCCGGGCGACGTTCCGGTGTGCCGCCAGCCCCGGGAACACTTCCCTAAGTGTCCACACTACAGCGGTGCAACCGGGTCCCACACGGCACCTCCAGACAGCACGTGGGCCCCACGGTCGTGATCGCAAATGTAGCCGAATCAACACACGAAGCTGCCCGTCAACCCGAATTCGGTCCTCCAGGACCCCATTATGTAGCCCTTTACCTCCCTGCGTGGAGTGGGCAGCGACTTGCATTTCTGTAATATTGTGTAATATTATTCCGGGAGTACGAGTTTCGGCCGGGTCCGTCGTCCCCACGCCGAGCGCGTGGAGGTATCGTCTTCTCTCCTTAGTTGGCATTTTGCTTGATTTCATATATGCTTGTTTATGCCACTGCTAGAGAGCATGTTTTAGGACCTAGCTCGCTATAATTTCATATCACTGCTGCTGCGAGAGAGTGAGCGAGACCGTCCCGTGACCCGATCCGGGCACGAATGTGCGAGCCGACCACCCTAGCTCTTGCCGGTTTCTCAACCGTGCACGTCCGACGCTTCCCTCATCAAAGGACGATCGCGAGCTTGTCGTGTCCGTGTCTCGTCCCGCATCACTTCGTCTTTGCGGCTTGGTCGCAGATAATCATATTTTGGGTGCCAACAAATGCCCCCCATACGTGGGTGTTGCGCACGAGGCACGAGTGTAGCAGGGCCGACGGATGCATTTCACCCGGCCTGACCTCCTCTTCGGTTGACATGAGCTCTGGATGGCCCTTAATTCAGCACGGATGTTAATCCAGTGCTGTTTACACCTTAATACGGTGCGGCCTTGGGTGTTAACTCGTTAAACCGGCGCGGCCGCCCCCCCGGTCGCCCAGCAACTTCAGGAAGCAGCAGGGGAATGTCCCCCTCCCCGGGTGATCGAAACGGCTAGAAACCCTCGGAACAGTGCAGATGATCACGATGAGTAGGGGTGGTAAATACATAAGTGAGGCGGGCCCGTTGCAGGGGCATATGCTCGAATAGTTGGAAAGCAACGTCCAGGGGATGGACCCTGTACATGGCGGAGAGACACACGCGCAGAAGCACGGCTCCATCCGAGGAGAGAAGGAGATGCGAAAACCCTTGAATCAAACATAAAAAAAATGAGCGAAAGAAAAGCCCCCGGGGAGGGGTGTTTCTATAGCCCACGATGATTCGGGGCACGATGCAGACCTCGGGGAAACCGGAATTACAGCTATGCCGAGAAGAACCCAGACACAGGCGTTGGCGTAGATAGAAAGGGGGGAGGCTGAGGATCATTCATTCAACCCAATAACCCAAGCATTCAACATATATGTATTAACGTCCCAGAAACGAGAATGATTCAGTGTTTACATGGTGAGGACATGGCGCCAGCCCCATTGGTCGGTCGCCGCTCGCCGATCACGGAGGCAGAAGACATACAGAGCACCACGAAAACAGAGAAAGGAAGGAAGAGAAAATAGAAAATCGCACAGAGGGGGAGGAGAATCGACTCATATCATTGTCGCTCCTCCCCCCCTCGCTTACATTCGATGGGTGGGAACTTCAGAAGGAGCAGTCTACGGAAAGCAGGAAAAGAACTGGCACCGGCGCCCACCTCTTCCGGGAACAGGGTATCGTAGAGGAAGAAGACGACTGGCGGAAGCTCCTCCGAAGGAACCCTACTCTCTCTCTGCTTCAGTAAAAAAAAAAAAACCTCTCCAGAAGCCTTTCTCTCCCTCCGCTCTTCTCTTTCTCCTCGAAAGCCCTCCTTTCTCCCGTCTATATCCTTCTCGTCTCTCTCTTTTCTTTCTTTTCTCCTCTGTGTCCTCCCTCCCTTTTTTCTTCTCAGGTCTCGATCTGTCTCTCCCCTCTCTCTCTTCAATCGAACCTCACCCATATATATAACAGGTTGGAGGCTCTTCATCGGGCGTGGGCTTTGGCGCGCCGGGAGGAAGCTTCATCAACTTATCGCGCCGGTTTAAGGCGCCATCAGATAGGGTAGCTTGCACGCTGGGATGAGGGCGGAAGGTAGGGGGGCGCGCTGGGATAAGGGCGCACCGGGCTAGTGCTCTTTACGACCTTCGAGCCAGTCGATGAGTCCGGGGATGATTCCGGGAGTCACCGTGAGCATTATCTCACTGATGCTCACTGAAACCTCGACGAGATATTTTGTCGAAGCTCTCGGGTTGGCGTACGGCCATTCTCAAGGTTCCAGATAGCTTTGGGTTGATCATATGGGCCTGCCGCTGACACTGCCTTCGGCTCTATAATTCGTGCCGCTGGCTCGGCCTGGCCCGTGCCCGAAGCTCCTTGGAAGGCGAGATAACACTAGGGATAGTTCCGCCCGAGCTGGGCGATCATTCGGCCACTGACGGGCCCATCTTTGCCGGAAGCCGCACCAGTGCCGGGTGATCGGGGTCTTCTGCCGACAGAGCTTTCGGTCCTCCGTCTCGGAGAGCCAGGGGGGACTCCTTTATCTTCAGGAGAACCTTTCGTAAGGCGGGAAGCCACTGGGTAGACTGTCGACCTTGGTCGGACAACGGGGGTAGTGTGTGCGGCATGACAGAGTCGATGCCGATTCATTGGGCAGGCTTGGTCGCACTGCCGGTTGGTTGTGAGTTTGTCTCGACTTTCCTGAGGTGAAGTCTCTGTGTCCCTATGGGATGACTCGAGGCTCTGGCAGCTTGAGAAATCTTTGATATGTTGATATTTATCGGCTTCCGTGCTTCAGCGGGCCGGGTCCTTCGTCTTTGTGGCTTGGTCGCAGACGATCATATTTTGGGTGCCAACAAATGCCCCCCATACGTGGGTGTTGCGCACGAGGCATGAGTGTAGCAGGGCCGATGGATGCATTTCACCCGGCCTGACCTCCTCTTCGGTTGATAGGAGCTCTAGATGGCCCTTAATTCGGCACGGATGTTAATCCGGCGCTGTTTACACCTTAATACGGTGCGGCCTTGGGTGTTAACTCGTTAAACCGGCGCGGCCTTTACATTGGATTGGTTAATCCAGTGCGGTTCTTCCCGGCGGGCCTTTTGCTTATAAGCTTTTTAATCCGACGCGCTAAATAGCGCGCCGGTTTAACGGTGGGGAGGCCTCCCCTATATATCTCTTTCTCTCTTGTTTTCTTCCTTCATCGCCTTTCATTTGCGCATTTCTTTTATCTCTCCTCCTGCTTCTCTTCCTGCGGTGCCGAGAGCGGTGGCTTTTCCTTCGGGTGAGTGGGGGGATGCTGTACATTTGGGTTTCAAAACCCTTTCTTTGGGCCCCGGGAGGCTTCTAGCAGGGCTTGCCCTCGAAGCTATTTCCCCGGGTGTTCCTTTTGGCCTCGGTGTAATGCCGATGGCTGCCTTTTAGGGGCCGTTCCTCAGTGGACACACTCTCCCTTTTCTTTGGCAATCCCCTGTGCTGGGGAGACTCTGTCGAAATTTTTTCAGAAATTCGCCTTTGATCAGCTATCTTCTGACTTTAACTTTTGTTTGATATGCCTTTTTGCAGCTATCATGGCGTCCAGCTCTTCTTCTCACGCCGTAGTGACATGGGAGAATGTCAATTCCCTCGACTGGGGGCATGGCCAAGTGGCCATAGTTGCGGAGTCTTCGGATTCAGAGACAGACACTGTGGACACCAGCCATCTTCTTATCCTCGGGGGTGACTCTTTTCATTATGACAGAGAGGGCGTGACCAGGAGGGATTATCCCAAGGACAAGCACCTGATGTCCCTTCTTCAACGCTTCAACCTTCAGGGGAAGAGGGATGTGTCCGCCGTTCGGAAGGTCGAGCAGGCCTTGCTGGTGGAGAGAGACAGCCTGGCCGAATGTGTGATGCGGGGAAGACCCATCTATCTCCCCGGGGAGGTCAGGAAATGGAGCGTTGTGCTGGGGCTGCAAGACCTGGCTCCAGCAGACGGATTGCTGACCAGAGCTCCCGGCATACTCTCCGCAGTGGACTGTAGCTCATGCCATCGTCATCTTCTGGGTTGGCCGATGATATCTGGGCTGCTGTGGATAGCAGAGTGGAATTTGAACTGTCCGAGACATCGCCACTGGGTCTTCAATCTTCAAATGACCTTGTGTGGCAGTTTTTGGGGACTCTTCAACAGACCATAACGGCTAGCAGGGATTTAACTTATGTTCAGTTGAGGGGCTTGATAGAGCATCTTTCCCGATCGCTGTTGGCCTTTGGTTGCCCTATGGACGATTGGACTCCGCGGGTAGTCATGCTCCTGAAGTATGTAAACAAGAGGGAATTTCTAGGCCGGGAAGCAGCTGACCAGCTGGCGGCCATATCATTCAAGCGGGCTGAAAGCCGAACGACCCTCATTTCTCTGCAAGAGACTGCAGCTAGGATGAGGGATGAAGCCAAGGCCTCTTTACAACATCGAAGCTTCCTGACGGCCCAGATGACGGCATTACAGGCCGAACTTTCAAGGGTAGAGGTCGAACTTGAAGAAGTAGATCGCCTGGGAGTCCAGAAGGCGGAGGATGCAGAGATGGCCAAGGGACAAGCTGCTTCCCTCGAGGAGAAGCTATCTGAGCTGGGGGCCACCGAGTTTCGATTGCAAGAACTGACCCGCCATCCTTCCCTGGGTATTCCTGCGCTGGAGGACATCTTCCGACGCCCTCTGTCGTAGTCTTTTTTTTTCTCTTTATTTGGTCCCTTTTTGACGCACTTCATGTACTCCGGGGGATGGCCCGTGTAACATGTACCTTTTACTTCATAGTAATGGAAAATCTCCATCGTGCTTTTTGAATGAAGACTCCATCTTGTCATTATTCTTTTCTCTTCCATTCGCCCGTTGTTTCTAATCCGAGTGTATGAGTCACTAGGGCAGGAGAGCGCTCACGCATTCAGCAAAGGGGTGAGGTGTTCGCTCCACCGCGCCGTGACTTTTCTCGAGACTAACAACGGCCTATGCCAGCCGAGAGTCCGGGGGACTCAAGAGGGTATATCAAAACTGGCGGGTAAGCGGTCCTGCCGAGGATGGCAAGACCCGAGAATGGGTAGCGACCGGTCCTGTCGATGATGACGAAGGTCAAAAAAGGGTAGACGGTCTTGACGATGATGACAAGTAGCGACCGATCTTGCCGATAGTGACAAGGGTCAAAAAGGGTAGACGGTCTTGCCGATGGTGACAAAAACTGGGTAGAGTAGCGATCGATCTTGCAGATGGTGACAAGGGTCGAAGAGGGTAGACGGTCTTACCGATGGTGACAAAAACCGGGTAGGGTAGCGACCGATCTTGCCGATGGTGACAAGGGTAGAAAAGGGTAGACGGTCTTGCCGATGGTGACAAAAACCGGATAGGGTAGCGACCGATCTTGCCGATGGTGACAAGGGTCGAAAAGGGTAGACGGTCTTGCCGATGGTGACAAAAATCGGATAGGGTAGTGACCGATCTTGCCGATGGTGACAAGGGTCGAAAAGGGTAGACGGACTTGCCGATGGTGACAAAAATCGGGTAGGGTAGCGACCGATCTTGCCGATGATGACAAGGGTCGAAAAGGGTAGACGGTTTTGCCGATGGTGACAAAAACCGGATAGGGTAGCGACCAATCTTGCCGATGGTGACAAGGGTCGAAAAGGGTAGACGGTCTTGCCGATGGTGACAAAAACCGGGTAGAGTAGCGATCGATCTTGCCGATGGTGACAAGGGTCGAAGAGGATAGACGGTCTTGCCGATGGTGACAAAAACTGGGTAGGGTAGCGACCGATCTTGCCGATGGTGACAAGGGTCGAAAAGGGTAGACGGTCTTACCGATGGTGATAAAAACCAGATAGGGTAGCAACCGATCTTGCCGATGGTGACAAGGGTCGAAAAGGGTAGACGGTCTTGCCGATGGTGACAAAAACCAGATAGTGTAGCGACCGATCTTGCTGATGGTGACAAGGGTCGAAAAGGGTAGATGGTCTTGTCGATGGTGACAAAAATCAGATAGGGTAGCGACCGATCTTGCCGATGATGAGAAGGGTCGAAAAGGGTAGACGGTCTTGCCGATGGTGACAAAAACTGGATAGGTTAGCGACCGATCTTGCCGATGGTGACAAGGGTCGAAAAGGGTAGGCGGTCTTGCCGATGGTGACAAAAACTGGATAGGGTAGCGACCGATCTTGCCGATGGTGACAAGGGTTGAAAAGGGTAGACAATAGATGTATATAGGCGGGATATCGGATGAAAACTCCCCGTCGACCTCGTAAGGGGTCTTTCAGACAGAGAATGAATCATCACTATTCATCATTCAATTTTTTATTTACATTACTGACCTAAGTGCCCTTTCGGGTTTTCACCGAGGCCAGCCCCCTCTTACTTTTGCCCGCGCGCCCTTTCGGGTTTTCACGCTGCGGGGCACCCGATTTTGCCTGCGACGCCCTTTCGGGTTTTCGCCACAGCTGGGTTATAGCCATTTTTGCACTTGTCCTGATATAGGAACAAGTCTGGCGGGGTATCTCTATTTTTAACCCCATTTTCTTTTCTTTCTTTCTTTTTTCTTGAATTCGGGATGCAGAAGAACTGGACCGCGAAAATATTGACTGGCCTTGTCGATGATGACAAGGATTGGACCCTGCTTCGGTCTGTCGACACTGGTTAGATATTGAAGCAAAGGATACGGTCTATTAACAAGGATGTAAGATCCGAGCTAAGGGTAAAGATCGACCGGTCCCGCCGATGATGACGAGGGTCGAACGTGGGTTTATTCATCGGCATGGGCCACATGCCGAGGCAAAGGTAGGGTTATTAACGGGGACGGAAAGTCCAAGTTAAGGGTAGAGATAGAACGATCTCGCCGATGATGACGAGGGTCTACCATGGGTTTATTCATCAACATGGGTCACATGCCGAAGCAAAGATGGGATTATCAACAGGGACGTAAGGTCCAAGTTAAGGGTAGAGATCGACCGATCTCGCCGATGATGACGAGGGTCGAATGTGGGTTTGTTAAAGGATTTCCGGTGGGGCTTTGATGGTTGTCCCTTTCGGAGTTTCATTGGGTGGAGAATAGGAGAGGAATTTGGAAATTACCACTTTACTGACTCAAGCGCCCTTTCGGGTTTTCGCCGGAGCCAGCCCCCTCTTGCTTTTGCCCGTGCGCCCTTTCGGGTTTTCACGCGGCGGGGTACCCGATTTTGCCTACAGCGCCCCTTCGGGTTTTCGCCACAGCTGGGTTATAGCCATTTTTGCACTTGTCCTAATATAGGAGCAAGTCTGGCGGGGTATCTCTATTTTTAACCCCATTTTTTTATTTGTATAGGGTGGCAGGTCGAAGTGTAATGTTCGACGCCTGGTCGACAGTGGATGGCCCGTAGTGGCAACAATGTGAGAATGCCAGCTAGAACACAAAGCCTTTAGCCGACTCGAGTTTATTCGTTAGCGGGAAGATAATGCTAACGCAAGGAAGGGCTTTCGTGCCAATCCGAACGTAAGGCTCGTAATGGCGGTGTGGCGTATTCTTTTGGAAGCTTGATCAAGGCGGAATGCCACTAGACCAAGGAGAGGGTAGCTTGATCAGGGCGGAATGCCACTGGACCAAAGGGAAGGGTAGCTCGGTCAGGGCGGAATGCCACTGGACCAAGGAAAGGCAGCTCGGCTAGGGTGGAGTGCCACTAAACCATGGAGAAGGGTAGCTGATGCGACACAACCTTGGACCTAATGCAAGCAAGCACAATCGCATTCAAATGGGCTGAATTGGGCCGCCGCTCTCTCGTCGCTCACCCAAGCCCGGGGTAACTTGGAAATGCCAAGGAGAGGTTGAGGGGTTGGGCCCTTGCTGGTAGAGGGCCAGCAAGGCCAAGATGGGATTCCCAATGGGTGTGGATGCCCAATTCAAGGGGGCCGACAAAGTGCCAAAGGCACCGGTTGCACTTCTCCCACGGTGATCACTCAAGACAACGGGGCTTGAAGATCGGGCTCTCACTCGCATAACCAGCGGAATTAAGAACTAATATTGAAAGACAAGCACTAAATGGAGTGAAGGTTTGAGCACTTACTCGACCGGTTTGAAGAAACCGGTCCCGTTCGAAGACGAGGGCGAGCGGGGAGGCGGTGGATCCCCACACGCCGCGCCGGGGTAGCTTGACCTGCCCAAATGAATACAATACTACACCTCTCGCAGGAGGGGGGATATTGGGGTGGGGGTTAAGGTATATTATAACTAATACTACCTCCACACAGGGAGGGGCCTTCAGCCGGCCAAGCGGGGAGGGGGAAACTAGGACCAAAAGCGATAAGAAGTTGGGAAGCCGAATCTGCCTGCTGTCTGGGCGGGAGGACTGACAGTCGAAGTTGGGGCTGCATAAATTGATACAGGATTTTGCTGATGGTGAGACCAAGGGGAAACTCTTTGTGACTGGTAATGGAACACCTCAGAATTTTTTAAATTTCTCCTGGTATAACTGCTGACCAGGGTTGAGCTTCGAAGAGAGTGGCAAGTTCTGGGACTAGCAGCTTCAGGTTTCCAACTGCAGGTTGCAGAGAATGCTCCAATGGCTCCCGGACTCTGAATCGAGAACCGCTAGAGTTGTTGGAATTGTAGACGAGTCTTCTTCACAGCAAAACTGACGGGGATGCTAAAAGATGCCGGAGAAGACCTGGAGGCTCTGAACAAAGATGACTGGTTGGTGTAGACTGTGGGGAAGTAGATCCATGCAGCCGAGGGAGAAAATTGATAACGTCTGCTACTGGATGCCGAACAGAGTTCCGCTTCTTGATTCTGAAAGTAGACAGGGCGATGAAGAACTTTGTAGAAGATCTTTTGAACTGATTCCTCCGGGGTTAGTCGTGGCAGAGCGTCTACTCAGGTTCAGGGCTTCAACAGAGGCAGTTCTGAGTAGTCGGGGAAGAACGGAGCTCCCGAGCAGCACACAGCTCGGATGAAGACGAAACCACTTCTGTTGCGAAGGAGACAGGGAGATGCTTCTGTGGATGCCTATTGGACCTTCAGATTCGCTGGGAGGAGGTCATGGTGGCTTCTGCAATCTACTGGTTCATCAGCATCATCTGGACTGCAAGCAGCAACTTTGACAAAGCCTTCACTTGACCTAGAAAGTAGAAGAAGAAGGAAGTATATGGTGGAAGGGGAAGAATGGGGGTGATGTAGAGGGTGTATAATGGTGGAGGGGAGGTGGAGGAAGAAGGGGAGGGTGCAAGTTTCAGCAAGGGAGTATGGGGGTAGGTTGCAAGTGAATGGTGGGCATGGAGGGGAAGGGGGCGAATATGGCCTAAGGGGAGGGGATGGGGGCGGCCCAAGCTTGGAGGGAAAGAGTTTCAAATTCAAAATGGCTTTGGAAGTTGGGGGATTGTGTGGGGAAGAGGGGTGATTGTGTTGGAATGGGGAAGGTGGTGTTAGAATGTGGAGGGTGGTGTTGGAATGGGGAGGAATCTCCTTGGAACTAGGGGGAAGTGGAGTAATGGTGGCTATGGGAAGTGGAGTGGCTTTAATGGGGTAGGTGGGGGTTGGAGGTGGTTGGAGAGGGGAGGAGAGGGGAAGAGGGCGAACCCCACTTGGGGGAAGAGAGAGAAAGATAGAGAGGTGGGGTGGGGAATCACTCCCCTAGGGCTTCTCACCCAACTATAGGATTCACTCCACTAGAACTAAGTTTGAACACTCAAATGGGAATCTTTTGTATTGAATCATTCATTACCTCCAAATGAAGGAAATGGGACCCTATATATAGGAAACCCACATTTTACAATAAGTCCCTTACAAAAGACTCAATGACAAATAACCGAAGGGGTAGGGGGGGCTCTTGGGCCAAGCCCAAAGGATTGGGCCCAATAGCACATTTCACAATCTAATGACACTCAAACCTAGGAAAATAAATGCAAGACCTAGGGACATGACTCAAATAAAATGAAAATTACATCAAATGACTCAAAAAGATAGCACAAAAGGGATAATTGGGCCTTTATAGAGAGAGGCCCAAACTCAAACGATGCCGGAGTGTGAAGAAGACCCTAGCCAAAGGGAGTTGTGGATGATGCCTCCATCAAATCCCCTGGGCTGTGAAGAGCTCGACTCCATCGAGTAGGGGTCCATCCGGCTATGGTACTGCTCGAGGAGGTCTGGATCCAACCGCTGGAGATCCTCCCGACTCACCCAAGAATCCTCCGAAGGAGGCCGATCCTTCCACCTGACGAGATAGCGCTCATATACCTTACTCCGAGTGGTAGTGACTTGTACATCCAATATCTGTTCAATTTGTTCACGCAGGACTCTTTTGGTTGGTGGCCTCTCCTCACGGGTGGGTGCTCTCTCAATGGAAGAAGTAGGCTTAATCTCCTCACTAGGTACCACCGTGGGTCCCTTATATGGCACTAGGTCGGTGACATTGAATGTGGGACTTATTCCATACTCCTCAGGGAGATCTAACTCATAGGCATTTGCACCAATGCGCCTCAAGACCTAGAAGGGACCAGCCCCACGTGGCCTCAGTTTAGAGTTGGCTTCCGAGGAGAGCCTCTCCGTCCTTACCATCACAAAGTCACCCACATGGAATTCTTGGTGACGCCGATGAGAGTCGGCCAACCTTTTATAAGCCTCATTTTTTTTGCTGATGTGCTTGCGAATTTCTTCATGCAATTCTCTAATATGTTGTGCAAAAGACTCAGCTGAAATGGACACTCTAGCATGCTGGGGGAGGGGAATGAGATCGGAAGGCTTTCTTGATTTGTATCCATGCACGGCTTCAAATGGACTCATCCCTATGGACTTATTGATGGAGTTGTTATATGTAAATTCGGCCTGGGGTAAGATGAGATCCCAATTTTCGGGGCGATCCTCAACAAGACACCTAAGAAGGTTCCCTAGACTCCGATTGACAACTTCGGTTTGGCCGTCTGTTTGGCGGTGGTAGGCAGTGGAGAATTTGAGGAGGGTACCCATCATGTGCCAAAGAGTTTTCCAAAAGTAGCTAGTGAATTTGACATCCCTATCGGAGACTATGGTCTTAGGTAGCCCGTGGAGACGGACAACCTCATCAAAGAACAATCGGGCCACATGGGAGGCATCGGAGGTTTTGGAGCATGGGATGAAATGGGCCATTTTGGAGAATCTATCAACCACCACATAGATGGAGTCATGCCTTTTTTGAGTCTTGCGTAATCCTAGCACAAAGTCCATACTCAAGTCTTGCCATGGACGGTCGGGGATGGGGAGTGGGGTGTATAGGCCAGTGTTTTGTTTTACCTATTTGGCCGAAGCACATGTTCGGCATTGACCCACTATCTTGCCTACATCTCTCTTGAGACTTGGCCAATGAAACTGTCCCTTAACTAGAGCAATGGTTTTGTGGACTCCAAAATGACCAGCTAGCCCTCCCGCATGTAATTCCCAAATCAAGAAGTCGCGGAGTGAGGTCCGTGGGATGCAAAGCTTTGGTCCCTTGAAGAGGAACCCATCCTCTATGACAAATCCCTCATGTTCCTTGCTAGAATGGGTGGTCAAGGTGGTATAGATGTGCCTAAAGTCGGGGCAGCTAGGGTACTCATCCTTGATCCTATCAAATGCGCTCACTTCCACTTGGATAGTGGATAACAAGGAAACTTTCCTACTAAGGGCATCCGCTACTCGATTCTCATTCCCGGCTTTGTGTTTGATGACAAAAGTGTAGGATTGGATGAACTCAACCCATCGGGCATGTCGGGCATTTAGCTTTTGTTGAGAGTTGAGGTATTTGAGGGCCTCATGGTCAGAAAAGATGACAAATTCTTTCGGTAACAAGTAGTGCCTCCAATGTCGGAGGGACTGCACCACGGCATAGAACTCTTTGTCATAAGTGGCGTATCTAGTCCTAGCATCACATAGATTCTCACTAAAGAAGGCTACCGGGTGTCCCTCTTGACTAAGGATCCCTCCTATCCCTATCCCGGATGCATCACATGTGACTTCAAAGACTTTAGAGAAATCGGGAAGGCATAGGATCAGGGCTTGGGTCAACTTCTCCTTAAGTCCTTGGAAGGCTTTAGAGGCTGATTTGGTCCATACAAAAGTCCCATTCTTGAGACAATCGGTGATTGGGCCAGTGATAGTGCTAAATCCATGAATAAACCTCCTATAGAATGTTGCCAATCCATGGAAACTTTGGACCTCATGAAGGGTGTGGGGTTCCGGCCAATCAATAATAGCTTGGACCTTGTCGGGGTCCATGGAGACGCCTTTGGTGGACACCACAAATCCTAGGAAGGTGAGAGAGGTGGTCATGAAGTGGTACTTTCCTAAGTTGGCAAATAGGCTCTCTTGTCGAAGGATGGTACAAACTTGCCTAAGGTGGTCAAGGTGGGCCTCTTGGGATTGACTATAGATGAGTATGTCATCAAAGTAGACCACTAGAAAGATCCCAATGAATGGCCTAAGGACCTCTGTCATAAGACGCATGAAAGTACTTGGGGCATTTGAAAGCCCAAAAGGTATGACTAACCATTCAAAGAGACCATCTTTGGTTTTGAAAGCCATTTTCCACTCATCCCCGGGCCTTATCCTAACTTGGTGATAGCCACTCTTAAGGTCAATTTTGGAGAAAATGGTGGCTCCGGCTAACATATCAAGCATGTCATCAAGCCTAGGGATGGGAAACCTATACTTGACGGTGATTTTGTTAATGGCCCTACTATCCACACACATTCGCCATGACCCATCCTTCTTGGGAGTTAGAAGGGCCGGGACGGCACATGGGCTTTTGCTAATGCGAATGAAGCCCTTCCTAATGAGTTCCTCTATTTGCCTCCAAACTTCGGCATGTTCTGTGGGATTGAGGTGATAATGAGGAAGGTTTGGGAGAGTGGCCCCCGGGACTAGATCAATTGCATGTTGCACATCCCGCATGGGAGGGAGTTGATCCGGGAGGTCCGTTGGGAACACATCATGGAATTTCTCTAGGAGTTGTTGGATTTCTATGGGATGTGGATTGGTGGAAGTGGGTTCTCCTAGGCAAATGACCACCGCACATAGTGGTACTCCTTGAACTATCTCCTCTTCAAGTTCTTTCCTAGTGATGAGATGAAGACCCTTGGTCAACCCCGAGATCCCACTTTGTTTGGGAGTTTGGGTGAGGGATGGGGTTGGAGGGGTGGAGTTCCCCGAGACTTGTGGGGTGATGGGGTGTTGTCCTTGAGGGAGAGTGTCCCTCTTGGTCATGGGACGAGGTGGGGAGGGGTTAAGACGGATAGTCTTTCCCTCATGTTCAAAGGTGCACATGTTGCTCTTACCCAAGATGGTGGCATCTACATCATAGAGCCAAGGTCTTCCTAGAAGGATGCTACCTACTTCCATGGGTATGATATCACACCATATTTGATCATGGTATGAAGAGAAGGTGAGGGGCACAAGACATTGGGTGTTGACCGGGATGGAGTTGTTGTTGATCCATGAGACCCGATAGGGATTTGGGTGGGGAGTGATAGTAAGCCCAAGAAGCTTAACGGTATCGGGGGATACGGCATTGACACAACTCCCACTATCCAAGATCACTTTCCTTACATGGCTCCCTATCTTGACAAAGGTGTGAAAGATTGAAGTTCGGCGCCAATCCTCTTCTTGGGGTTTGGTGAGGGTGCACCTAATCACTCCTAGATGGGAGTTGGTAGATGGAGTGGTGTGATCTAGACCCGACTCAAGGTATTGGGCCTCATACTCTTCTTCCCAATCTAGGGAGGCTTCATGATCCTCAACAACACTCTCAAGTTCCTTTTGGGGTGGGGGAGCTTCTTCCTAAATAAGCAAGCTAGATAATCCCTTGGATGGACATTGCCCCGCAAAGTGGCCAAACCCTTGGCACCTATAGCATTGTTGCCGCCCGCTACCCAGAGTGTTTCCTACACTTGGGCCTTTGGGATTGTCTTCCCTCCATGGGAGAGGGTGACTAGGGGTGGGCTTGTTTGGAGTGATGGTGGGAGGGGGGTTGTAAGGCCTTAATGGGGTACTCCCACTTGGATTTGGGGCTTTCATGGGGGTGGCCGGAATGGGTCGTGGTCCCATGTTTTTGGGATCGGCCGGTCGGGGAGTAGCAAATCGAGGGATCCTAGAGAATCTTTCTACATCCCTTGCTATTTGATAGGCTAGCTCAAGGTTATCAACATCTCTCATGAAAATTTCTCTCTTGATGTGACTTTGAAGTCCATTCCTAAAGCGAGACAAGGTAACGGCTGGGTCCTCATGAACTCCACACTTCAAAAGATAGGAGTCAAACTTCTCGATGTATTCAACCACGGTCTTCCCTTCTTGGGTGAGGTTTTGTGTAAGACCCCAAATTCTTTAGAAATTTATTTAGAAAGTTATTTGTAATTATTTGGAATTTATTTGAAGTTATTCGAAATTAATGAGAATTATCCAAATTAATTGGATTAATTAATTAATTAATAGAATAAGTCATTTTTCTACTATTTTCTAAAAATCCCCAAAAATAACATCTTGTAGAATTAATTTTGTTTATGAACTTTGTCTTATACAATTAAGCCTAATAAAATCGTTTATTAAGCCGAATTAGCGAACTAAGTCTTCCGAACTTAATATTTAATTAATTGCGGAATAGTAGAAGTGGAATTTTATCTAACATATAAAAATTCATAAAATTAGTAATTAAATAATAGATGCTTCGACTAACACTTTTGTCTTCTTGGAGTAAGCCTAATTAAATCATTATCTAGCCCTAATCAGTGGTTTAAGCCTGACTTATAACCCACCAAACCCAAATTCGAATTTACTATTCACCCAAACTTTGAACATCAAATTCGAGCTTGATTCTCAACCAAATGGAGTGATTCCAGAGGCAAATGAAAGGTATTACATAAAGGAACATTTACCCTCAATCAATTTGAGGTAAACTTAGCCCCAAAATGTGCTGCCGACATAGTTAGGTCAAGTCAAGGATTTCGGCGCCGTTTCTAAACTCGTAGCTTGCAGCAGCAAATACTCCCAATTCAGAAAGCTCCAGAAGCTCTATGAGTTATCAAAATGAAGCCCTACGAGTCTTCTTTCATTTGGCTACTGTGGGGTTCGCTGAAATTTCGGATCTGGAGAGATCTAGTTCGATTTGTGGAGGTCGGTCAGTAGGCCGTTGGCTTCCCTTCATCCTTCTTTGATCAATCGATTGAGGTAGGAATTCTCAACCAAATCTTGATCATGAGTATAGCAAATTGTACCTCTCATCGAGCTCTTTCCATTGGTGGCAAAAGCCCCAATTTGATTAGGTATCCGTGGAGATATCGAGGTTTTAGTGAGGTGCTGTCAAGTTGTTCTTTATTCTAGGTTTCGAGTTCCTTCTTCAATTTGAGGTAGGTGATAACATCCCAATTTCTAATTAACATACATGAATGTAATCAATAGCATGTTAGCTTTCTTTTGACACCAAAATCCCCAATTTTTATACATCATGCCTAGAGTATTTCGTGTGTTATTAGAAGCATGCTAGCAAGCTAGACTTTACTTGTGTTCTTCATAGAATATGTTGTATTTCATTGGATTCCTATCGAAATTCGTGATTTAAAATTGTGTTTTATGACCCTAAGATGCATATTATTAACCCTAGAGTCTATGGTTATGATCCCAATACTTTTAGACCCCAAATTCGTGGAGATTTCATCGCTTTTTGGGTCTGGAAACCCAGGGGTCGACCCACGGGTCGACCCATTTCAGCCCTGCAAGCAGCAGCTTGCTGCCTTGCAGGGGTCGACCCAATGGGTCGACCCACAACCTGCAGGGGTCGACCCATGGGTCGACCCATGTAGCCAGGTAGCCAGGGGTCGACCCAGGGGTCGACCCATCCCTGGAATTTTTCCAGGGGTCGACCCAAAGGGTCGACCCATGCATTGTAAACCCGTTTTTTTTGATGATTTGACCCGGGGATCAATCCGGATCATCGGAGAATCAAACCATTCAACCTAAACACTTTGAAAACTACATTTTTGAGGAACTAATGACCTATTCATGTACCCTTTTAGTTTTAATTAACATTGGTCCATACATGCAAACTTAGTATAAAAACACACCGTTTATCATCTTCATTTCAATGCATACAAGATTAAATAGAAACCCACATAATTAGTGGTTAATGGTGTAACTAAATCTCTGTTAATGCATTCTATTTCACTCCTATGGGAGTTGTTCTTTGCCTTATCATCTTGAATCAGCTTCTTGGCAATTGTCTTAATGCAAATGATAATGGTTAAATCATGATATCTTAACTTGATGATTAGGATTAATATGTTGATTAGCTTGTTTGATTGCTGCTGTTGTACAGTAGCGCAGCACGATTAACTCTTGTTGTGACTTGATTTCAATCTCCTTGATGATTATACTTATCTTGAAATTCTGGAAATGAATCTCCTTCCTACTTGAAGTTGTTATTGCTACTTAGTTTAAAACTTGGAATTCTGGCCATAAACTGTGGAAGTCTAGATTCGTGGGATCTTTGATCCAAAGAAATCAATGCCTGGCAAACAATTAAGGGCTCGGTCTAGTCCTGGGAAGAGCGCCCGAACACTACGTGTACCCCTGG
Source organism: Amorphophallus konjac (assembly GCA_022559845.1). NCBI lineage: Eukaryota > Viridiplantae > Streptophyta > Magnoliopsida > Alismatales > Araceae > Amorphophallus > Amorphophallus konjac. The sequence continues at coordinate 217,408 of JAHNEJ010001620.1, read as the reverse complement.
GAGGTGAATGACTAGGTGTGACATTTGGCACCAGTACTTGACATGTGTTAAATCTAGGACTGTCCACTACTCTCTCCACTACTCTCTCCACTACTCTCTATATTACTTTCTACTATTTTTCACTTTCCACTCGTCACTGTTCTATACTCTACTTGTGGTTACTGTACTTGCTCTTTACTTGGACGTGGAAATGAAATTACATACGTGCTTGACATGACTTGAATTGACTTGATATGGCCAACTTTTATTGTTATCTCCTGTAGTAAATTCTTGTCTTACTATTCTATTCATTATATTTCTTGACCTTGCAAGATCTTTGAATTTCGTTTCATCATCGTTATCTTTTTATCGTTTTTATCATTTGTAGCATGACATTTTGAAAAATGTAATTAAACTGTTAATCACTTATACATGTCTGTTATTTCCTACTGAGCGTTAGCTCACACCCCGTTGTTTCCCCCTTTTCCAGGCTTTTCAGGTGACGCGCTTACCGATGGGGAAGGGCAGGAGTGATGTCTTGAGTGTATCAGTTCTAGTGTGTTATTGTTAGTTGTGTTTGGAGATCATTTAGTTTCAGTTTGTTATTGAGTTTTAGTGGTTGATTATTCCAGTTGTATTAAGTTGAACTTGAGGATTATTGTATTAGTCATGGTTTATTATTAATCATTTAGCATTTCCATCTTGTAGCACTTGTGTATTGTTTTAGATTTAGTTCCCTCTCTTGCTAGCGTGTCCCTAACTGTACGTCCCGATACTTCCGCCTTGTTCGGGGCGTGACAGTTTAGTTGATATCAGAGCCCTAGGTTTCACATTCCTAGGTTTCCTAAGTTTAAGTTTTCTTGCATTGCATCCCAATAACCGGTATATAAAAAGGTGTTGCCCGAACGTTAGGCTATGCCTATCGGAAAGGTCGCACACTTGCGCGAGTGGTCTTCGGACCGATTACCTCCGCCAGCTACCGAGTTTTTGGTCGTGTCTAGGTGCACTAGATCCCTAACCTTGTAAAAGTTTAGGACCTGACCTGGTGAGATTGGGTAGAACTTGGGTTAAGTTCGTTTCTTAATCGTGTAATTATCTATCTTATTTGTGTAAGGTTTCGCACAGCACCTACGGGCGACGCAGCGGATAACAAAAATTTAATTTGCCCGATCCCAGTATTGTGGAAAGCTTAATCTATGCTCTAATCGGTGTTTCTAATACCCTAATTACGGGTTGCGTGTTTCACCTTGCGCGGAACGACGCTGTCCGCTAAGCCCGATGCAGAGAAACCGAACCGCACAGCTGTACGGCCTCTAGAGCAGATCCACACGGACCCTTGCGCAGCGACGGTACCTCCCCGGCACAACTTTCCCCGGCTCTAACACCTTCTGGAGAGAGAGAGAGCAAGGGGGAGAAAGGGGGAGGCTAATCCTCTCCTTAATGCTTAATGCTTGATTAGCATTAAGGGGGGTTGGAAGGGAGAAGCCAAGAGTTCGAATGAACTCACGTAGATGGCTATATATAGAGTTTAGGTTTATTAGAAAAGGGTTCTAAAAGACCAAAACTGTATATATGTCCTTTCACATATTATACATATGTATTAAACTCCGTTTACACTCCTTTCCAAAAGGAATTAAATGGAAATAATACATACACTTGTATAATAATTATCCGTCACCCAAGAATCCATTGTGTGTGATCCTCTAGGCCCATAGTCACTCTAGTTTAAGGCCCATTAACTTCTAATTCCTAATTAGAAGTAAATTAAACATATTATTCGCTTCTACAAGAGCCGAATAATAGTTTAATTCATTCCGAACCTTCGATCACGTTGGGTCAAGCAAATCCGCGTGATCCTAGATGATGCAGGGTTTAAACCAGCATGTCTGGTACCTGTAAGTCCACAGTTACCGCATCGATATAATCCCTCGCTCCTTCTATGAGTCTGGTACGATCGAGGGTACGGTATCTGTCAAACCCCATGATCGTGCCATTTGACTATGACCTCCTTAAAGTGTATGACGTCCGTTCTAAACGAACTCACACGACCCTGGCCAGGGATTTAACGGAGCGTCAATGTCATGACCCATTAACTGTCTGATATATACCCGACAGTGAGCGATCCCCTCTTGACCATTGAGGATCTTCACACGTATCCTGGAGTGGTTAATGACTCGGCAACTCATGACTTATGGTTAAAGTCACTTAGCTAAGTAATTAAACCATTCCAGTCCTCGTGTAAGATCCGATCAATGTCTCAGGTCAAAGGACCAACGATGCTACTGTGACCGTTGGGTCTTCAGTTGACATTAGGTATAATCAACCATCTGAAGATCCAATAGCGGATCAGTTCAGTGCACATCCTCCAAGGACATACACCTACACATATGTGTTGGTGCCCCGCACCAATGACCATGAGACTGGTCACTGACACATCATGTGTACTGGTTTAATAGGTAATCAAAGTCCCCGAGTGATTACCCTCCAACCAGGAACAGTTTAAGGTATGTGTTCATGTAAAGTAAGTCTCATGTTCGAGATCCCATCTCGAGCTGACTTTACAACCACATATCCTAGGGACAACGTAAAGTAACACAATCGCATATTTACGCTCAAACACCACTTTATTAATGAACAAGATCGTACAACTATTGGGCCTACCCGACCCAAAATTGGCCTGTAGCACACCAACACTAACAATCTCCCACTTGAACTACAGCCAATTGCCCACAACTTTGAGGCCCATCTTGTCCCGATGACGCTCAAATACAGTCTGTGTCAAAGGCTTAGTCAGTGGCTCTGCTATGTTATCTTCTGACGGTACACGCTCTACCATCACATCTCCACGATCAACAATCTCCCGAATAAGGTGAAATCGCCTGAGAATATGCTTTGACCTTTGGTGAGATCTCGGTTCCATCGCCTGAGCGATGGCCCCATTATTATCATAAAATAATGGGATGGGAGTTGATATCTCGGGAACTACGCCGAGTTCCAAGATGAATTTCTTCATCCAGACGGTTTCTCCAACTGACTGCCCCTCCATTCAACATGAATACAAATTCAGACATGGATTTGCAATTATCTGGATCTGACTGGAAACTAGAATCTGTGTAAGCTCTAAGCTGTAGGTCCTCTCCTCCATAAAGCAGAAAAAGATCCTTAGCCCTTCGCAGGTACTTCAGGATACCATTTACTGCCTTCCAGTGCTCTTCGCCTGGATTTGCCTGATATCTACTGACAATGCTTAAAGCATTGGCAACATCAGGTCGTGTACATAGCATTGCATACATGATTGACCCTATCGCCGAAGCATAGGGTACCTTATTCATGTGTGCCACCTCCTCAGAAGTTTTAGGACTCATCCCCTTGGATAGGCAAATTCCATGTCTCATGGGAATGAGACCTCTCTTGGAATTTTCCATCCTAAACCTTTTGAGGATAGTGTCTATGTACATGGATTGGGATAATCCTAGCATCCTTTTAGATCTATCTCGATAGATCCTTATGCCCAGCACATAGGATGCTTCTCCCAAATCCTTCATGGAGAAGGTCTTGGACAACCAAGACTTAGTTGATGTCAACATCGCTACATCATTCCCAATGAGTAAGATGTCATCAACATAAAGGACCAAGAAGGTCACTGAGCTCCCACTGACCTTCTTGTAAACATAGGGTTCATCTTCATTCCGAATGAAGTTGAAAGATTTGACAGCCTCGTCAAATCTTAAGTTCCAGCTTCTAGATGCCTGCTTTAATCCATAAATGGACCTTTGAAGTTTGCATACCTTATTAGGATGTGGCTTGGAAGTGAATCCCTCAGGTTGTAACATGTACACCTCTTCTGACAGGTTTCCATTAAGAAAAGCTGTCTTCACATCCATTTGTCAGATCTCGTAATCCAGGTACGCAGCAATGGCAAGGAGGATTCTGATTGACTTAACCATGGCTACTGGCGAAAACGTCTCGTCATAGTCAATGCCTTGCCTTTGACGATATCCTTTCGCCACTAGTCTAGCCTTGTATGTGTCAACCTGTCCATCTGCACCGATTTTCCTTTTGAAAATCCATTTGCAGCCGATAGGGACCTTCCCTTCGGGTACATCAACTAAGTTCCAAACTTTGTTGGTGTACATGGACTGGATCTCTGAATCCATTGCCTCTTGCCATTTCTCGGAGTCTACACTACGGATCGCCTCCTGGTACGACTGAGGATCATCATCCTCATCGATGCATACCTTAGAGGACCCATCTGAGACATGTCCAACATATCTCTCAGGTTCTCTCGGTAGTCTACCAGATCTCCGTAGTGTCAGTGTTTCACCTTGAATAGGATCAACCGATACAGTCTCATCTAATGAGTGTGTGTCTATGGGTTGTGGTTCTTGGACCTCGTCCAATTCTATCTGGCTCCCACTGTTTTTCTGGAGTAGATATTCTCTTTCCAGAAATACAGCTCTCTTGGCCACTAAGACCCTTTGCTCAGAAGGGTGATAGAAATAATATCCAAACGTCTCCTTTGGATATCCCACAAACCTACACTTATCGGTTCTTGACTCAAGCTTATCACTCTCGTTCTTCTTTACATGAGCAGGACACCCCCAAATTTTAATGTGATTAAAATTTGGTTTCCTGCCCTTCCATATCTCATATGGAATAGAAGGAACTGATTTACTTGATATCCTATTCAATAAATAAGCCGCAGTCTCTAATGCATAGCCCCAGAGAGACAAGGGTAGTCCTGACATAGACATCATGGATCGGACCATGTCTAACAAGGTCCTGTTTCTCTTCTCGGATACACCATTGTGCTGTGGTGTATACGGTGGTGTCCACTGAGAAACTATTCCATGGTCTTTAAGATAAGAAGTGAATTCATGGCTTAAATATTCACCTCCTCGATCCGATCGAAGAGCCTTAATACTTTTGCCAGTCTGTTTCTCTACTTCATTCTTGTATTCCTTAAACTTCTCAAAGGCTTGTGACTTATGTCTCATTAAATACACATAGCCATATCTAGAGAAGTCATCAATAAAAGAAATGAAATAGAGATAACCTCCTTTTGCTTCTATGGACATGGGTCCACACACATCCGAGTGTATGAGCTCGAGAAGGTCAACAGCCCTCTCTCCATGTCCACCAAAGGGAGCCTTAGTCATTTTCCCCATGAGACACGACTCACAGGTATCAAATGGCTTGTATTCGAATGAATTCAAATACCCATTTGAGTGTAAGTGAGAGACTCTTTTCTCACCTACATGACCGAGTCTGCAATGCCATAGATATGCAGAATTCACTTCATCAGCATTAGAAATTTGCATAACATTAGAACGTGTATCTAATACATATAGACCATTGACCAATGAACCATTGGCTATAACCAAACCATTATTCATTATAGAGCACCCAGTGCTATTAAAAGCCAATGTATATCCAATGTTATACAAGCCAGAGATTGAAATAATATTCTTAATAATATTAGGAACATAATAACAGTCATTCAGTTCCAGAATGACTCCTGAAGGTAAACTGAGGCGTGCAGTCCCGACAGCTTTGGCAGCAACTAAAGCTCCATTGCCCATCCTCAGTTCAATCTCCTTTTTGCCCAATCGCCTTCTATTTGACAGCACCTGCATAGAATTGCAGATATGAGATGCACATCCAGTATCCAATACCCATGATGTGGATTCCATATATGACAAATTAAGGTCTATGACAAAAATACCTTCATTTAGAATTGCCTTGCAATTCCTTTTCCAATGCCCAGTTTCCCCGCATCGAAAACATTTGTCTTCCTTTTCATTCTTCTTGCCCTTCCCTTTGTCAACCTTGGCGTGCTGCTTACCCGTGGCCTTTTTCTTTCCCTTCCCTTTGTTACTTGTGGTGGATATTTGGGTTGCCTTCCTTTTCTTGTTGGCCCGGCCAACAATCATTACAGACGAAGATGGTTTATCTTTCTGCATGGTTCCTTCAGCACTCTTTAACATATTGAGCAGCTCCGGGAGAGTTGCTTCAATCCTGTTCATGTTAAAGTTCATGATGAAGGAAGAAAAGGAATCGGGCAATGACTGGAGTATAAGATCAATGCATAGTTCAAGATCCAACTTGAACCCCAATGCATTGAGTCTTTCAATCCACTCCATCATTTTCAGTACATGAGCCTGTACTGAAGAACCCTCAGACATCCGTGTCCTGAAAAGCCTTTTGGAGATGTCATACCTCTCAATCCTACCCTGCTCCCCGAAGAGCTGGCGTAGATTGAGAAGTATACTTCTACAATCAGTCTTTTCAAATTGCCTCTGTAGCTCGGGAGCCATAGAGGCCAACATGTAACATTGGGCTAGGGAGGAGTCCTCAGACCACTTGGCATAAGCCAGTAACTCGCCCTCGTCGGCATCAGGAGCTGGCTCAGAATGAACCGTGTCCAACACGTACGCTATCTTTTCGGCGGTAAGGACTATGCGTAGATTACGCAGCCAATCCGAGTAGTTCGGTCCAATTAATCTATTTGCATCCAAGATGCCGCGGAGGGGGTTGGACGACGACATTGTAATCTGGATATGAAATAAAAGACAACTTAGCATGTGTTCAAATTCTAACTTAGATGTGGTTTTCTATCTTAGTTAGTCCCACTATTTTTCGATCGGACTATATAACCCTCAGTATATAGAACGGGAGATCAACGAGATCAACCTAGTGGGTCGGAATCCCAACGAGACTAATGTACGACCTTGTGGAAAGCACAACAAGCCATACACCATCTCAAGGGCAGTCAACAAGCACTTGCATCTAATGCAATATCCGATATTCGGCCCCCGAGAAATCATCCCCTTGTGGAAAGCACAACAAAGGATATTCTCGGTTAGATCTAACCATCATTACTACATAGCAATAAGTTCATGACCCGACCCTTGTGGAAAGCACAACAAGGCCGAGTTCAATTCCTCACTCCATTGAGGCCGAGCCTTGGAGTTTAATCCCGCCCCCAAACTCATGGACCTTGTGGAAAGCACAACAAATCCATGAAATGAAGACGTTCATTCACTCCACAATGATGGAGGGCCACGACGACTCCTAGAGCCACGCTTACCAGATCTAAAATTTAAACGCGAGGGAATTTAATTTTATCTTGATCTCACCCTAGGTGGTAATATAAATATATCCAATATATTTACCGTACCTAGTAGTTTGCACAAAATAAATGCATCCAATGCAAAAATGAACGCAAGTGATCATGGACTTTAACCCTAATGTAACTAAGACATCCGGCCCGCTTCCGAAGCAGCTGGATCGTCCTCGTCGGGTGTGCTCCACGCTTTCAATCGCCGACGCCGCATTAATTACAACTTTTACACGGCACGCAGGCCGGAAAAATTAAATTACATGTGACTCAAATTCCAGCAGCCCTTAGGGCGAGTACAACAATGGAGGAAGATAGAAGTACATTGGAATTTTAACAGAGAGAGAAAGGAGGTTCGCAGACCCCAATTAATTACATTAATCCAAGTCCATGATCACTTGCCAACCCATTCAAATAAAATCAATCAAGGGTTATTTTTTGAAAATAATCCTTACTTTTGAATTTAATAATGGGATGTGCAAACAAAAACAGGCTAGCTTTGTTTAATTTTAAAAATCAAAGCATGATTAACTAAAATTAAACATACAAGCAGGCCAATACAAGGTAAATAAAGTAACGCACGTAAAGAACCATCATTTTCTATAGGGGCATCTAATTGAGATAATTAATTAAATTTAAATTTAAATTTAATTATCCAATAATCAAATTTAAATTCAAAATTTAAACATGCCAATAATTTAAATTTAAATTCAAACTAATTATCCAATAATTTTTGTTTGAAAATAAATTTAAAATAATGCAATTATCCTCAATTAGTAATTTTCTAAAATTCAAAATTCGAATTTAACAATTATCTAATAATTAAAAATTCAAATAATTGAATTTTTCACATTTAACTTCAATAAAATTTAAAATTTGAATTTTTTAATTATCTAATAATTAAAAATTCAAAAACTTAAAATTTACTGAAGTAACTTCAATTATTACCATTTTATCTCATGGTAAATAGTAATTATCTCACCTCGGTAAATTCAACACGGTTAAATAAAAATTAACTTTTGACATTTACCATCGAGATAACACAATTAACCTACTAGATAAAATTTTATTTAATTTACTGAGCATTTTAATATATATATCTAATATATATATAATTTTACTGGAGCACACTAAATTAAACAGGTTAACAGCAATTTTTTTTTAAAAAAAAAATTAAAAAAAATGCTTTTTTTTTTTTTAATACCGCCGGGTCAACCCCGCGCGCGCGGGCGCCGCCCGCGCGCGCGGGCGTTGACCCGCGCTGCGGGCGCCCGCAACGCGGGCGATCCGCGTTGCAGGCGCCCGCGGGCGGGCGCCCGCCACGCGGACGCCCCGCGTGGGCGGCGCCCGCGGGCGGGCGCCCGCCAAGCGGACGCCCCGCGTGGGCGGCGCCCGCCAGGCGGGCGCCCGCCACGCGGGCGCCCCGCGTGGCGGCGCCCGCCCACGCGGGTGCGCCCGGCGGGAAGCCCAAAAAAAATCTTTTTTTTTTAAATTTTTTTTTTAAAAAAAATTGCTGTTTAGATGTTCATCATCCAGGAAGAACAAAGATCTTTAAATCTCTTTCTACAAATTATAATTGAAGATTTTCAATGCCCCTAAAACATGGTTCTAAACGGCGATAAAAACACCGACCAGAGCGCGAACCTGGCTCTGATACCACTGTAAGGTTTCGCACAGCACCTACGGGCGACGCAGCGGATAACAAAAATTTAATTTGCCCGATCCCAGTATTGTGGAAAGCTTAATCTATGCTCTAATCGGTGTTTCTAATACCCTAATTACGGGTTGCGTGTTTCACCTTGCGCGGAACGACGCTGTCCGCTAAGCCCGATGCAGAGAAACCGAACCGCACAGCTGTACGGCCTCTAGAGCAGATCCACACGGACCCTTGCGCAGCGACGGTACCTCCCCGGCACAACTTTCCCCGGCTCTAACACCTTCTGGAGAGAGAGAGAGCAAGGGGGAGAAAGGGGGAGGCTAATCCTCTCCTTAATGCTTAATGCTTGATTAGCATTAAGGGGGGTTGGAAGGGAGAAGCCAAGAGTTCGAATGAACTCACGTAGATGGCTATATATAGAGTTTAGGTTTATTAGAAAAGGGTTCTAAAAGACCAAAACTGTATATATGTCCTTTCACATATTATACATATGTATTAAACTCCGTTTACACTCCTTTCCAAAAGGAATTAAATGGAAATAATACATACACTTGTATAATAATTATCCGTCACCCAAGAATCCATTGTGTGTGATCCTCTAGGCCCATAGTCACTCTAGTTTAAGGCCCATTAACTTCTAATTCCTAATTAGAAGTAAATTAAACATATTATTCGCTTCTACAAGAGCCGAATAATAGTTTAATTCATTCCGAACCTTCGATCACGTTGGGTCAAGCAAATCCGCGTGATCCTAGATGACGCAGGGTTTAAACCAGCATGTCTGGTACCTGTAAGTCCACAGTTACCGCATCGATATAATCCCTCGCTCCTTCTATGAGTCTGGTACGATCGAGGGTACGGTATCTGTCAAACCCCATGATCGTGCCATTTGACTATGACCTCCTTAAAGTGTATGACGTCCGTTCTAAACGAACTCACACGACCCTGGCCAGGGATTTAACGGAGCGTCAATGTCATGACCCATTAACTGTCTGATATATACCCGACAGTGAGCGATCCCCTCTTGACCATTGAGGATCTTCACACGTATCCTGGAGTGGTTAATGACTCGGCAACTCATGACTTATGGTTAAAGTCACTTAGCTAAGTAATTAAACCATTCCAGTCCTCGTGTAAGATCCGATCAATGTCTCAGGTCAAAGGACCAACGATGCTACTGTGACCGTTGGGTCTTCAGTTGACATTAGGTATAATCAACCATCTGAAGATCCAATAGCGGATCAGTTCAGTGCACATCCTCCAAGGACATACACCTACACATATGTGTTGGTGCCCCGCACCAATGACCATGAGACTGGTCACTGACACATCATGTGTACTGGTTTAATAGGTAATCAAAGTCCCCGAGTGATTACCCTCCAACCAGGAACAGTTTAAGGTATGTGTTCATGTAAAGTAAGTCTCATGTTCGAGATCCCATCTCGAGCTGACTTTACAACCACATATCCTAGGGACAACGTAAAGTAACACAATCGCATATTTACGCTCAAACACCACTTTATTAATGAACAAGATCGTACAACTATTGGGCCTACCCGACCCGAAATTGGCCTGTAGCACACCAACACTAACAATTTGAACCTAAGTAATCTATTTCTCGTGTAGATGGCAGCTGATCGTGCTGAATGGAGGAACCTGCAACGTACGGTTCAAGGCCTTACTCAGGCACTTCAGCAAGTAGCTCAGGCAGGAGCGGCACCACATGGCACCGGTGATCTATACCGAAACTTCCGCGGAATGAATCCGCCTAGATTCGCTGGTTCGACTGACCCTGACCAAGCCGAGCACTGGCTAGATGAGATGGGGAGAATCTTTGAAGTTATGCAATGCACCAACCAGGAGCGTGTCCTTTTGTCCACATTTCAACTGGAATATGATGCACGTACTTGGTGGGATTCTATCAAGGCAACTCTCGGAGATCGGCAGGTTATGTGGGAACAGTTCGAGGAATTCTTCAATAGCAAGTATTTTTCCGATAGAGTGCAAGAGAAGAAAGCGGCAGAGTTCGCGGCCTTGAAACAGCGAGGTTTGTCCGTGGCAGAGTATGAGGCTCAATTCGCACGGCTTTCTCGATATGCTACACATCTCATTTCCACCGAGAAGATGAAGGCGAAGCGCTTTCTCAATGGTTTGAAGCTTCATTATATCAACCAATTGGCACCGATGGAGATTTTCACTTATTCCGAGATGGTGAGGAAAGCGCAAGTTTTAGAGGATACTCTTGAAATGACGGAGAGAATCCGTGGGAAAGGCACCAAGAAAGAATTACCTACGGGTTCCGGGAGTGTCAAACCCGGGTATACCAAGAAGAGGCCTGTTAGTGGACCTGGTTCGTGGAGCGGGTCCGGATCGTGGAAGGGCAAGATGCCGAGGCATGAAGACAAGAAGCCTGGCCCCATTGTTCCATTCAAGGGCGTGTGCAACTATTGTGATCGTCCGGGTCACAATATAGAGGAGTGCTGGCGCAAGCTAGGCGCCTGTTTGCGATGTGGAAGCAAGGAGCACCGTATCCCCAATTGTCCTCTCATATCGGAACAAGCTACACCGGCAAAACCTCTAGTCTTCAAGAAACCACAAGGCAAGCTTCAAGCTTTACATGAAGATGAAACTGGGATTTCTGATTATGGCGGACTCGTCGAAGGTACCCTTACTATAATCGATAAGCCCGCATTTGCTCTCTTTGATACTGGTGCAACACATTCTTTTATTTCACGGAGATTTGCTAAGTCATTAGCTGTGGAACCCGTTTTGATGAATACTCCGTTAGAGATTTCAACCCCTATTGGCACTAGATCAACAATCCAGTATTTCTATCCTTCTAGTAAGGTTATGATTGGTGAACAGAACTTTCTAGCAGATTTAGTCTACATGGATATGAAGGATTATGATGTAATCCTAGGAGCAGATTGGTTGGCCAAGTATGAGGCCAATGTTCACTGTAGTTCTAGCTCAGTGACTTTTACTGGACATTCTGGTTTATCTTTTACGGGAGTCAAGCACCATAACTCCGTACCACTCATTTCGGCTCTTCGAGCTGATAAGCTTTTGAGGCATGGGTGTGAGGCTTTTTTAGCCTTTGTTTGTGCAACTCCTGAGCAGCAGATGGAGATCAAGGACATTCCTGTTGTCCGAGATTTTCCTGATGTCTTTCCAGAAGAACTACCAGGACTTCCGCCTGAGCGGGAAGTTATCTTTTCTATTGATCTTATTCCTGGCACAGCTCCTATTTCTAAGGCTCCTTATCGTATGTCTCCTGCGGAACTGAGGGAACTGAAGCAGCAACTGATGGAATTACTCGAGAAGGGTTTTATTCGTCCTAGTACTTATCCGTGGGGAGCCCCTGTGTTGTTCGTCAGGAAGAAAGATGGTTCGATGAGGTTGTGCATTGATTATCGGCAAATAAACCAGCAGACTGTCAAGAACAAATATCCCTTGCCGAGGATTGACGAGTTATTTGACCAAATAGCGGGAGCTCAATATTTCTCTAAGATCGATCTTCGATCTGGATATCACCAGTTGCGGATTAAGGAAGAGGACATTTATAAAACAGCTTTCCGCAGCAGGTATGGTCATTTTGAATTTGTCGTTATGCCTTTTGGCCTAATGAATGCTCCAGCAGCTTTCATGCAGTTGATGAACGATGTATTTCAGCCCTATCTTGATCAATGGGTCGTGGTCTTTATTGATGACATCTTGATCTATTCCAAGAGTGAATTGGAGCATGCTGAGCATCTGAGAATGGCATTGCAACTATTGAAAGATCATCAGCTATATGCTAAGTTCAGTAGGTGTGAGTTCTGGCTACAAGAAGTGTCCTTTCTCGGACATATTATCACCAAGGAAGGTATTTCTGTTGATCCTTCGAAGATTGAGGCAGTGAAGAATTGGGAGCAGCCTACTAGTGCAACTGAAGTTAGAAGTTTCCAAGGCCTGGCAGGCTATTACCGAAGATTTATTCAAGATTTCTCCAAGATTGTAGTACCTATGACAAGATTAACCCGCAAGGAAAATAAGTTTGATTGGTCAGATGATTGTCAGCGAAGCTTTCAGACTCTGAAGGAGTGTTTGACTACTGCACCTGTTTTGACTTTACCTTCCGGTGAAGGAGGATTTGTTGTTTATACTGATGCTTCAGGTATTGGCTTAGGCTGTGTACTCATGCAGCATGAGAAGGTGATTGCCTATTCCTCTAGGCAGTTGAGGAAGCACGAAGATAATTATCCTGTTCATGATTTGGAACTTGCTGCAGTCGTGTTTGCTTTAAAGATATGGAGGCATTACTTATATGGAGAAACCTTTACAGTGTTTTCAGATCATAAAAGTTTGAAGTACTTATTTTCTCAAAAGGAACTCAACATGAGGCAGCGGAGATGGTTGGAGTACTTGAAAGACTTCGACTTCTCGATTGAGTATCATCCTGGCAAAGGTAATGTTGTGGCAGATGCATTAAGCCGGAAGCCGGTAGCTAGATTGTCAAGTCTCATGTTACAAGAATGGAGGTTGTTGGAACAATTATCTAGTCTGGATCTCAATATTGACAATGATCGGATCTTGATTGCTCAGATTCAACTTAAACCTGAATTATTGTTAGAGATCAAGTCCTTGCAAGATAATGATCCCGAGTTGGTAGAGATCAAGGGAAGCTTGAGTAGCAGACCTGATTTCATGTTGGCCGATGATGGTAGATTATTATTTAAAGGCAGAACTTGTGTTCCGGATGAGGCTACAATAAAGAACAACATTCTTGAGGAAGCTCATAGATCCAGATATACCATTCATCCTGGAGGCACTAAGATGTACCGAGATTTGAAAAGGTCCTTTTGGTGGCCGAATATGAAAAGAGAAGTTGCAAATTTTGTGAGCAGATGTTTGGTATGTCAGCAAGTTAAGGCCGAACATTTCAGACCAGCAGGGAAATTGAAACCACTCGACATACCCCAATGGAAGTGGGAAAGTATTGGCATGGATTTCATTATGGGTCTACCTAGGACTCGGGGTGGATTTGATGCGATATGGGTGATTGTTGATCGTTTGACAAAGTCGGCTCATTTCTTACCAATTAAGTCCAAGTGGACGATTGATGTATTGGCTGCTTTGTATATAAAGGAAGTGGTGAGATTGCATGGTATCCCAGTGAATATAGTATCTGATCGAGACCCCAGATTTACTTCACATTTCTGGAAGGGACTGCAAGAGTCTTTGGGTACTCGTCTGAATTTCAGTACTGCTTTTCATCCACAGACAGATGGACAGACTGAAAGAACCAATCAGATAGTGGAAGATATGTTGCGAGCTTGCACGATTGATTTCGGTGGTAATTGGAGTGAGCATTTGGCATTAATTGAATTTGCTTACAATAACAGCTATCAGTCTAGCATTCAGATGGCTCCTTTTGAAGCACTATATGGTAGAAGTTGTCGTTCCCCGTTGTGTTGGGACGAGGTAGGTGAGAAACAGTGGCTTGGACCAGATCTTGTTTCGGAATCATCATAGAACATCCGTGTTATCCGAGACCGGTTACAAGTAGCCCAGTCAAGACAGAAGAGTTATGCCGACAACAGGAGAAGGGCATTGGAATTTCAGGTTGGCGAGCATGTGTTCTTAAAGGTCTCTCCGACGAGAGGGATCCGAAGATTTGGCATTCATGGCAAGCTGAGTCCGAGGTACATTGGTCCATTCGAGATTCTAGATAGAGTGGGAGAGGTGGCATACAGACTGGCTTTACCACCGCATTTGTCTGGCGTACATAATGTTTTCCATGTGTCTATGTTACGGAAATATATGTACGATCCCACTCATATCATTCAACAAGTGGATTTTGAACTGAAGGAAGATTTGACCTATGAGGAAAGATCTGTCAAGATTTTGGACCGGAAGCATCAGCAACTCCGGAATCGTTCGATACCGATGGTCAAGATTCAGTGGAGTCGGCGTGGGACCGAAGAAGCTACATGGGAGTCTGAAGAGACTATGCGAAAGCGGTATCCCGATCTATTCTAGGTGAGTGATCTTTTTCTACTCTCAATTTTAGTGCAGTGAATTTGGAGGACCAAATTCCTTTAAGTAGGGGAGGGTGTAAGACCCCAAATTCTTTAGAAATTTATTTAGAAAGTTATTTGTAATTATTTGGAATTTATTTGAAGTTATTCGAAATTAATGAGAATTATCCAAATTAATTGGATTAATTAATTAATTAATAGAATAAGTCATTTTTCTACTATTTTCTAAAAATCCCCAAAAATCACATCTTGTAGAATTAATTTTGTTTATGAACTTTGTCTTATACAATTAGGCATAATAAAATCGTTTATTAAACCGAATTAGCGAACTAAGTCTTCCGAACTTAATATTTAATTAATTACGGAATAGTAGAAGTGGAATTTTATCTAACATATAAAAATTCATAAAAATAGTAATTAAATAATAGATGCTTCGACTAACACTTTTGTCTTCTTGGAGTAAGCCTAATTAAATCATTATCTAGCTCTAATCAGTGGTTTAAGCCTGTCTTATAACCCACCTAACCCAAATTCGAATTTACTATTCACCCAAACTTTGAACATCAAATTCGAGCTTGATTCTCAACCAAATGGGGTGATTCCAAAGGCAAATGAAAGGTATTACATAAAGGAACATTTACCCTCAATCAATTTGAGGTAAACTTAGCCCCAAAACGTGCTGCCGATATAGTTAGGTCAAGTCAAGGATTTCGGCGCCGTTTCTAAACTCGTAGCTTGCAGCAGCAAATACTCCCAATTCAGAAGGCTCCAGAAGCTCTATGAGCTATCAAAATGAAGCCCTACGAGTCTTCTTTCATTTGGCTACTGTGGGGTTCGCTGAAATTTCGGATCTGGAGAGATCTAGTTCGATTTGTGGAGGTCGGTCAGTAGGCCGTTGGCTTCCCTTCATCCTTCTTTGATCAATCGATTGAGGTAGGAATTCTCAACCAAATCTTGATCATGAGTATAGCAAATTGTACCTCTCATCGAGCTCTTTCCATTGGTGGTAAAAGCCCCAATTTTAATTAGGTATCCGTGGAGATATCGAGGTTTTAGTGAGGTGCTGTCAAGTTGTTCTTTATTCTAAGTTTCGAGTTCCTTCTTCAATTTGAGGTAGGTGATAACAGCCCAATTTCTAATTAACATACATGAATGTAATCAATAGCATGTTAGCTTTCTTTTGACACCAAAATCCCCAATTTTTATAGATCATGCCTAGAGTATTTCGTGTGTTATTAGAAGTATGCTAGCAAGCTAGACTTTACTTGTGTTCTTCATAGAATAGGTTGTATTTCATTGGATTCCTATAGAAATTCATGATTTAAAATTGTGTTTTATGACCCTAAGATGTATATTATTAACCCTAGAGTCTATGGTTATGATCCCAATACTTTTAGACCCCAAATTCGTGGAGATTTCATCGCTTTTTGGGTCTGGAATCCCAGGGGTCGACCCACGGGTCGACCCATTTCAGCCCTGCAAGCAGCAGCTTGCTGCCTTGCAGGGGTCGACCCAATGGGTCGACCCACAACCTGCAGGGGTCGACCCATGGGTCGACCCATGCAGCCAGGTAGCCAGGGGTCGACCCAGGGGTCGACCCATCCCTGGAATTTTTCCAGGGGTCGACCGAAAGGGTCGACTCATGCATTGTAAACCCGTTTTTTTTGATGATTTGACCCGGGGATCAATCCGGATCATCGGGGAATCAAACCATTCAACCTAAACACTTTGAAAACTACATTTTTTAGGAACTAATGACCTATTCATGTACCCTTTTAGTTTCAATTAACATTGGTCCATACATGCAAACTTAGTATAAAAACACACTGTTTATCATCTTCATTTCAATGCATACAAGATTAAATAGAAACCCACATAATTAGTGGTTAATAGTGTAACTAAATCTCTGTTAATGCATTCTATTTCACTCCTGTGGGAGTTGTTCTTTGCCTTATCATCTTGAATCAGCTTCTTGGCAATTGTCTTAATGCAAATGATAATGGTTAAATCATGATATCTTAACTTGATGATTAGGATTAATATGTTGATTAGCTTGTTTGATTGCTGCTGTTGTACAGTAGCGCAGCACGATTAACTCTTGTTGTGACTTGATTTCAATCTCCTTGATGATTATACTTACCTTGAAAGTCTGGAAATGAATCTCCTTCCTACTTGAAGTTGTTATTGCTACTTAGTTTAAACCTTGGAATTCTGGCCATAAACTGTGGAAGTCTAGATTCGTGGGATCTTTGATCCAAAGAAATCAATGCCTGGCAAACAATTAAGGGCTCGGTCTAGTCCTGGGAAGAGCGCCCGAACACTACGTGTACCCCTGGGAGGTGAATGACTAGGTGTGGCATTTGGCACCAGTACTTGACATGTGTTAAATCTAGGACTGTCCACTACTCTCTCCACTACTCTCTCCACTACTCTCTACATTACTTTCTACTACTTTTCACTTTCCACTCGTCACTGTTCTATACTCTACTTGTGGTTACTGTACTTGCTCTTTACTTGGACGTGGAAATGAAATTACATACGTGCTTGACATGACTTGAATTGACTTGATATGGCCAACTTTTATTGTTATCTCCTGTAGTAAATTCTTGTCTTACTATTCTATTCATTATATTTCTTGACCTTGCAAGATCTTTGAATTTCGTTTCATCATCGTTATCTTTTTATCGTTTTTATCATTTGTAGCATGACATTTTGAAAAATGTAATTAAACTGTTAATCACTTATACATGTCTGTTATTTCCTACTGAGCGTTAGCTCACACCCCGTTGTTTCCCCCTTTTCCAGGCTTTTCAGGTGACGCGCTTACCGATGGGGAAGGGCAGGAGTGATGTCTTGAGTGTATCAGTTCTAGTGTGTTAGCAGTGTGTTATTGTTAGTTGTGTTTGGAGATCATTTAGTTTCAGTTTGTTATTGAGTTTTAGTGGTTGATTATTCCAGTTGTATTAAGTTGAACTTGAGGATTATTGTATTAGTCGTGGTTTATTTTAATCATTTAGCATTTCCATCTTGTAGCACTTGTGTATTGTTTTAGATTTAGTTCCCTCTCTTGCTAGCGTGTCCCTAACTGTACGTCCCGATACTTCCGCCTTGTTCGGGGCGTGACATTTTGCCATTCATATAAGAGCATTTGATGGTAGGATTGGAGAAGGTATTTGTTCCTAAGTTGGTTCTTCATACCCTCCCAAGTATCAAAAGGCTCTCCCCGCCTAATCCTTCTTAGACCCTCTTGGTTTAACCAATAAGTTTTGGCCAATTTGATGAGATACATTTTGGCCAACCTTACCCTCCTTTGGTCGGACATAGAGTACCATTCAAAGTATTGGTCCATGGCGGTTTCCCACTCTAAGTAGACACTTGGTTCATGGGAACCATCAAAGTTTGGGGCATCTACTTTGATCATCCTTAAGAGAGGGTCATCGGGGTCGTCCCGTGGACACCTTTCATGAATTGGATGGTGTCGGGGTCTCTCATGGTCATGGTAAGGGTCATGATCCAAGTCCTCCCTATAAATTTCAGCATGTGGATGATAGGCTCTTGGTCCATGGTTCCTAGGATGGAACTCATCCCTATGAGGCTCAATATGTGGAGGGTGGACTCTTGGGCCATTGTTCCTTGGGTGGAACTCATTTCTATGCAACTCACCATGTGGTGGATGAACTCTTGGTTCATTATTCCTTGGATGAGAGTCTCCGCTAGGAGGCTCAACATGTGGAGGGTGGACTCTAGGCTCATTGTTCCTTGGGTGGAACTCATGCTCTTCAAGCCGAGCAATTCGAGTGGTAAGGGACTCAAGTTGGGCAAGAATGTTGGTAAGGGCAGCATCTACCCTATTCATTTGACCTTGAGG
This sequence comes from Amorphophallus konjac, assembly GCA_022559845.1. NCBI lineage: Eukaryota > Viridiplantae > Streptophyta > Magnoliopsida > Alismatales > Araceae > Amorphophallus > Amorphophallus konjac. Next base: position 198,764 of record JAHNEJ010001620.1, on the reverse strand, counting down.
TTCCTCCCTAGGAGCATCTTGATTGAGTTGAGGATGGGGATCCATGGGTGGATTTGAAGATGAAGGATCGGATCGGTAACTAGCACCACTACGGGTGGACATGCAAGACAAGGGACAAATGGAGTTGGACACACAATGCAAAGGTCCTAGGACTTAGACTTGATAGAGACCAGTCAATGACTTGCTCTGATACCAATTGATGTGACACAACCTCAGACCTAATGCAAGCAAGCACAATCACATTCAAATGGGCCGAATTGGGCCGCCGCTCTCTCGTCGCTCACCCAAGCCCGGGGTAACTTGGCAATGCCAAGGAGAGGTTGAGGGGTTGGGCCCTTGCTGGTAGAGGGACAGCAAGGCTAAGATGGGATTCCTAATGGGTGTGGATGCCCAATTCAAGGGGGCCGACAAAGTGCCAAAGGCACCGGTTGCACTTCTCCCACGGTGATCACTCAAGACAACGGGGCTTGAAGATCGGGCTCTCACTCGCATAACCAGCGGAATTAAGAACTAATATTGAAAGACAAGCACTAGATGGAGTGAAGGTTTGAGCACTTACTCGACCGGTTTGAAGAAACCGGTCCCGTTCGAAGACGAGGGCGAGCGGGGAGGCGGTGGATCCCCACACGCCGCGCCGGGGTAGCTTGACCTGCCCAAATGAATACAATACTACACCTCTTGCAGGAGGGGGGATATTGGGGTGGGGGTTAAGGTATATTACAACTAATACTACCTCCACACAGGGAGGGGCCTTCAGCCGGCCAAGCGGGGAGGGGGAAACTAGGACCAAAAGCGATAAGAAGTTGGGAAGCCGAATCTGCCTGCTGTCTGGGAGGGAGGACTAACAGTCGAAGTTGGGGCTGCAGAAATTGATACAGAATTTTGCTGATGGAGAGACCAGGGGGAAACTCTTCATGACTGGTACTGGAACACCTCAGAATTTTTTAAATTTCTCCTGGTACCACTGCTGACCAGGGTGGAGCTTCGAACAGAGTGGCAAGTTCTGGGACTGGCAGCTTCAGGTTTCCAACCGCAGGTTTCAGAGAATGCTCCGATGGCTCCCAGACTCCAAATCGAGAACCGCCAGAGTTTTTGGAATCGTGGACGAGTCTTATTCACAGCAAAACTGACGGAGATGCTAAAAGATGCCGGAGAAGACCTGGAGGCTCTGAACAAGGATGACTAGTCGGTGTAGACTATGGGGAAGCAGATCCGTGCAGTAGAGGGAGAAAATTGATAACTTCTGCTACTGGATGCCGAACATAGTTCCGCTTCTTGATTCTGAAAGTAGACAGGGCGATGAAGAACTTTGTAGAAGATCTTTTGAACTTATTCCTCCGGGGTTAGTCGTGGAAGAGCTTCTACTCAGGTGCAGGGCTTCAGCAGAGGCAGTTCTGAGCAGTCGGGGAAGAACGGAGCTCACGAGCAGCACACAGCTCGGATGAAGACGAAACCACTTCTGTTACGAAGGAGATAGGGAGACGCTTCTGTGGATGCCTCTTAGACCTTCAGATTCGCTGGGAGGAGGTCGTGGTGGCTTCTGCAATCTACTGGTTTATCAGCATCATCTGGACTGCAAGCAGCAACTTTGACAAAGCCTTCACTTGACCTAGAAAGTAGAAGAAGAAGGAAGTATATGGTGGAAGGGGAAGAATGGGGGTGATGTAGAGGGTGTCTAATGGTGGAGGGGAGGTGGAGGAAGAAGGGGAGGGTGCAAGTTTCAGCAAGGGAGTATGGGGGTAGGTTGCAAGTGAATGGTGGGCATGGAGGGGAAGGGGGCGAATATGGCCTAAGGGGAGGGGATGGGGGTGGCCCAAGCTTGGAGGGAAGGAGTTTCAAATTCAAAATGGCTTTGGAAGTTGGGGGATTGTGTGGGGAAGAGGGGTGATTGTGTTGGAATGGGGAAGGTGGTGTTGGAATGTGGAGGGTGGTGTTGGAATGGGGAGGAATCTCCTTGGAACTAGGGGGAAGTGGAGTAATGGTGGCTATGGGAAGTGGAGTGGCTTTAATGGGGTAGGTGGGGGTTGGAGGTGGTTGGAGAGGGGAGGAGGGCGAACCCCACTTGGGGGAAGAGAGAGAAAGAGAGAGAGGTGGGGTGGGGAATCACTCCCCTAGGGCTTCTCACCCAACTATAGGATTCACTCCACTAGAACTAAGTTTGAACACTCAAATGGGAATCTTTTGTATTGAATCATTCATTACCTCCAAATGAAGGAAATGGGGCCCTATATATAGGAAACCCACATTTTACAATAAGTCCATTACAAAAGACTCAATGACAAATAACCGAAGGGGTAGGGGGGGCTCTTGGGCCAAGCCTAAAGGATTGGGCCCAATAGCACATTTCACAATCTAATGACACTCAAACCTAGGAAAATAAATGCAAGACCTAGGGACATGACTCAAATAAAATGAAAATTACATCAAATGACTAAAAAAGATAGCACAAAAGGGATAATTGGGCCTTTATAGAGAGAGGCCCGAACTCAAACGATGCCGGAGTGTGAAGAAGACCCTAGCCAAAGGGAGTTGTGGATGATGCCTTCATCAGTAGCTCGGTTAGGGCGGAGTGCCACTAAACTAAAGAGAAGAGTAGCTTGTTTAGGGCAGAGTGCCACTAAACCACGGAAGGTAGCTTGGTTAGGGTGAAGTGCCACTAAACCAAGGAGAGGGTAGCTCGGTTAGGGCGGAGTGCCACTAAACCAAGGAGAAAAGTAGCTCGGTCAGGGCAGAATGCCACTAGACCAAGGGAAGGTAGCTTGATCAGGGCGAGATGCTACTAAACCAAGAAAAGGGTAGCTTGATCAGGGCGAGATGCCACTAAACAAAGAAAAAGGTAGCTCGATTAGGGCGGAGTGCCACTAAACCAAGGAGAGGGTAGCTCGGTTAGGATGGAGTGCCACTAAACCAAGGAGAAGAATAGCTCGGTTAGGGCGGAGTGCCACTAAACCCAGGAAAGGGTAGCTTGGTTAGGGCGAAGTGCCACTAAACTAAGAAAAAGGTAGCTCGGTTAGGGCGGAGTGCCACTAAACCAAGGAGAAGAGTAGCTCGGTTAGAGCGGAGTGCCACTAAACCAAGGAGGAGGGTAGCTCGGTTAGGGCGGAGTGCCACTAAACCAAGGAAAAGGTAGCTCGGTTAGGGCGGAGTGCCACTAAACCCAAGAAAGGGTAGCTCGGTTAGGGTGGAGTGCCACTAAACCAAGGAGAAGAGTAGCTCGGTTAGGGCGGAGTGCCACTAAACCAAGGAGAAGAGTAGGTCGGTTAGGGCGGAGTGCCACTAAACCCAGGAAAGGGTAGCTTGGTTAGGGCGAAGTGCCACTAAACTAAGGAAAAGGTAGCTCAGTTAGGGTGAGATGCCACTAAATCAAGGAGAAGAGTAGCTCGGTCAGGGCAGAATGCCACTAGACCAAGGGAAGGTAGCTTGATCAGGGCGGAGTGCCACTAAACCAAGGAAAATGTAGCTTGGTTAGGGCGAAGTGCCACTAAACCAAGGAGAGGGTAGCTCGGTTAGGGCGGAGTGCCACTAAATCAAGGAGAAGAGTAGCTCGGTTAGGGCGGAGTGCCACTAAACCCAGGAAATGGTAGCTTGGTTAGGGCGAAGTGCCACTAAACTAAGGAAAAGGTAGCTCAGTTAGGGTGAGATGCCACTAAATCAAGAAAAAGGTAGCTCAGTTAGGGCGGAGTGCCACTAAACCAAGGAGGAGGGTAGCTCGGTTAGGGCGGAGTGCCAGTAAACCAAGGTAAAGGTTAGCTCCGACCGATCACTCGGGACATGTCGGCTGCGCTGCATGATACAGCTTAATGTGTTTTCCATTGAGGGGAGAGAACTGAATGACTCCTTTGTGGTCTATAAGGACGTAGGCACCCCCTTCATATACTCGGCGGACGATATACGGCCCGACTCAATTTTCGACCAGCTTCCCTTTGGGGTTGGAGGCCATCACTTCTTTTCTTTTGACCATTACCAGGTCTCCTTTCTTGAATTCTCGACCCTTGACTAGCTTGTCAAAAGCACGGGCCATGCGAGCTTGGTAGAGTTGAATGTTTTGTTGTGCCCGGAGGTGTTTTCCTTCGAGCTCAGCGAGCTCCGTTCGGCCACTGTGACCTCCCTCTCTGTGACATGGAATCTTTCTCTGAACTTTCTCTGCATATCCGACCAATCACTGATTGACCCGGCCGAGAGGCTAGAGTACCATTCAAATGCGATCCCTGTCAGCGAGGACCCGCAGAACTTCAGCAAATATGACTTGTCGGTGGTCAGATCACCCATAACGGTCATGTAATATGCAATATGCTCTTTAGGGGACGCTTTCCCGTTGAATTTGTCAAACTTAGGCAGCTTGTTGACCCCCGGGGGAAGTCGTTTAGCCGCATGGTGTTGTGGGTAGGGCACCCGATAGGCATCAAATGCGACAAAGTCACCTTCACTTTTCTCTGCGAGCTTCAGCTCGATCATCCTCTCCATCATCATCCGGTTCACGACCGTTGGGTCAACCGGTTCTAGATAGAAGTGTGCCGGCTGCAAGTATGGGGTGACCAGGGTGGTCGCCTGTGGAGGACGCAGCAGCGGGGGTGTCGGGTGCACCTGAGGGAGAACCGGAGGTAGCAGTGGCTGAGGCTGTGGCGGCCGCTGTTGTGCTGTCGCAATGCTTGGCTCTGACGGCTGGGGCAGTGTATAGAGCGGTGGAGGGTCGTCGCGACGAGCCCCTCCCCAGGATGACTCACCCTGGACTTCGGGTGGTTTAGAGGCCGATGAGTGTTCAGTTTTTTCCATCAACTGCTTCTTCAGAGAGTCTATCTCTCGTTGATATTTTTGTAGTAGCATCAGAACTGATGGGTCTATGGTGGTGGGGATACCCTCTGTTGTCTCCCCGGACGTACCCTCAGGCAGGATGTCGAGGAGGACGTCGTCTTCTTCTTCCGCCGTCACCACATTAGCGGTCAACACGGGGGCCTTGTCATCCCAGTGGGGATAGACCTGGGACTGTTTCCCTTTAACCATCATCAGAAGCTCTCTTGCTGCTTCTGTTCTGCGGGTAGTCGGCCCCGGCCGTGCGGCTAATTGAGCCAATTCTTGGGGGTCTTCAGGAAGCTCCCCATATTGGTTAGATATACCAGCCATGTTGCAGGTGAAAACCTGCATCCTTCTCTTTTGTCGATAGACCCTCCTTCTAGCATGCTACGGTAAGGTTAGTCTTTCAAACACAGAGATCCTTCTCCTTTCTTCCTGCTCGAGGAAAACTTCATCGGCTTCGATCTTGAAGCCGTCATTATATCCGTAGCCGTCGACTAACGACACCATCATTCTATCTCCCATATCTCCTTCATCTGCCGCCGACGGGCAGTAATCTTGGTGTCCAAAGAGGAACAGGGTATGATTTGACCCGCGAAAGAAAGAATGAGGAACAGTAGACTACCTCAGTTCCTGGGGTCATCACGAACAGAGTCTCGAGGGCCAGCCTACTAGAGACTCGTGATGATCTAGGGGTGCAAAGGGCCTATGAATGTAGCCATACATATGGCGATTTCATTTGCTCACTCGGTGCAAAGGGCTTCCAGGGGAACATGTGACAAGACGACAGACCCCCTGGAACTCGGAGTGGCGTTGGTTCATGGAAATTAAGCAAACGAGCGAAAGGGCTATCCCCCTCCCTAGTCAGGGATGATTAGAAACAATCGGAGAAAACTGCTCATCGATTAGCAACAATTTCAGGGACACGGCATACCACTCTGCTTCGCCACGAGACAAGCCCCGTTCTACGAGCGATCATGATTGCCATAGGCAACTCGTGCTCACTGCCACTAGAGATAAGACGAATGGGGGTCAAGACCATCAGGGATAAATTATCAAACACTAAAAAGGGGCATATAGTAGTTTCAGAAGAAAGTAAAAAATGACTATCATATTCACTATCAGAGTTCACTAGCGCCCTTACAACTGATACAAACGAGTGAAAGGGCACTCAATAGTCTCTCATTCATCGTTCACTCAAACGAAACCCATGATCGTAGAAGAAACTACGCTATCGGTGAAAGAACAGCCCCTGGAGAGGGGTAATTTATTGTCACCCACAAAGGGCGTGGCTGCAAGGCATTATCCCACAGAAAGACAATTACAGATCCCCAAAGTGAGCAGTCGCATGATTCGTACTTGATTTAGCTCGGAGGGTCTCCTCACGCTGGAGGGAAGATTGAGAATCTAGAAGTGAAATCGGTAGAAACAACTATAGTTAGCAACAAAATAAATTATGACAAAAGGAGATATACTCGAGCTACAACAAAGAGCTGGAGCTTTATTCTATTCAAATTCTTTGTTGGCTACACCAGGTCAAGAGGAGGGATTACAGCGCTCGAAGGAATTCCAAAGAGGAAAAGAAAAAGAACTGCATAAAAGGAAAGGGAAGAGCTAAGAAAAGAAGAACACAGAGCCGAAGGAAAATGTAGAGCCCCTCCCGAGACCCACCTTCTTCTTGCTCTCTCTGATTCTCCTCCCTGACTTCTTCTTCTCACTTATTTCGATTGCTCACGCTCTCTTCTATTCGGCCTTTCTTTTCTCCTCCATAGGCCAAGGGCCCTTTATATAGGTGAATGCCCAAAATAGGGCATCAGAACCCTGATGGGATGGGTGAGCCGCTGCCGACTCATCGTGCGCATAATTGCACTGCCGCCTCAACGCGCAGGGGGGTGTCCGACTCGAATGCCAACGCCACCGGCTCAGCATCAATTGTCACCACCGCCTAGAGCTTCATCTGCGCCACCGATTCAGCATTGGGGTGCCACAGAATCAGCTCCAGAGGCCGCCGCCGACTCAAGCGAAATAGTGCCACCGACTCGGCCATTTAGGGGCATTTTTGTAATTTTAACATTTTACCCCGAAATTAACTCGGTGAGAGATCGTCGTCTAGAGTAGCTTTGGAGTTGGTGCAGTAGTCCCAAAATATTTTTTGAAGTGTTGATTCGGGGTTTCCGCAGATTTCTGGGATGTGCAGAACCCGTACCGATTTTCCCGAGATTTGCACTAATTTACCCTTCGGCACACCGGTTTGTGCTGCCACCCTCTCTCGGAAAGTACGTGGACCTTCTTCACTGAAATGGTAACCCCCGGTATGATTTTTGCCAGGCTCGTATGCCTTCGACGCTGCTTTCGGATCATTCCGGTGTTCTGCGTGTATCTTACAGAAACCTCATAATTTCCGCTAGTGATGCTATTAACACAGAATATTGGTTTTCCAGGGCTACCCTATGCTTGCATGAAGCATTCTCATTGAATGAGCCACCGCTTCGGGGTGTTCTTGCTCCTTCGGAGTCATCCATCGGTCCCTCACGGACCACTTCAGAGTCCCGGGTGCTCTAGTCGGGTGACTCGAGTCTTCCGCTGACATTGCCTTCAGTTCTCTATTCCGAGGGGCCAAGGACATTTCTTCATCTCAAGGAGGCTTCTTCATCAAGCGGGAGCCGCCTGTTACATTCTCGTCCTGGTCGGACGGGGTAAGAGGTATATCTTGCACGATCATCTTGATGCCGGTTTCATAGGCTTTGACTATCAATAGGCCTTAAGTGAGCTGTAGTGGGTGCGTAAACCCGAGATGACAGAATGTTGAGTCCCTGGCACTTCTTATGAGGTGACCTGAGGCTTCAGCGATCCGTATGGATCTGTCTTTGACTTCTTGTTGACTCTTAGGGCACATGATTATTGCTCAATCATATTTTGTGTGTCAACACTTGCTTGTTCAACTAGTCACCCCTCATTGGAGGGCCACTTTACTAAAGTTCACAATTCTCGTTCCTTGCTTTGATTAATATCAATTTAACGCCAGAGGGCCCCCTTCTCTTGGCGTTTAATCAAAGGTTTTCTCCTCTCCGAGGAGATGTAATTAACGTCGTGACCTTGATGGTGCGGTGGGTTCTTAGTCCCGACCCGATACCCACAATCATCTGGTAGGTCATACAGAGCGCACCCGTGGCTTTAGACCATCCCAGTATTGAGGCCCGAATAAATGTCACTATGGTGACTGGCACGCCTATGCACTCAATAAAACCAAATAAACCAAGAACAAAAAGAAATAACAAATGAATGAAAAGATGATCAATATCATTGAGTGCATTCCCACGCCTCCTCGCAAGCAGCAAGCTGTTCATTGAGCATGGCATTCAAATTTTTGTAGTTTTTAATTTCTTGTACTAGTTCATGCAACTTCTCAGAACAATCATCAACACCATGCTTGCCTTTTTCAAAGGCAGCCATCTTTTTCATCAACATATCATTTTGTTCTTTTAGCCTTTCATTTTCCTCTGCAAGTGCCTTGTTTTCAATTAGCTCATCAAGCAAGTATTGAACAGAAGAAATTGAATTCAATTCATCTTTTAACTCAGATAGCTAGATTATCATAGTTTCATTTTCTATTCTTAAGCTTGCAATCAATTTATTGTGTGTAATAGAGTCAATCATTAGAGATTCATTTAAATCATCATACTCTGCACATTTTTCACAAGTAGAGTCATTATGAGAGTTGGTTTCAATTTTCCTTCTCAATTTCTTGTTTTCAGATTTTAACTTTTTGTATTGTTTCACTAGCTCATCATAAGCATCAAGAATCTCTTTGAAGGTAAAGTCTTCTGAATCAGAGCTTACCTGAGATGACGATGGATCACTTGGCTGATCTGGGTCGTCGACCATGAGATAGTCATGCCTTTCTTCTCCCGTTTCATGGATGCTGGCCAAGCCATCTAGAATCTTCGTGGCAGTGCTACAGCTGGAAATAAAAGGGAACTTGGTAATATCTACTACAGCTTTTTACAAGTTGAACGCAACAAGATTATCACTATCTTTGGTCCTGTGCTCAGCAGACCATTCAGATGTATCTGATGGCAGCTTATGAGGACCGTGATGAATGAGATTCCATAGTCTTGAATCAAGGGAATTTACAAAAGCAGACATTTGTCCTAGCCATATGGTAAAATCAGAACCATCAAATACTGGCGGGGAAATCATTGAAACTTGTTTAACGAAGGAGTTCATGATTGCAGGTGCACTAGGATATTCTCTGTAGATCGTTGGATCTATTTGACAGAGAACCTGCTCTGATACCACTTCATGGGTCCCTTGGATACGCCAATAGGATCTAGAGGGGGGTGAATAGATCCTCTCACAATCGATGCCCAATTTAAAACTGAAGCTAGCTGATGTCACAATTTGAACACAGCAGATACAACACAATGCTCAAGATCTGGCCGGTCTAATAAAGCAATCCGAGGCTATGATAGTTGGAAGATCTACTACACTGTCTGAGCAGTTATTTAACCAGCACGAGAGTGACTGTGTGTGAGGTGTGAACAGTCGTGTGGTCGACAGGGTGTGTGTATGTGTTGTTAGAAAAGCTACCAGATGTGCATATGTTGGAGTGAACACTCGAACTTGTGAATGGGGGTAGAGAATATGGAGCAATCGCACAATCATTCACAGTGGCACAAATGTTTTTAAGGTGGTTCGATTACAAACCCACAACCTACGTCCACCGCTCACCAAATCGGTGAGGCTTCACTACACAAGGACGAATCCTCATGAGGATGAAGTCCTCAACACACACGGAGATGAATCACCACACACACGAGGGGCAAGCTCCTCATGAGGACAATGTCCTCACGCTGCAAAACTGTAGCACACGGGGACAAGCCCTCCCACAAACACACTGCAACACGCAGCACACACAAGGAGCAAGCTCCTCACGACGACAAGGTCCTCACGTTGTAAAATTGCAGCACACGGGGACAAGCCCCATGGGGATGAACCCCCCCCCCCCCCACACACACAAAAAAACAAAGAAGAAAGACACGCTGCAAGTGCAGCGAAACACTAGGATAGCTCCCCACAACCACACATGGCTGCATAGCAGCCAAACCCACTTCCGGTCTCTAAACCAGAGTATCGGACACACTGCTGTAAACACAGCAAAACACACGATTTGCAGATGCGAGGTTGCAAAAGAAAAATAAGAAACAAGACAAGGAAAAACGTCACGGTGGCTTCAGACCAAAATCTTGAAGCACTATCAATGGATCTGAACACCAGTCAGATTTGAGCTCTTTTCTTCTCACTCTCAAGGTTGGTTGCAAGGAGGGCTGCTCTCCTTCCTTTCTTCCTCTAGCTCTCTCTCTTCTTCTCTGAGGCAGCACTGGACTGGGTGAATCCAAGTGCTGGGCTGCTCTCTTTTCTTCTCCTCATTCTCTCAGAATTTTCTCTAAAGGGTCAGGCACACTCTTCCCTCCTGGCTCTATTCTTCTTCTGGGCGGAAGCAGCAGCAGCTGCTCCTCTTCAAGCAGGAGCTTCATATATATATAAAAGCTTGGTGGAAGATTTTCCCTCCAAGAGATCTGCATTTGATTGGTTCAATTTAAAATAAGGCTCTTTGACCACTGACCTTTTCCCTAGTGGTGTTTGATTGGTCCAATGTAAATGGAAGAGCAGAGGCAAAACAATTTTCCCTCCAAGATCCGCTATTTAATTTGTTGGAAAAGAAATGATGTTCTTGAACATGGAGCTCTTCTAGATCTTCCTTCTCATTGGCCTAGGACAGAAAAGGATGATCCTCTATCCTAGGTGCTTCTCTTGGACTGAAATCCCATTGGTTATGTCCAAAAGGTGGAGTACCATGAAGGCTGACCTTTCCCAAATCTGGCACCTGACAAAGTCTTCTCCCAAAAGGTTGTCCTGAAGCCTCATGGTGAAGGAGACAATTATCTGTCCTAGGAGCTTCTTTTCAGACCCTGAAATACGTGTTTTAAAAGTTTACGTCGCTTATTTTTACCCTCTAGATGATTTCAGAAACATTGCAGATTTAATAGTTTTAAGCTTGAAAAAGCTTCTGGTGGGTCGACACAGCAATGCCCTTGCGTCGACGCAGCTGTTGAGGAAGCGTTCAAAATGTCTTCTGGGAGGGCCCTTGCGTCGACACCTTGAGAAGGTGAGGTCGACGCAGCTGGTGATACTCGCATGTCTGACTGCTGCTGGAGTTGATGAGGTTGACACAACTGACGAGGTGAGGTCGATGCAGTTGAAGATGTATGCTTGAGTCTACTTCCTGAGACTGTCCGGAGTCGACGCCATGAGGAGATGGAGTCGACGCATCTTTGAAGGGTGCTTGAAGCTTCCTTGCTGGAAACAATTTGGAGTCAACACAACATTGCCATGGGCTCGACGCAGTTGAGAGCCGTTTGGGCTCTTCTCCCTTTTGTGATCAAGGGAGTCGACGCAGCCTCACTATGGGGTCGACGTAGCCTTTAGAATTTCACTTGGTTTGATCTTCCAAGTGATCAAATGATTCGACGGACTCATTGCTCAATCAATGAGCTAGTGTCAACTCAGCTTTGTTAATTTTTGTTTCCATGCATTCAAAAAACCTTTGCACCTGGGAGCTTGAACTAGGATACTTGGTCCGCCACCTTCCCAAACTACCTTGCTTGCTTTCACTTAATCTTTGTTTGCACACAATTGGAGGTCTTTGAGTCACTTGACCCTTTTGCTTGATCTGTTGACTATCTTTGGTCTGAGCCTGTCTTTGATCTGAACTTAATGCATGTTGACATCATCAAAATCACATTAGACTCATCAATGAGTAATAATCAGACATCATCAAAACCTGGGATACAACACTCCCGTCACGCGACACTTGACTCTCGTGACTTGAGGTTTAGTTTCTCTTATACGAGACGTGGTTTTACATGTAGCTTCCATATGTCTTCTTGACACCAAGGCCTAGGGTTTCTGGTAGGGTTACCAAGGTTTCACTCGTAGATTGTGTAGGGTTCACGGCGGCGAGATCGTGACCGCACCCCCGGACCTCGTGGTCTCGGGTTGGGGCTTCGTCTGTGAGGACGGGCCTCCATGATAGAGGTGTCGTGATGTTTCTTATGGCGGCGTAGCTATGGCTTTTCTCGTTAGTCCGGTGGTCCCCCGACTGTGAGATCGGGGTTTGCTTTCTGTACCATAGGAGTAGTTTATGGAGTCGTGGTTCCATCGGCTACCGTGTTACGTCTGTTCCTTCCACCATTACTATTGCTATTGTTGTTGCTCTTATTAGCGCTACTTTTTTTACCACCATTGTCTTGTGGTAAGGTTCTGCAGGATCCCTACTGAGCCAATGAGATGAGGCTCACCCCTACTTTTTCAGGTACAGTGGTCCCTCCTTGAGGTTCGGAGGTGCAGCGCAGAGGTTCGTAGTTTCCAGCTGGCTGGGCCAAATGTTCACTCGGCGTTAGAGTACGTTTCTTTCCCTGTAGACTGTACTTTTGTTGGACTGGACTATGTAGTTTATCATTTAATTAAAAATGTAAATTTATTTCTGCTATTTAAATTGTTAATTATATAATTATGCCTGCATTATTTTAAATTTCAATATACCGCGACACTCCTTTCTAACCCTTCTGAGCCCTTCGACTGGTGGGTGGTGGGCCAGGATTTGAATGGTATCGGGTTATTCCCAGTATCTGGATCTTGGGTCGTTACATGAGGACTCACTTTTCCCAGATTCACCGGGAGGTGGAGCGGATCGCACAGCAGTGGCCCTGGGACAGTCGGCCCTCCTTGTCAGCGAGGCGGGGTTACAGTGGGGTGATCAGGCACCTGAGACTGGTCCAAGTGGGGGCTACGGCCACTACAGGAGTTGGGACGTCGAGGATGAGGCCGCCGATGACCTGGTGGATGTAGTTTCTGGCTAACTGCGGCTTCAAAAGGAGCAGCTCTCTCCACGATGTGCTTCCGGAGGGGAGCTTTGCTGACACTATCGTTCCTTACTGGATGCGGCACATCACGTACACGATCTGGTCGACTGGACCAGTGGAGTTCGTCTCTCACATAGAGCGAGCATAGATGCTGAGAGACATGAAGGAAGTTGTCATGAAGGTTGCACGAGTGTTGGGATTGAAGTCAGAGCAGCTGGTTCCCTTGCCATTGACTTTCTTCGGGCCTTTAGGTAAGACATATTCTTTATTATATTATGGTTTACGTTTCCCCCTTTGTTCATTTAGCTAAGATATACCTTCTGGCATGTGAATTTTGTAGGTTCCTCTGCGGCGAGGAACAGTTCTTCGATGGGGACGCCTGTCGATAGCGGCGATAGAGACCCTCAGTCTCGACCGAAGCGTCCTCGAGTAGATGCTGGTGCGGCAGAGACGGGGAGTCCTCTCGTTGGCGTGAGGAGGACGAGCACATTGAAGTGGAGCCGGCTTTGAGTAAGTGTCAATTCTTGAACCTCACCCTTATATTTTTTTAGCCATTGTGTCTGACTAATTTCATTAATATGGATGGATCTATCGCTCCGTTGGAAGCTGGGGTAGGGTGGCCATCTCACCAGCCTTAGAGATTGATCCCTTGTTGGACGACGGCATCGAGTGCGACATTGACATGGAGGAGATCCTCCGGGCGATGGAGGAGACCAGCCCTAACGCTGAGGTGCCTCTGTTGTGTTGGAATTGCTGATCTAGAGGAGAGGGGTGAATAGATCTGCCCCTTTTTTTTGAAATGAAAATAGTGGAAAATAAAGACCCTCACACAAAGGAAGAACCACACAAGGTAGATGCAGTCATGAATATGTAAACCGGCCTAAGCAAGCAACTCACGAAGGCAAACACACAAACAAACCACAGAGACAGAGATTTTAAGGTGGTTCAGACTCTACCTAGAGTCCTACGCCCACCCCTCACTCTAATGAGTGAGGCTTCCCTAGTGCAAATGCACTAAACCGCTGATACACAGCTTAAATCTGCTGCCTTACAGCTTGCAGAGAGATTATCCCCTCTCAAGGAACCGCTGCCACACAACTTGATGGCACACAAGGCCAGACCACAGATCAGAGCATACCAACTCAGTTTGTCTTCCTACGATCACTGGTAGGTACGGTTTACAGTTTCAAAGATATATGTTCAAAGGAAAAAGATAATGGAAAGACTTAGACAGGATGTGTGAAACTCAACCTCAGTGAAAAGGTCCATGTCTGAAAAATTGGAAGGCGTGCTTCGTTGCCTCCAGATGGGCTGCTTCCTTTTATGGTTACTTCACCCTTGCCATAGGAAGCTGGTGAATGGAGCTTCTACTCTTCTTACAGGAGGAAGAACGGGTGTGGAGGAAGAGCTTGTGTGTCTGCTTCAGATCTTCAGAAGATGGCTTCAGGCTCCTCTTCTTCTTATTCTCCTTTTCTCTTTCTCTTCTCCTCCTTGATGAACTCGACTGCTGTTGGAACCTTCTATGCGTTCGTCGGTTTGAGCATGCTCCCACGCTCTCCTTTTTTATAAGAAAATATTCTCTTTTTGCGTGCAAGGTACAAAGCCTGTTGTCCCTAATCTGGTAGCAAGAAATCTGGACCGTCGAGATCCATAGAAGCTTCCAAATACTGAGAAGAGTGGCCACTGATTGGCTCGAAGGAGAAAAGGTACATTGGCCTCTGGGTGGTCTGCCAATCCCCTTCATGTAGGACATGACGGTTTGAGGCTTCTTCCTCAAAGCAAAACCAATTTCCGGATGAAAGCCCTTCCATGAGATTTTTATAAATAATCCAGTTGTAAACATAGAATTTTCTCCATAAGGGGTCTTCATGAGGTTGCCACATGACCTAGGATCACGTGTCAATCATTTGGTTCGAAGGCACAATGTCCATTCAAGTGACTCACGTGAGCTTGGCTATTTTTTAGCTGTGATGACCTATTTTTCACCCTTAACAGCCATTTGTCTTCCTTACATCCTATTTGTCACTGTTATCCTTCATTTGTCACCGTTGAGGGCTATTTTTCACCCTTACCGCTTCTGAGCCATCGCCATTGTTGTTTTTCCTCTTGCCTTGAGCCATAGCCTTTGTGCATTTGTCACCGCTACAGCCCATTTTTCACCGTTGAGATCTATTTGTCGGCATTATCCTTCATTTGTCATCCCTGAGCTTCATTTGTCACTGTAGTAAAGTCATTTGTCACCCGTATCTCTCATTTGTCACCTTTGTGAGGTATTTGACTCCTCTGTTGACCATTTGTCACTAGTGGTAGACATTTGTCAGCTGTGTGTGTCTCTTTTTCACCCTTGATGCCCATTTAACACCTTTGTGAGCTATTTTTCACCTCTATCAAATGCTTGTGTTTTTCTTTGCAAAACTGCCATCGAGTCAGCTCTACATGGTCTTGGAGTTGACTCGCCTTCTTTCAATTTCTACACTGCTTGACTGAAGGTACATGGATCATCATTTATCTGCCTTAAAATCTATTTTTCACCCCTAAGGCCTTATTTGTCAACCGTGTTCTTCATTTGACACTTGATTTCTTAATTTGTTAACTTGTTTGATGTTTTCCCTTGGCTGCGTCGACTCTATGGAGCATTACATCGACTCCACTTCACTCTTTCTTCTTCTCAGCTCTTTTTCTCCGGTGCCAAGCTATTTGTCACCTCTGTCAAGCTATTTGTCACCCTTAATCGATATTTGTCACCCTTGTGAAGCTATTTGACACCTTTGTTTCCTTCAACTGGCGGGTGACTCTGAAGTCGACTTAAAAGCCATTTGGAGTCAACTCGGCTTCTACACTTTTCATGCTTTTACTATGTCGTCCATTTGTCAGCTTCAATAGCTATTTTTCACCCATGTAGACCTATTTGTCACCCTTAACATATATTATTCACCCTTATCTTAACCTTTGTCTATGTTGTCTTGCGAGTGTTGACTGCTTGGCTGCGTTGACTCCAGTTCAACATGGAGTCGACTCTTCTTCTTGTTTTTTAAGCTTCTGGTCATATCTTTGTCCAAACTCGAGCCTGTCTTCACAAAACTCATGGATATACATGTATATATCATCATCAAGAACATTGACATCATCAAAAACATTATGAAACTCAAGGATGCATCATAGTGTTAACATCATCAAAATCACAAGGGTACAACATTCTCCCCATTTCTGATGATAGCAACAATGTGAGTCATTATGATTAAATTGAGACAGTTAATTCAATGTATGCACAAGATCCAGCAGAAACAACCATCTCCATGCATCGATAATCTAATGACTCCTCATCAAACTATTCTCCCCCTTTGACATTAGCAAAACAATATAATTTGACATCATATGGGGAATTTGGAAAGGATTGAATCAAGACATAGCCAGATTACAGCAAGACTCAAGGAAAAGCAAGTAGAGAAGGGTGACCTTGATACTAAAGGGTGATTTCAGCAGTATACAAGGATGAAGGAATGCATCAAGTATAAGGGATTGAAGAGTGAGGCCTGTCAAATTTTGCAAGAAAATTCCCAATCTGATACAAATTTCATAAATCAGAAATGACTTAAATTAAGATTCTTCCATTATAACCAACTTATGAAATGTGCCTTATTTATTTGCATGGTTCAAACCTAATGAGTTTGGAGTTTATCAATGAAATTTCATTGAAGAATTTATGCATTCATTGTTAATAGAAATGAACCAAATTTTCATGTCAATGCCATGTTTAACCTTTCTTTGTCTTACTCTTTTAGATTCAATGACCCCTTCGGAAGTTATCAAAAACTAGTATTGAGGTTAAACAAGCATGATTTTCTAATTAAATTCCAAGGTTGCAGCAATTTTTTTTCTTTTAGCTACCACATTTTAAGAGCAATTAAGTTCAGTGCACACTTTGTGACTAGAGGATACACGTTGTTTAGATGCCAGTATCCCTAAGTACTCAGCATGACTGACTAACATGCCTCAATATGAACAGAGGTAGCTGTGTCACTTCATGACATATCTCATCTTATTTCATTGATAAGTGAGGCATGTTTCTTAGTGAACTTGCCATTGCTCTGCCTTGATTTACAATGATTTTTCAGTAGAGTTTACAATGGCACTTCATGACACAGTCCACTAAACTTCAATATCAAGGGACATGGTTTCTCAGTGGACCAATGTCATTGCTCTGTCAAATTTTAACCGATAGGAATTTCAGATAATCCTTATGTTTAAGAGCAATACTTAATTTAGGTATCTCAACCAAAGTTGCCATGTTATCAGAATTTGTAGATTTCAGAAAAAAATTCCAGGGCACAACATGTAAAAGCAGGTTAAGGTCTATTAAGTTTGAACACAAATAATTTCAAGATATTTATCTTTAAACCTAATGAATTCATTAAAAATAAACCAGCTAATTATTTTGGACGATCATAAAATGATATATTAGAAGATTCCTAAGTTAGAGTGCATTCTGAGTTATGATCATGGTACCCAGATTAGAAGCTTTTTGAATTTTAGATAATTCAAGGATGCGGTAGAAGCATCAAGTTTGTGCAACAAGCAGAGGAGAATTGCCTGAAGATGAAGGAATTGAGTAGACAGCTTGAAGATGAAGGAATTACCAGAATAGCTGAAAACTGATGTAGCCCAAACTAACTCTCCCTGAGTGTGTACATGCATTTCAAATAAACATTTAGGATTTTTGACTCAATAGATATGCAGCTAATCCTAAAACTCATGTATGCATGAACAGTTCAAGGTATGCAATTACTCCCCCTATCTGAATGGCCCTCAATGCAACATTGACCAATGGTACTGGGCGGAGGTATAACCTCACGCATAGTGAATGCTTCCCGACTGGCCTAACCTGCCTTTCCGTAAATCACCATTTAATATATCATGATCATGCATGAAAATGCATTAACAAATGCAGTGCAGTCTAATATGAACAATGACCTCTTAGATTATTCATGACAATGCAAATCGATATATGCAAACAGAAAAAACATATGCATGAGTTTTTCAATTTTTTTATAAACAAAATTTTCATTGCAGATAAAAAATAATCAAACTCCCCCTGAAGATGATTACAGTCAAAAGATTTAGTGATTCAACAGAACATTTCAGAAACAGGTATTATTGCAGCCAGTGTACCAAACACAAAAGACATAGGCAGTAAGAGAGTTATCAAAAAGCTCAAACCTGATTAAATTGAGGTCTACACAGACCTAACTCTCTTCTTAGAGTTGAGAACCTATCATTGGACAATGGCTTGGTAAAAATGTCAGCAATCTAATTTTCTGATTCAATGAAGTGAAGTTCAAAGTTTTTCTTAATGACTTCATCTCTGATAAAGTGATGCCTTATATCGATGTGCTTTGTCCTAGAGTGCAGGACTGGATTTTTTGTAAGGTTGATTGCACTAGTGTTATCACACAAGATCGAGACACATCTAAGATCCACTAAGTAATTTTGGAGTTGGTGTTTAATCCACAACACTTGAGTGCCACAGCTCCCTAAAGTGACATATTGTGCCTCTACAGTAGAGAGGGCAATCGAGTGTTATTTCTTGGAAGTCCAAGAGACCAAATAGCCGCCAGAAATTGGTAATATCCACTAGTGCTCTTGCGATCTATCTTGCATCCAGTGTAGTCCGCATCTGAATAAGAAATGAGGGAAAGATCACAAGATGACGGAAACCACAATCCTAATTCCTGAGTCCCGGCAGGGTATCTAAAGATACGATTGACGGCAGTCAAGTGTGATTCCCTAGGATTGGCCTAAAAATGAGCACATAGGCAAACACTAAACTGGATGTCTGGTCTGGATGCAGTTAAATATAGCAATGAACCAATTATACCTCTGTAGTTCTTTGCATCCACCAGTTTACCTTTTTTATCCGCATTCAGTGATGTAGTAGCCCCCATAGGAGTTGTAATTATCTTACAGTTTTTCATGTCGAACCTTTTCAGCAGCTCCTTGATATACTTGCCTTGACTTATAAAGCATCCTTCAGCAGTCTGATTGACCTGCAAGCCTAGGAAGAATTGAAGCTCACCCATTAGGCTCATCTCAAACTCATTAGTCATAAGGACAGCAAAATCCTCACATATTTCATATTTGAACTAACAATGTCATCAACATAGATTTGAACTAACAAGATGTTCTTACCTTACTTTTTAGTGAAAAGTGTTTGATCTACTTTACCTCTTGTGTAGCCTTTTTCGGTGACGAAGGAGCTTAGCCTATCATACCAAGCTCTGGGTGCTTGCTTTAAGCCATAAAGTGCCCTGTCCAACTGATACACATAATCTTCATGGTAGGAATATTCAAAACAAGGGGGTTGTTCCACATAAACTTCTTCTTTTATTAATCTATTTAAAAAGGCACTTTTTACATCCATTTGTTGCAATTTTA
The DNA here is from genome assembly GCA_022559845.1 of Amorphophallus konjac. Classification (NCBI taxonomy): domain Eukaryota; kingdom Viridiplantae; phylum Streptophyta; class Magnoliopsida; order Alismatales; family Araceae; genus Amorphophallus; species Amorphophallus konjac. Next base: position 179,616 of record JAHNEJ010001620.1, on the reverse strand, counting down.
TTTTATTTGAGCATGTGAAAACAAGTAAGATCCTAATGGCTTCTAATCTGGATACAGTGGCAAAAGATTCTTTAAAATCTACTACAAACTCTTCGTTGTAACCTTGAGCCACCAATCTAGCCTTATTCCTTATTATTTTTTCATCTTCACTAAGTCTATTCCGAAAAAGCCATTTGGTGCCTATGACAGATTTTGAGAAGGGTCTAGGAACAAGATGCCAAACTTTGTTTCTTTTAAACTAGTTTAATTCATCATGCATGGAATTTATCCGGTTTTCATCTTTTAAAGCTTCTTCAACATTGTTTGGTTCAATTTGTGAGATAAGAGCAAGTTGATCCAATTCTTCAACTATTCTAAAATGTGATCTTGTTCTAGGTGGATCATGCAGGCTACCAATGACATTGTCAAAAGGATGATCTTTATGAGCTCTAATGTCGGAAGTATTGTTACCTTCACTAGTAGCAGTGGCCCTTGAATTGCTTGATTCCCCCAGGTCATCATTTCCTCTTGTCTCCTCATGTAGAAGATCATGTTTTTCTTTTGCTTCTAAGAACTCCCCATCATCATCTTTCCTGCAAGACTTGACATTATCATATTTATCATTTAATTCATCAAATGTGACATGGGGTGATTCTTCCACTATTTGACTTTTGAGATTGTAAGCTTTATAAGCCCTAGATCGATTAGAGTAACCAAGAAATATACCTTCATCGCTCTTGGGCTCAAATTTGTCCAATTCTCTTTTGTCATTGTTATGAATAAAACATTTAGATCCGAACACTTTCATATGAGAGAGAGAGGGCTTCTTATCTTTAAGCAACTCATATGGAGTCTTTTTGGTAAATGGCCTTACCATAGAGCAGTTTATGATGTAGCAAGATGTATTCACCGATTCAACCCAAAATCTCCTTGGGAGATGTCTTTCAGCTAGCATTGTTCTAGCCATCTATATGAGTGTGCGATTCCTCCTCTCAACTACCCCGTTCTGTTCAGGTGTCCTTGGTGATGAAAACCTATTAGTTATTCCTTCACTCCTGCAAAAATCATCAAATTCAGCATTGTTGAATTCACCACCATGGTCGGAAAGGATGTTGGAAATTTTGAACTCACCATCTTGCTTTATCTTCATATAGAGTGCCTGAAACTCAGTAAAAGCATCATTCTTATGCATAAGAAAGAACACCCGTGTAAATCTAGAGAAATCATCCACTAACACATAGCCATATCCTCTACCACTTAAGCTATTAGTTCTTGTTGGCCCAAACAAGTCTACATTGTTGGGTCCCGAAGTGTAGTAACACAGATCTAGAGGGGGGTGAATATATCCCTCTATAAAAATTTATGACCGATTAAAACTCAAACCCCACACAGCACAAGCTTAACAAACACTAATGTATGGAGAAGTTCACGCAAGCGGTAGATATACGAACTGAACTAAACGGTGTGTATGAGTGAGTCTAAAAGCGATGAGAAGCACAGTGATCAAACCAACCTGTGAATGGAGGTAGGAGATATGGAATAGTCACACTAGCATTCACATAGACACTATGATTTTTTAGGTGGTTCGGGACCACGACGGGCTCCCTACGTCCACCCCTCACCGAACCCGGTGAGGCTTCACTACACACTACAAAAGTAGCAACACGGGGACGAACCCCAACACCACACACGCTGCTTTCGCAGCAAACCACACATGAGGCCTAGCCTCAAGACGCTGCCACGCAGCATACACACACACGAACACAGGGAGCTCACCCCACACTGAATCCTCACATGGAGACGCAGCTTCGTACACACACACAAATATTTGGATTTGAGAAAAATGGAATCCGATGTTCAATACATGCTCAATATAAGAACTACTCATATAGCAACAACAAAGAGGGATGTAAAGGAAATGTAGTTCGCTTTATCTCCTTATGGATGAAAGCCCTGGATAGTTCTTCCTTGTAGCTTTCACAGTGAGACGTCGATGTAGCAAGCTTCTACCCTGAGGCCGGACTCCCTCTTCTTCACTTCATCTTCTTTTCTCTCATGCCCTTGATGAAGCACATTGTAGGTTCACTGAGGAACGCTAGATGACTGCATCTCCCTCTCATTAATCATCTTCTTCACGCCAGATGAGCCTGGAGAGGAGGAAGAAGAGCCACGTGGAAGGGATATTCTCCCTTGGACCAATCACAGAGGGGCACAAAAAGCGTGGAAACCTATTAGGAAGAACACTCCGCACGAACCGGCGAAAAATGCGAATGCCGGAAAGTGTCGACTCCTTGAGTCTACACTTTCCACCTATGGCGTTTAGAAACGCCTAAACAGAATAGGTGGAAATAAATGTCGACTCAAGCAGACGACATTTATACCCTAGGCGTCTGAAAAAGCCCAAACAGAATGGTTGAAAAATAAATGTCGACACAAGGAGTCGACATTTGTTTTCAGCCTTCTAAAAAGTAACAAGCTGGGCAACGAACAAGCCATACACACAGGACAAAGTGTCGACTCCTTGAGTCGACACTTTTGCTTGAAATTGTAGAAACCCGATAATTTAAAATGAGAAACAATTTTTTTCAAATAAATTACACAATTAAATTTTTCATGAAATAATTAACACTATATTTTTCTAAACTAGAATAGTGAATTTACTTGAATTTACTTAAGGCAAATTGAAAAATAAATACTTTAACCCTTAGATAAATCATTACAAGCCCAATAAAAGTCCATATGATGGATTAGGATTACAATTGGCCCATTGGATAATCTAAAATGGGCAGGATTAATAGATTAAAGGATTTATTAAAGGATATTTAACCTTAAATTCATAACACATGTTAAATACCTTTTGAGAAGGATTATAATAACCCCATTTCTAGAAGATTGACTCAAAATCGACCCTTACCTAATAGCTCACCTTAGACCAGCCATTTTTACATTGGTTTCACACTAAATGGAGGCTAGATTAAGAAGAAAAATTAGAATTTTCTTCTAATTCGGAGTTGGAAAGTTTGGCATTGTTAGGCAAGGAATCTTGACAAATTTGGGAAAGTTTTGGCTATAAATAGAACCCCATTCGACCCTCAAATCAACCTTGAAGGCCTAGGCTATGCTTCTACGGAGATTGGAGGAGATTCGAAGGAGGATTTGGGAGAAATCAAAGGGTTTCATATTATTTGGGCATTTTTCTTACCTCTCATTAGATCCGCCAAAAGGTAGGTATCCTCTTTCCATTGATTGCTCATTTATTAAATTCCGTTATGAATTGAGCAAGTTATGGTCATTTTATTGGAGGGGTATTCCTATTTTTTAATCAGGTCCAGAACGTGCTATACCTCAGTAGCGCGTTCTGAACGCACTAGCCCGACATAGCGCATTCATACAGAGTATTTTTCCACCCTTAGTGGGTCAAAAAAATATAATTTTAAAATATATATTTACCAGAATGCGCTACCCTAGGGTAGCGCGATCGTCAAGGGAGAGCTCTCCAACATATAAAGCCATTGAAGTTTTTCTAACTTCTAATATGAGACTAAACTTTAGCTACTATACAATGGGATTATAGTACTTGGAATCCACCTTAATTGTAAAGCATTAGCATGTTAAAATTACTTTCAACATCTTAAATATTAAATTCAGCATGTTAAATATATTTTTACAGAATAAAAGTATTTTTAGTGTGTTAAATACTATTTATAACATGATAAGTCTATATTAATAGAAAATTTAGGTATAAAACTCATTTGAAGCATGTAAAAGTATGCTTATAAGTAAATTGATGTTTCAAAAATTATTATTAGCATGATAACATTTATTTCTGTCATATCATCAGAAATTGAGTTATGAAAATTATTTTTAGCATGATTAAACCTATTTTTCTTATCAAATAAGTAGGAAATTAATGCATGAAAAATATTTACAGCATGTTAAAAATACTGCCAGCATGATAAAATTAATTCCAACATGTTAGAATTATTTTTAGCTTGTTAGGACTATTTTTCAGACTATTAAAGTTATTTAAAACTATTTTTCAGCATATAAAAATCTATTTTTATCATGTTATTAGTAAAGTAATGTATAAAAATTAGTTTCAGCATGTTAAGAATTATTTCTAGTATGATAAATTTACCTCCTGCATATTGAGATAGGAAATTATTTTTCAGCATGATAACTTTATTTAAAACTAATTTTTGCATATTTTCCTATCAAGAAATTAGTGAATAAATGTATAAAAATTATTTTCAGCATGCTAAAAATTACTTTCAGTAAGATAAATTTATTTACAGTATGTCAGGATTATTTTAGCTTGTTAGAATTAATTTCCGCATGCTAAAGATATTTAAAAACTTTTTTCAGCATGATAAACCTATTTTCTCAACAAATAATTAGCGAATAAATGTAGAAAAATTATTTTTCTGCATGAAAAATTTATTTTGTTATCAAACAATTTTGAAAAACAACATGGTAAACTTATGTTTATCACCTCATCAGTAAGTTAGTGTACGAGGATGATTTAGCATGTTAAGTATTCATATTAATATGTTAAATAAAAATTTTCAGCATGATAAAAAGTTAATTCCAACATGAAAAGTCTACCTTATCATCCCAGCAGTAAAGTGACACATGAAAATTATTTCCAGCAAGTAAAACTTATTTTTAGTACATAAGCTCTATTTTCTTATCAAATAACTAGTACATTGATGAATAAATAGTAAATACCATAAATCAGGATTTTAAAATTTGGAAATTATACTTCCTACCTAAAACACTTAATTATGAAAAATACACATCAGATTAGACTATGAAATTTAAAATAATTCTTTTTACTTGACTTCCTTCCTAGTTTACCGTCATCCTTGAATTCTACGACTTAATGTCGTTAAACATGATGCCTAAAATGAGTTTTCCACTCTCCTTTGTAATTATCACAATTTTTGTCAAATATGCACTTGTTTACAAATGAGCTTATTCTTGAAATTCTTTGGCCATATTGTGGAATTATATAGAAAAATGTCAGGGGCTATGGGTCCCAATGAAATGACATTTAAATGCTAGTGTATAAAGGGGTTCTGATCTGATCCCATGGGCGAGGCAAAGTCCAAATATAAACCGGTATTATAATGATCAGGTGCTCGCATTCACCAATACAAGGTCTATTACAGTTAGGGGCAATCATACTATCGTGAGAACCCCTAAGTGTGTAGCCAAATAGTGATATTCCATGAGGGGCTATCATATCGTTATGATCTCCCCTTAGTGCTTTGGCCAATCCTATTGAGTGTTGGTAGAAGTGATTGCTCTACTTCTATATTGTTATTACTTAAAGGTTCATCATAAATATCCTTGTAGAAGTGATTGTTCTACTTCTATATTGTTTAAAGTTCAAGTGATTGCTCTACTTCGATATTGCTTAAAAGTTCATCATGAAAGTTTTTGAATTGTCTCAATGATAGTACCTATCGTCTCATCATGAAAGTTCTTGATATATTTCTGGAAATGACCATCATCTTGTCTACTATCATGATCTTGAAATTATTTTGTTATCTTGAAATTACTTGGAATTTCCTTATACATAATTTCCTACTTGAGATTCATGGTCAACTACTTCCTGACACAAATTGTTTAAATTGTTAAATACTTAAAGATTGCCAGGTTTTAGAGATATAAAATCCTACTGAGCTTTTTGCTCACCCTACGTTTTGGTTAATTATTGTAGGAAATGAAAACGAACAAGGGATTGGACAAGAGTGAATAAGTGTTTTTCTTTTCCCTAGGATTTATGTAGATCAATAGTTACTCTTACAAGAATTATGAAATTTGGAAGATTGTATCATGCCTTTATGGCTTAGAAATTAGTGATGTACACCTTATTTTGATGGAATAAAATTATCAATTTCTTTTTATCTCTTTACCTTAGAATTAAATTGTACATGCTCTGATCGACACGAGTGCCTCGTAACTGCTCGCGCCCTCGATTTTTCGCGTCGGGGCATGACAGAAATACTCAAAAGCAAATAAGACTCAAGGGGGTTATAACAGATTACATCAGACTTAAATGACCAATGTATGAGTAGGAAGATTAAATAAATCTTACCCCATTTCATAGGCTTAGCAATAGAAATTATGCCAAAATGTTACCTTTGGGATTTGTGCAACCTTTTTCACTACAATCATGCTTCTGCTGAACACGAGGAAACGAATGAATTAAGCAAGTTGGATAGGACTATAAGGCATCATTGATAGATCTTAATAGCACATTTGTATGATGTAGCCCAACCAGAATATTCTTCAAATTCGGCCTTCATTAAAGGAAGGCAATTAAAATCCATGTCATCTATACACAAATGGAAGTCAGTCTTCCAATCCATTCAATCCTTAAGAATGGAAATGCAGTTCACAAAACGATTCAATTCTCCACATGTCTGCAATTAAATGACAAGGAAAACTTTTACCCATGTGAATCAACAACAACATATTAAGTAAGTCCAGCAAATGCGAATTTGCATCCTTCTACTTTCAGATTAATCATGCACACATATCTATCTTCATGTTAGTCCAGTTCAGTAAGAGGCATTGAACCAAGGGATTCCATTCATATATCAACAAGAATAAGCCTTTGTCCAACACTCAACCTTTCAAAAGGAACCCATTACCTGTCAAAACCAACTACCTACTCATTCATTTATTTACAAGAAACAATGTCACATTGTATTTAATCATCAAGGTTATGCACGGGGTTCAAGTGGTTTAGATGACAAATTTTTAGTTCTATTTTCGAATGATTTCCTACTCTATTTGCCTAGGGTACATGCATCGTAAATCTTATTATTTTGCTTAAAAGAAAGTTCAGGCAAACCTTTCACCATAGAATGTTTGATGATCTTATGTAAGACATTGTAGCTAGTATGTCCTAGTCTACGATGCCATAACCATGCTAAATCAGATTTGGCTGCAGCAAGACAGAGATTCACATGAGCTGGATCATCTAAGTCAATCATGTATACATTGTTGACTCTCCTACCAGAAAATTTAGTTTTATCTGATTTTGGCTCCCAGATTCTACATTCATGAGAGTCAAAGATCACTCAATGTCCATTGTCACATAATTGACTTATACTTAGTAGGTTGTACTCCAAGTCTTCAACCAACAAAACATTTTCAATGGAATTGGAGGGACTCTTACCTACTTTACCTGAACTAATGATCTTGCCCTTGTTGTTCCCTCCAAAAGTAGCATGTCCAACTTCTCTTTCTACCAAAAGATAGAGTTTAGTTTTGTCCCCTATCATGTGTCTTGAACAGTCGCTATCAAGGTACCATTGGGCGAATATATACCAGCACAATGTACAGACTTCACAATGTACAGACTTCACAAACTCTGCACCGTCTTCAGCAGCAAACGAACTTCTCAATGTACAGACCTCACAATGTACAGATTTCAGCAGCGAAAAGGGAGTGCAGTGTATAGACTTCACATTGTACAGACTTTGATTGCAATGCAGTGTTTGGACTTCACAAAGCTTATGCACCGCAATGTACAGACTTCACAATGTACAGACTTCACCGTCTTCAGCAGCGAACGGTCTTCACATTGTACATACTTCTTCACAACGTACAGACTTCAGCAGAGAAAGGGAGTGCAGTGTATAGACCTTGCAATGTATAGACCTCACAAAGCTATATAGACTTCACTAGTTCGAGTGAATACCAGCACAATGTACAGACTTCAACAATGTACAGACTTCTTCACAGTGTACAGACTTATTCACAATGTACAAACTTCACCGTCTTCAGCAGCGAACGGTCTTCACATTGTACAGACTTCTTCACAATGTACAGACTTCAGCAGAGAAAGGGAGTGGAGTGTATAGACCTTGCAATGTATAGACCTCACAAAGCTGTATAGACTTCACTAGTTTGAGTGAATACCATCACAATGTACAGACTTTAACAATGTACATACTTCAACATTGCACCGTCTTCAGCAGCGAACGGATTGTACAGACTTCACATTGTACAGACTTCACAAACTCTGCACCGTCTTCAGCAGCGAACGGACTTCACATTGTACAAACTTCACAATGTACAGTGTATAGACTCACTCTTTGGGTTTGTAGATCTGTAGATCCTACTTCTTTCATGGCTGCAAACTGTAACTGTTCAGGGGTATGCCCCGATGATCCTGTATTCATTACAAAATCAATAAAATTCTATGGCCACAGTGTTAGTCTGGGGGAGTGAGAACATTGTCCCCTGCTAGGGGATGGTGCACTCAACTGGACATTAACTCTGTTGGTCGGTGCTTAAAAAAAAAAGGTACCATCGGTTGTGTATGGCTGCAAGAAATTCCTGCATAACAAATTAAGTAACAATTTTTGGAACCCAAACACAATTGGGTCCCATCAAACCATTCATCTCTGCAACACATGATAGCATAGACTTAAGAATCCAATTTTTCTTCTCATTTTTCATTTCCTTGCTTGATGGATAATTTATGTTCTTATTTTCCATCTTCACATTGCTTTTTGTTTTGGAAATCTTTTTGGCCTTTGATTTGAGATGGAAGTTTGGAAATGATTGATTTGGGTTCCAATACTTTGTTTTCGGTTGATAAAAAGTGTTGTAGTTCATAGGGAAGTAAGTTTGATCATGTCTGTTAGTGTAAGAGTTGTAATGGGGCCAAACAATAGACTGTGTCGACCTATGGGGGAACCTGTGTCGACCTATCCCCTATTCCTCCCAGTTATAATGCCTTCTGTGAGACAATTGCATAGGCTCTCTATACAATTTGCGTTGACCTGTACTACCCTTTTGACCATTTCTTACCTTAGTGTGGATCGACCTCGATTGAGGTTTGTGTTGATTTGACTAGGATTTCTGAGGAGATTTCTTAGAAATTTCAGAATTTTTCCTTTGAGGTATCTCAATTTTTTCTTTTCCTTTTCTTTGGATGGGTTTTGTGTTTGAGCTAGATGCACCTGGAGAAGACACAAAAGTTATCGCTTTCATGCCAATTTCTTTCTTTTTAGTGGGATTGTAACCCAGTCCTTCCTTACTGAAATTCATTCTAGTTCCTAACAAGGCATCTAAATTCTCTCTTCCATCCGTAAAGTTTTCCAGTGATTTTTGTTTATCATCCAATTCCCTTTGGTGCTTTTCAACATTTTCTTGCGGTTGAGTGTTAACTTGCTTGACAGCTTCATACTTTTCATTGGACAATTTGCTGTCATTCTCATAACTTTGCATCTTCAACTTTAGATCATCAATTTCATTTCGTAGACTCTCATTTTCAACTTCCAAGTCATTCAATTCACTCCTTCCATTTTCTAGATCTTCAACCGGTTTCTTCATATTTAAAATTTCATATTCCAGCGAGGCATTCTTTTCACTCAGGCTATGATCATGCACAATGGTGTTGATTTTCTTCTTTAAGACTTTATTTTCTTTCTTGTACATATCATGTTTATCCATAAGTTTAAAGTAAGCCTCTTCCCAATCACTAGTTGAAAACTGTTCGAAGGGAGAGTGTGCCTCAGAATCTTCATCTCCCTTGGCCATAAGACACATGTCTTCTTCATCATCCTCAATGGAGCTAGTTTCTTCCTCATCTTCTTCTTCATCACTCCACGTAGACACCATAACTTTGCTCTTCTTCCCTTTCCCTTTTGTGGAAACTTTCTTCACTCCTTTAGGGCACTCAGATTTGACATGCCCTAGTTTCCTGCATGAATAACAAATAATTCTATCATTTTTCTTCACATTTTTAGATTTTGATCTGAACGATTTCTTTACCTGAGGCCTCCTTTTCTTGAGGCCTTTACCTTCTTTTCTTAAGAATTTTCTGAACTTCCGGGTGAGCATAGCTACGTCATCCTCATCTTGGTTACTGCTAGATGACTCACCTTCTTCGGAAGTTTCTTGATGGCTAGGTCCAGCTTTTGGAGCTAAGGGCTTTTTCTTACTTACCTCCATTCCTCTGTTCTTGAGATTTAACTCATAGGTCATGAGAGAGCCCATGAGTTCAACCACTTTGGTGGTTGACAGATTTCTGGATTCTTCAACCACATTTGCTTTCTAAGAATCTTTCTCATGATTTCCTGCTCTGTGTAACTCTTTCCTAAACCAGTTAAACTACTAGTAAGCAGAGTTAAATGAGTATACATGTCAGATATTAATTCATCTGGCCACATTCGAAACATTTCATACTCTGAAATCTGCATGTTGGCCTTGGTTTCACGTACATGAGAGGTGCCTTCGTGTATTACCTCTAAACGATCCCACATCTTCTTAGCCGTGGTACATGTTGATACCCTTGAAAACTCCACAGGGTGAAGAGAGCGCTGCATTATGTGCTTGACACTCCAGTTTACTATTGATCTCCTGATTTGATCGCGGGTCCAAGTATCCTTGTCATCGGGCATCTCGTAAGGACCTTTACTTACAACGTGCCAGATTTCATGATCTTGGGCATGAATAAACACCCGCATGCAATTTTTCCAATATGGATAGTTAGTTCCAGTAAAGAAGGGTGGTTTGTTAACAGAATGACCTTCGGACGTGAGACCCTTAGATTCCATTCCACCATTTCTCTCAAGGTCATTGGACCACATCATGAGAGATTGTCTCTGATACCACGTGTTGTGTAAGAATGGCTGATCTAGAGGGGAGGGGTGAATAGATCTGTCCCCTTTTTTCGAGATGAAAACATCGGAATATAAAGACCCTCACACAAAGGAAGAACCACACAACGTAGGTGCAGTCAGGAATATGTAAACCGGCCTAAGCAAGCAACTCATGAAGACAAACACATAAACAAACCACAGAGACATAGATTTTAAGGTTGTTCGGACTATACCTAGAGTCCTACGCCCACCCCTCACTCTAATGAGTGAGGCTTCCCTAGTGCAAATGAACTAAACCACTGATACACAGCTTAAACCCGCTGCCTTACAGCTTGCAGAGAGAGTATCCCCGCTCAAGGAACCGCTGCCACACAACTTGATGGCACACAAGGCCAGACCACAGATCAGAGCACACCAACTCAGTCTGTCTTCCTACGATCACCGGTAGGGACGGTTTACAATTTCAAAGATAGATGTTCAAAGAAAAAAGATAATGGAAAGACTCAGACAGGATGTGTGAAACTCAACCTCAGTGAAAAGGTCCCTGTATGAAAAATTGGAAGGCGTGCTTTGTTGCCTCCAAATGGGCTGCTTCCTTTTAGGGTAACTTCACCCTTGCCATAGGAAGCTGGTGAATGGATCTTCTACTCTTCTTACAGGATGAAGAATGGGTACGGAGGAAGAGCTTATGTTTCTGCTTCAGATCTTCAAAAAATGGCTTCATGCTCCTCTTCTTCTTATTCTCCTTTTCTCTTGCTCTTCTCCTCCTTGATGAACTCGGCTGCTGTTGGAACCTTCTATGCGTTCGTCGGTTTGAGCATGCTCCCACGCTCTCCTTTTGTATAAGAAAATATTCTCTTTTTGCATGCAAGGTACAAAGCCTGTTGTCCCTAATATGGTAGCAAGAAATCTGGACCGTCGAGATCCACAGAAGCTTCCAAATACTGAGAAGAGTGGCCACTGATTGGCTCAAAGGAGATAAGGTACGTTGGCCTCTGGTTGGTCTGCCAATCCTCTTCATGTACGACACAACAGTTTGAGGCTTCTTCCTCAAGGCAAAAACCATTTTCGGATGAAACCCTTTCCATGACATTTTTATAAATAATCCAGTTGTAAATAGAGAATTTTCTCCATAAGGGGTCTTCATGAGGTTGCCACATGGCCTAGGATCACGTGCGAATCATTTGGTTCGAAGGCACAATGTCCATTCAAGTGACTCACGTGAGCTTGGCTATTTTTTAGCTTTGATGACCTATTTTTCACCCTTAATAGCCATTTGTCTGCCTTACGTCCTATTTTTCATCGTTATCCTTCATTTGTCACCCTTGAGGGCTATTTATCACGCTTACCGCTCATGAGCCATCGCCATTGTTGTTTTTCCTATTGCCTTGAGCCGTCACCTTTGTGCTTTTGTCACTGCTGCAGCCCATTTTTCACTGTTGCAATCTATTTGTCGGCCTTATCCTTCATTTGTAATCCCTGAGCTTCATTTGTCACTGTAGTAAAGTCATTTGTCACCCGTATCTCTCATTTGTCACCTTTGTGAGGTATTTGACTCCTCTGTTGGTCATTTGTCACCGGTAGTAGACATTTGTCACCTGTTGTGTCTCTTTTTCACCCTTGAAGCCCATTTAACACCTTTTTGAGCTATTTTTCACCTCTATCAAATGCTTGTGCTTTTCTTTGCAAAACTACCATCGAGCCTGCTCTACATGGTCTTGGAGTTGACTCACCTTCTTTCAATTTCTTCACTGCTTGACTGAAAAAACATGGATCATCATTTATCTACGTTAAAATCTATTTTTCACCCCTAAGGCCTTATTTGTCAACTGTGTTCTTTATTTGACACTTGATTTCTTCATCTGTCAACTTGTTTGATGTTTTCCCTTGGCTGCATCGACTCTATGGTGCATTGCGTCTACTCCACTTCACTCTTTCTTCTTCTCAGCTCTTTTTCTCCCATGCCAAGCTATTTGTCACCTCTGTCAAGCTATTTGTCACCCTTAATCGATATTTGTTGCCCTTGTGAAGCAATTTGACACCTTTGTTTCCTTCAACTAGCAGGTGGCTCTGAGGTCGACTCGAAAGCCGTTTGGAGTCGACTTGGCTTCTACACTTTTCATGCTTTTACTCTGTCGTCCATTTGTCAGCTTCAGGAGCTATTTTTCACCCGTGTAGACCTATTTGTCACCCTTAATAGATATTATTCACCCTTATCTTAACCTTTGTCTGCGTTGTCTTGTTGGTGTTGACTGCTTGGCTGCGTCGACTCCAGTTCAACATGGAGTCGACTCTTCTTCTTGTTTTTCAAGCTTCTGGTCATATCTTTGTCCAAACTCGAGCCTGTCTTCACAAAACTCATGGATATACATGTATGTACCATCATCAAGAACATTGACATCATCAAAAATATTATGAAACTCAAGGATGCATCATAGTGTTGACATTATCAAAACCGCAGGGACACAACAGCCTCCCCACTTTAGGCCAGCGGAGACTTTTGGGGCCGTCCATATAGTTAAAATCCCTGGGGCTGGTGGTGTCATGTATATAACAATGCCTTTGACTGAGAAACTAACACTGTTATATGTTCATATACAGAGGCGACAGAGGTAGCAGGGGCCCCCATATCTTCTAGGGCTGGAGATGGAGTACCAACTCCTATCGGTGGGCAGGAGTATGAAGGAGTCAGGGATGGCTTAGGTGAGTGCTAAGCTATTATAGGGAGGCCTGACTCCTCCTTTGTATTTATTATACTAGTGTTGTTGACTGAGCCTGTTCATTTTTATTTGCCAGCTGATGACAGTGCAGTTGTCTTAGAGATGGTCTAGGAGCTCATCAATACTGGACCGACAGTGGAGCTTCCTTCTTTCGAAGCAGAGCTGGGAGTGATAGGGAGTATGACGGCTCTTGTTATTGGAGTTGCAGCCATTCTAGTGTCGTAGCCGTTGGTGGAGTTACCTCTGCCTCCCCTGCCAACTATGTTCTCAACTTGCATTATGGGACTAGTTGGGTCCTCTACTATGGAGCCCTCAGGTATGTGACTAGAAACTTAAACCACATGCTAGCTCTATATATTTTTTATTAATACTAGGCTTGTCCTTGTATTCTTTGTAGGCATCTCGTCTCCTTTGGATGACGGTGAGCTTCCTCCTGATGCCGTTGGAGTTTCAGGTGAAGAGCCTATAACTATAGCCCCGGCTAGAGAGGACAAGGAGATCATTGATATAGAGGGGATCTCAGATAGGGGTGCCTCTAGTGGTAAGCTTCATTTAGCACTTTTAGCTGGCTAGCTCATTTGATAGGGCCAGATTTTATTTTTACTTTACCATTTTGGTGATCCACATGGGATTCCACTTCCTCCGCTTCTGGGAGTTTGTCGGGGACTTCTTCCCAGGCCTCTTTGAGCAGTAGCAGGTCCGCTATGGAGACAGAGGGGACTTCAAGTTCCTTTTCTTATGGGGCCTCATCTATTAAGGCAACTGAGACTGAGGTGGCTTCTGTAGGTATGAAGGGTTCTTTTCACCCCTTCTAATGACTATTTACATATTTTGGTAGGACGCTAACAGTCCTATTTTGTACAATGCTGTCCTCGAAACAGGAGCATGTGCCCACTCCTTTTACGAGTGATCAGGAGGGGTCCCCCACCCCTACTACGGCTACAGGAGAGGATAGGGCGATGACGGAGTCTTCTCCGGCCGTTGAGGAGTCTCTACCTTCCCCCACTCCAGTGAGGAATTCCAAGGCGATGGAGGGGTCCGTTCTAGGTAGAGACTATGAATTTTCTCAGGTTTTCCACCTTGTTTGCTATGGTAACTGTCGTGTGTATTTCTCACTCTCCACTAGTTCTTTCTGGTGTGGTGCAGCCTTAGCCGACGTGTTGATGGAAAAGGCCGACCCCTCCCTCGGTCTAGGGGTTGAGTTGCCTACATCCACTCCACTGCCGAAACCCTTGGTGGATGAGAGTGTGGCCACCTCCCTTCTTCAGCACACGTGGACGTACCTTTAGAGTGACCCTCTCCCCTCTCCGAAGGACCTGAGGCGGCTGCTGGCAGACTACACTCGGGGCTACCATAATCTTGGCTTCCCAAAAGAGCCCTAGATGACAGCACTAGCTACGACATGGGCTAAGTTCCTACAGCTTCGACACATGCATCAGTGGAGAGCACAGAGACTGGCCACCATCAGGGATGGCAGGAGAGGCTAGGTAGGCTTACTGTGGCCGTGGTCGAGTAGAGGGGTGTAATGCCCCGAGATCCGATCCCCAAATTATGGGTATTATTTTTTTTCCATCGGACCTCAAGACATTACATCGCACGTATCGCGGAAGAACAATATATAACATGCCTACATTCGCATGAGAGAGAGAGAGAGAAACCACAATTACATGAAATGTAAATAACATCTCAACCATTCAAAATTTCCAAAGAAGAGTACATGTCCAATGTTCAAAAATAAACATGAGTCCTCATAGGCTCACCACCCCATAACCTTACATATAAGAGATACATTCATCCATAGCACACCCAGACAAACTAAGTACTAGCACTACTCCTCAGCTGCAACCTCCTCCTCATCCTCCTGCTCTATGTCTCCTGAAAATGTGTGTCACAAAGGGGTGAGTGTGACGCTCAATAGGCAGCCTAAACAAACCGGGGTTAACACGCATCTATATAACCAAATTATATACATAATTTAGATGTAAGTAATAGCATAACCCATTCATTATCATCTACATTAAAATAACTCACATGAGGAAAATACATGTTCTTTAACTAACATATAAGGTACCCATGCATGCGTTAAAACCACGGTGAATGAGCAATTTACATGCTATCACCTTTTCACATATTCACATTTTCCCATTTTCATATTTTCACAATTCTATTATTTTTGGAAACAAACAGCTACCACAACACAGGTGGCCTCACACACACAAACGAACGAACGAACGAACGAAAGAGTACTGCGTAGACCTGAGAGCTAACTCCCACCTAGACTCATGTGGCCCACACAGTTCTGCCGTTCCACAGAACAATCGGCCGAATCAATAGGATTTTTGACTAGGGCGTTACGTATCACCATCCCGTAGAAAGGGCCGCCACACAAAGGGACCGAAGTCCTATCTCACAGAATGTTGTTGTTCTCACTCATAACATTCACATCGTATTCGCATTCATACTCATTTTACAAATACTAGTATGATACTTTTTCATAACATGCATGCTTCCAATAGTTTAAGTGGGCTAAACATACTTATATGCTGACTGGTGCGGAACAGTGCATGATCAGGTTACTATATAAAAAGAACAGGTTTATCCTTATAGGCTACACATGCATAGAAAATAATTTATATCGAAAAGTACAGAATTTCTATGAGCATGAAATTTTTACTATGGGTTACTAACTTAGCCTTCTACCATTTTCCAATTTCTAAGATTTTTCTGAATTAATATGACCTCCAAAAACTCTCTTTTACACATTTTTGGAAATTAGGGACAGTGCCCATGGTGTCGACCTGTTCAAAGGAAGTGTCGACTTGTCCACCCTACACATGCCTATAAAATGAACCATAACTACAAGTGCAGAATTTATGTGAGCATGAAATTTTTACTATGGGTTACTAACTTACCCTTCTACCATTTTCTAATTTTTCATATTCTTCTAAATTAATTTGACCACTCAAAACTCTCTTTTCCCACGTTTCTGGAAATTGGGGACATGGTTCTTAGGGTGTCGACACATCCATGGGAAGTGTTGACACATCCGTGGGAAGTGTCAGCACGTCCATGGGCAATGTCAGCACATCCGACAGTTTCTAAAGAGGAAGTGTCGACACATCCAGGGTAAGTGTCGACACATTCAGGGGAAGTGTCAGCACGTCCAAGGGAAGTGTCAGCACATCCGACAGTTTCTGAAGGGGAAGTGTCGACACATCCAGGGTAAGTGTCGACACATTCAGGGGAAGTGTCAGCACATCCATGGGCAGTGTCAGCACATCCATGGGCAGTGTCAACACATTCATGGGATGTGTCAGCACATTCATGGGAATGTGTCGACACATTCGTGGGCAGTGACGACACCACCCAGTATTTTCAATTAAACTTCTGAGAAACCTCTCAAAAACACATAACTTGATGGAAAAACCTGTAAATAGACATGGTAGCCAATCCCACATGCCCTTAATCCCTCTTTGGCATATAGAAACTACTTTAAAATCATTTTAATGCATCATTGACCCCTAAGATTTGAGGATAGGTGCCTACCTTCAAAATGTTAAACCGATGATCCGGGAATGATATTCACACCCCAGATCCTCCAAAAGCTTTTCCCCCCTTTGAGCCCGGGGCACTGCAAGATCATCCTCCACGCGCCAGATCGACCACCCATGCAACGGATGGTCCGCCCACGAAGAGACAAGGTCCCTCACTCTCTTCTTACTCAAGAAAGCTAGAAGGTGGTAGAGGGTTGATGGAAATGGTTTGCTAAAGGCTTGACACCCTTAAAACCCACCTCCTTATATAGCTTTTAGGCTTCCCAAGGGTTTATCCACGTCCCTCAAGGCTCTAACAAGCTCCAAGGTCGCTGGCATTGAAGAGGAGTTAATGCTTAGCACCTTTTCGGGTTTGAACAGGTGTGACCTTTCGACCTCCGGTCACAAACTCTGTTGGACGCGCACTTATGCTGGGAATTAGGTTAGGATGTCTTCATATGAAATGAAGAGGACTTCCATATCTAACTGTGGGTCATGGTTTCATTGAATTTCGTTATTCTTAGCCCGAGTTATGATTTTTCAAACATTAACATTTATTTTCCCCTTTTTCAGTCGTGACCCTTCGTCTACTCAGTCATAAATGTGCGTGGACGTGCTCTTCCATCAAGATTCAGGCTAGGACGTCTTTAGATGAAATCAAGAGACTTCGGGATCTAAATTTGGGTCGCAGTTTCATCAAATTTCATTATCCCTATCACGAGTTATGATTTTCACAATATTAACATTTATTCTCCCTCGTTCCTGCTGTGACCTTTCGGTACCCCGAGGTAATTCGGATATAACTATAGTGTCTAGGAAGAATTTGGCCTTGACCTCAACAAAGAAGTTGTAGCTAACACCCCATTCGAAATTATGGCCTTAGTTTGAGGTCATTTCATCAACCACAGAGGAAGTTATGAATTTTCCATTAATTACATTTGAATTCTCCTAACAGTCACACCTCTCTGTGACAGCTGGTAGCAAAAGGCTCAGAACCTTGGGTTCTGATGCAAATTGGGTTTCCACCTCAACAGATTGGACCAAGAAAGGGGAGAGAATGTTGACTTTTTTCTCCCTTTATCCCCTTGAATGGTCAAGCTTTCTTGAAGCCCACCTTGGACACTTGACCAGCCCCACATGGGCCCTAGAGCCTAGGTGGACCAATGGAAAAGAAGGTGGGGGCTCCTTGCTGGACCTACTGGACTTTTACAAATAAACCCAAACATCCTTAAGGACTTACAAATTGGCTTATAAATCCTTACAATTGCAAACCCGTTTTCCCAAGGATATAAATGCAAATAAAAGGACACAAATGTAAACTAAAAAGTTAGTGCTCGGTGTTGATTCCCATCAACTAGCTTAACGAAGGACACAACAATTAGCTTAATAGGATGGATAAGTAAAATAAAGATTGAACATAAGCATGCATCTAGCACAAACCAATCACACAAGCAAACCACAACACAAGAGATTTTAAGGTGGTTCGGACTGAATCCCCAGTCCTAAGTCCACCCCTCACAAACCCGATGAGGCTTCACTAGTGCAGCGCACCAAACCGCAGATCGAAAAACCTCCAATTACCTTCCTACTAACCACCGGTAGGGACAATAACACCGTAGATTGGAGCACCTTCCAACTGCCTTCCTACTAACTGTGATAGGGATGATTCTCAGTTTCAATAGCTTGAACAAAATGAAAAGAGAACAAGATGAAAATGTTCAAACAAGATATGGAGATATGCTAAAATCGAGAAGATCTTGCCTGAAATAAAGGAGGTGAATCTGATGCTTCAGAAAGGGATACCTGTTTTTCTTCTTGTCTTCACACGATGTAGATCACCAACAGAGGCTTCTTCTTCTTCGCAAATATCTCCTCTTGATTCAGCAGCAATGGCTTCTTCTTCCTTGTGAAGTGAGCTCCCTTGAATCCCCTTGAGAGCCTTGCTTGCTGCTACACTTCCTTGGAGGTTGCTAGCTTTGATATGAACTTGAATCACCTTGGAAATAGATGATGAACTCCTGCACGAAGTACTATTCACGGCTACTGTACCCTTTTCTTCTTCCCTTGGATAGCCTCCTCTAGCCTCTCTTTGATCTCCCTTAATCCATTAGGGTTTCTAACCCCCTTTGTGTTTTTTTTATATCTCTTTGAATGGTCCATAGATAAGCCCCAGACCAGATCCACAAATCATGGTAGATTGGGTGACTTTAGGATTAAACAAATCCAAGAAAAGGGGCTGCCCACGTTGAGTAAACGAAGTCAACAATAGCTGCATCGGGGTTGTCGGTCGACCAGAGGTAGGTGGTCGGTCGACCGGAATTTTTACAGAGCCAACACTTTTCGTTGCTGGTAATTTCAGTCGATCGGTAGTATGGGGATGGTCGACCGGACTTCTATGCGGTCGACCTCTACTAAGAGATTATGTAGCTTTTTCGGTTCTTGAAATTTCGGTCTACCGGTCCATGACTGGCGGTCGACCGAAAACTTGGTTTTTCACAGATTTTCTTCAATCAACCCCTTAAACCCGTTTGGAGTCCATTCCAGTCTATGGCATCAAACTCTTTAGACCTTGAGGATGTCTATTGAGTCTTTGACCTTTCCTTAATGAATGCTCAGACCTTGGACGTTGAAACCAATTGTGTTCTTCATTGTGCATTGACATTGACTATGTGAAGTGTCGACTCTTCTTGAAGCCAGCCTGATCTTCTGATAGCCATCCAACTTGAAGAATTGACTCTTGCTTTGAAGGGATTTTCATCCTTGCTTGGGAGCGATCATTGGTCTTTCACTTTTGCCATCTCCACTCCATTTCTTCACTTATTTGTCATGAAAAAGTATCAAGTATTTCAATCATATGAGACTGGGAAACATCAATGACTTATAGTGTTTAGCCATTATCAAAACCATGATGTTTCAAATGACCACAGGGGCACAACGTTATCCCCATTTTTGATGATGGCAACACTGTGAGTCATTATTTGGCAGTAATGTCCAAGATGGTAAATTGTATAACATATGCAGTTCAAGATACATGATGACGATGATTATGCTATGCATGAATGATCCGAGCATGTGAATGCTATTCAAGTTCCTCCTGATTATGGATGCTGCTCTCCACCTGAGTGTATGCATGATGAGGGAGTTTTGACTCTCCCCCGTCTCACAAAGTTATTCTCCCCCTTTGACAACTCACAAAGGCAACTCACAAAGGTATTCTCCCCCTTTGACAACAGCAAAAAGGAGGGATAAGGTAGAGACGGTGACAAACGTCTTAGAGATCATAGCTGAATAGGAGTTTAGAGCAAGTCATTATATGCAGACCTGAAACATGCCGTGAGCAAGATACATGGTTCAAAGCTAATGAATTCTGAGATCAACAATAGAGTTTGAAAAGCATCTACATCTATGTTTTAGTAGAAATGAACCAAAAGTGCATATCATGGCAGTGGTTAACCTTCCTTCATCTTATACATCCATACTCAATAACTTCATCGGGAATAGCACAAACTAGTATTGAGGTTAAACAAGCATGACTAAAGCATGGAATTTTATGATGTCAGCATAGTTTTTCATGATCTTTTGCATTTACATGCACATGACTCATATGTTACGAGCAATCGAGTCTAGTACAGGCCTCCTATCCGTAAGAATACACGTTGTTTAGACGCCAGTATTCCTAGGTATTTGGTAAGACTGACGGTGATGCTTCAGATTGAACAGAGATAGCTATGTCACCTCATGACATATCTGACCTCATTTCTTTGATGAGGAGATATATTTCTCAGTAATTATGCCATTGCTCTGCCTAGAGTCAAATTTAACTAAGATAGAGATAACATGGGCACATCATGACATATCATTCGTCACTTGTTTTGAGGACGTGACATATTTCTCCGTGCAACAAGATCATTGCTCTGTCAAATTTACTGTCAGAAATTCCAGCTCATCAAAGTGTTTAAAAACAATACTAAGCTTTAGTGTATCACCAAGGTTGCATGAAGTTTGAATTTTTAGATTTCAGAATAGTCATTCAAGGCACAACATGCAATTTCTAGTTAAAGTCTATTAACACCACGGAACATAGATGATTTAAAAAATATATCAGAGCTTCAAAGAAATCATTAAATTTGAACCATTTTTATTGGATGGACAATCATCAGTGCATATAATAGAGAGCGCTTACACTATAGTTCTGTATGTTTCATGATCACAGTATCAGACTGGAAGCCGTTGAAGTTCAGATTGCAAGAGATTAATAGTAGCGGCAAGACTCTACCTAAGGATATGCAGTGAATGCATTCAAGGAGTTATGTTTGCAAGCAAGGGGAATGATCAGATGTCGACCTGAGGGCCAAGGAGAGGTCGACCTGTACCATGCAGGGGTCAACCTAGTCAATCATGAAGTTGGCAGAAATGAAATGCATGACCCGACCCATGGTTGTACACTTATTAAGGGTAACAGACTGAAGATAAAACATATGCATGAGTGCTTCAAGGAAATAACCCCCCCTTACTGTATGGACTATATGCGACAGTGGCACCTGGTAGTTGGCGGAGGTGAATCCTCACGCATGGTGAGTGTTTCTAGACAAGCACGACCTACCTTTTCACACTTCAACATTTAATATACCATGTCCATGCAAGAATGATGCTACACCATATGCAATGCATCGTGAACATGAATTCAACTTTATTATGCATCGTGACCACATGCAATGCTACACCACATGCAGAATGGCATATTTACATATAAACAATGCATGGATACCAATCCGCAAAAACACACAACCAAATTGAAGAAGATCATCAGTTCAATTTTTATTAGCCTGAGGTCTGCAAAGACCAAGCTCCCTTCTATATGTCGTAAACCTATCATTACACAAGGGCTTGGTGAAGATGTAAGCAATCTGATTTAGTGTATCAATAAAATGTACTTCAAAGTTTTTATTAAAGACCTCATCTCTAATGAAGTGATGCCTAATTTCAATATGCTTGGTCCTAGAGTGCTGGGCTGGATTTTTTGCAAGGTTGATAGCACTGGTGTTATCACACCGAATCGGGACACAACCAAGATCAACTAAGTAGTCTTGATGTTGGTGTTTAATCTACAACACTTGGGTACCACAGCTCCCCGTAGCAACGTATTCTGCTTTTGCAGTTGAGAGGGCAACCGATTGTTATTTCTTGGAGGCCCAAGAAATTAAACACCCGCCCAGAAACTGGCAGTAGCCACTCGTACTCTTGCGATCCAGCTTGCATCCAGCGTAGTCCGCATCAGAATAAGAAATAAGAGATAAATCACATGACGATGGATACCACAATCCCAAATCTTGAGTTCTAGCAAAATATCTAAGGATACATTTGACGGCAGTCAAGTGAGATTCTCTAGGACTGACTTGAAATCTAGCACAGAGGCAAACACTAAACTGGATATCTGGTCGGGATGCAGTCAAATAAAGTAAGGAGCCAATCATATCTCTATAGATTTTTGCATCTACTAATTTACCATTTTCATCCAAATCTAGTGATGTTGTGGTGCCCATAGGAGTTGTAATTATTTTACAGCTTGTCATGTTGAATCTTTTCAACAGCTCCTTGATGTATTTGGCTTGACTTATGAAGCACCCATCTTCTCCTTGGTTGACCTGCAAATCGAGAAAAAATTAGACTTCTCCCATTATGCTCATCTCAAATTCACTAGTCATGAGGTTAGCAAATTCCTCACACATTTCAGATTTAGTAGTACCAAACACAATATCATCAACATAAATTTGAACAATCAAGATGTTCTTACCTTGCTTCTTGGTAAAAAGTGTTTGGTCTACCTTACCTCGTGTGTACCCTTTCTCAATGAGGAACGAGCTTAGTCTCTCATACCAAGCTCTTGGTGCTTGCTTCAAGCCATAAAGTGCCCTGTCTAGCTTGTATACAGAATCTGCATGGTTAGAGTTCTCAAAGCCAGGGGGCTGCTCCACATAGACTTCTTCTTTGATCAAACCATTTAAGAAAGTACTTTTTACATCCATTTGATACAACTTTATTCTAAGGGAGCATACAAAGGCAAGTAAAATTTTGATGGCCTCAAGTCTTGCTACTAGAGTAAAAGATTCCTCAAAGTCTATCCCAAACTCTTGATTATACCCTTGAGCCACCAATCTAGCCTTGTTTCTTATTATCTTACCATCCTCACTGAGTTTGTTCCTAAATACCCATTTAGTGCCTATGACAGATTATGATGATGGTCTAGGAACAAGATGCCAAACTTTGTTTCTTTCAAACTTGTTTAATTCATCTTGCATTGAGTTTATCTAGTTTTCATCTTTTAATGCATCATCAATATTCTTAGGTTCAATCTGGGAGACAAGAGCAAGATGATCTAATTCTTCCACAATTCTAAAATGTGACCTAGTTCTAGGTGGATCCTTCAAGCTTCCAATGACATTTTCTAAAGGATGATCCTTAAGAATTCTAATGTCTGTAGAATCATTACCTTCTTCCAGAGCTTGATCCCTTGCATTGCTTGATTTAGCTAGGTCACCATCTTCTCTTGTTTCTTCTTGTGGAGGAATATTCTTTTCCTTCATGCTTAGGAATTTCCCGTCTTCATCATTTTTCCTGCAATAGTTGTCATTTTTAGAATCATCATGATATTCATCAAAGAAAACATGGGGTGATTTTTCCACAGTTTGACTCTTAATATTGTAAATTCTATAAGCCCTAGATCTATCAGATTATCTAAGGAATATACCTTCATCGCTCTTGGGCTCGAATTTATCTAATTCACTTTTGTCATTATTGTGGATGAAGCATTTAGACCCAAACACTTTCATATGTGAGAGAGAGGGTGTGTTACCTTTCAGCAACTCATAAGGAGTCTTTTTGGTGTGTGGCCTTACCATAGATCGGTTGATAATGTAACAAGCCGTGTTTACCACCTCAGCCCAAAACTTCCTTGGGAGTTACCATTCGGCAAGCATTGTTCTCGCCATCTCTATGAGTATTCGATTCCTTCTTTCAACTACACCATTTTGCTCAGGGGTTCTTGGTGAAGAAAACCTATGTGAAATGCCTTCAGCCCTACAAAGATTATAGAATTCAGTATTTTCAAATTCACCACCATGATCAGATTGAAGGTTGGAGATTTTAAACTCACCGTCTTGCTTTATCTTCATATAGAGTGTCTGAAACTCATCAAAAGCATCATTTTTATGTGTGAGAAATAAAACCCATGTGAACCTAGAGAAATCATCCACCAAGACATATCCATATTTTCTACCACTTAAACTAGTAAATCTGGTTGGACCAAACAAGTCCATATGAATCAGCTCGAGTGGTTTGGATGACATATTTGCAGATCTAGCCTTGAAGGATTTTCTTGTTTGTTTACCTAGGGCACATGCATCACACAATTTGTTTTCTTGTTTAAAAGATAGTTCAGGTAAACCTTTCACCATTGAATACTTTAAAAGTTTATGTAAGACATTATAGCTAGTATGTCCTAGTCTATGATGCCATAACGATGCAAGCTCATATTTTGGTGCAGCAAGACAGAGGTTTATGTAAGCAGGATCATCTAAGTCAATCATGTAAACATTGTTGACTCTTTTACCAGAAAATTTTACCTTGTCATATTTTGGTTCAAGGATTCTACATTCGTGAGAGTCAAATAACACTTTGTGACCTTTATCACACAATTGACTTATACTGAGCAAGTTATATTTCTAACCTTCAACTAGCAACATGTTTCCAATGGAGTTAGAGAGGTTCTTACGTACATTACCTGTTCCAATTATTCTTCCTTTATTGTCCCCTCCAAATGTGACGTGTCCTCCTTCCTTTTTCTGCAAGTGATAGAATTTAGTTCTGTCTCCAGTCATGTGTCTTGAACAATCGCTATCAAGGTACCACCGGTTATGCATGGCTGCAAGACACTCCTGCCCAAGGAATTAAGCAATGGGGTTTGGAACCCAACAAAACTTGGGTCCCACCAACTTCTTCAGATTTTCAAAACATGATACCATCTCTTTTGGAGTCCAAACCTTCCTTGCATTCATGTTTTATTTGCTTAGTGCAGGGATTTGATTTTTCTTTTTAACTTTGACATTCACTTTCTGTTTAGAGGCTCTTTGTTGGATTTTGTGGACGTTTGAGGAAGTTTACTTCTTAAACCATTGAGGCCACTGGTTGGTTTTAGGTTGAAAGTGATTGTTTTGCCACCTGGGGGATTGAAGCTTATAGGATTGATGCACAAAGGAATCACAATTGCCCCAAAAGCAAGGTCGTGTTGACCTGTATGAATGGAAGTGTCGACCTGTCCTACGTGCAACCCAGTTATAGTGGCATCTAGAAGGCTGAGCGGGCGATGGCCAAGGAAGTGTTGACCTGTGCTATGGGGAAAGTTGACTTTTCTTAGACTTTTGAGCAATCTTTTTGAGGATTTCAGTGGCTTCCTCTTCAACATTTTCTTTTCCTTTGGGTGTTGTGTTTGAGGTAGAAGCATCAGAAGAGGAATCAAATGTGACAGTTTTTAACCCAATTGGCCTTTTGTTTGTGGGATCAAAACCCAACCCTTCCTTGTTGAAATTCATTCTTGTACCTAGCAATGCATCTAGGTTTTCTTTTCCATTTACAAACTTTTCTAAAGATTATTGTTTATCCTTCAACTCTTTTTGTAGGTTTTCAATATTTTGAAGGAGTTGAGTGTTGACTTGTTTGACAGCTTCATACTTCTTATTACTCAATTTACTATCCTTTTCATAGGTTTGCATTTTTAGCTTCATGCTATTAATCTCATTTCTTAAGTCTTCATTTTCAGTTTCCAAGTCAGCCATTTCTTTTCTTCCCTCTTCCAAGTTCTTAATCATTTCCTTAAGGTTTTCAATTTGAGTTTCAAGTGAAGTAGTCGTATGATTCATATCATGATCATGCACAAACAAGTTAATTTTATTTTTCAATGATTTATTCTCCTTTTTGTACATGTCATATTTCTCCATGAGCTGTATATATGCTTCCTCCCAATCATCAATTGTGAAATTTTCAAATGGAGAGTGTACCTCTGTTTCTTCGTCACCTCTGGCCATGAGGTAGAGATCTTCTTTTTCTTTGTCCGAAGAGCTGGTTCCATCATCACTTTCTTCTTCGTACCTCCATGTGGACACCATGGCCTTGTTCTTCTTCTTGCCCTTCCATTTGTCGACTTTTCTGAATTTTTCAGGACATTCAGTCTTGAAATGTCTTGGTTTGTTACAAGAATAACAAATGATCTTGTCAGCTTTCTTAAAGTTTTTAGAATTGGATTTGAAACCTTTACTTACCTGTGACCTTCCTCTCATGAAGCTCTTACCTTCCTTTTTCAGAATTTTTCTGAACTTACGTGTGAGCATGGCTACATCATCCTCATCTCGCTCACTTGCAGAAGCCTCACCTTCACCAGAAGTGCTTTCACCGCTAGGTCCTTCTTTAAGAGCTAGGGACTTTTTCTTAGGTACCTCAGCCTCTTTGTTCTTTAGGTTGATCTCATAGGTCATCAATGACCCAATGAGTTCATATACCTTAGTAGTTGTGAGATCTCTGGATTCTTCAACCACGGTAGCCTTCGTGTGCCATGCTGGGGTCAGTGATATGATAATCTTCCTTACAATTTCCTGCTCTTAATATTTCTTTCCCAGATTAGTTAGACTATTAGTAAGCACAGTTAAGCGAGCATACATATCTTGAACTGACTCATCAGGCCTCATCCTAAACATTTCATATTCAGAAACTAAAATGTTGGCTTTTGTTTCTCATACCTGAGAGGTTCCTTCATAAATCACTTCTAACCTGTCCCACATTTCTTTTGCAGTTGCGCAGGTAGCTACTCTTGAGAATTCTACTGGATGGATTGAGCATTGCATGAAGTGTCTATCACTCCAGTTGACAGTGGATTTACTTATTTGTTCTTTGGTCCACTAGTCCTCCTCATCCGTAAGCTCATACGGACCTTTGATGATCACTCGCCAGAGTTCGTAATCTTGGGCGCGAATGAACACCTACATGCGTTCTTTCCAAAAAGGATAATTAGTTCTAGTGAAATAAGGAGGCCTGTTCACATAATATCCTTCAGGTAACAAACCCTTGGACGACAATCCACCATTTCTCTCAAGGTCGTTGGATCCCATAATGAGAGATTAGGCTCTGATACCTCTTGTTGAGTAGTGGATGGCGGATCTGGAGGGGAGGGGTGAATAGATCTGTCCCTCTTTTCGCAGAACACCCCTCTTTAAAGCTAGATAAAGAGAATAACAGTGGAATACAACTAGCTTAAGGAAGGACACAATAATTGGCTTAGCAAGATGGACAAGTAAAATAATGATTGAACCAAAGCATGCATCTAGCACAAACCAATCACACAAGCAAACCACAACACAAGAGATTTTAAGGTGGTTCGGACTGAATCTCCAGTCCTACATCCACCCCTCACCAAACTCGGTGAGGCTTCACTAGTATAGCGCACCAAACCGCAGATCAGAAAACCTCCGATTGCCTTCCTACTAACTACCGGTAGGGACGATAACACCACAGATTGTAGCACCTTCCAACTGCCTTCCGACTAACCGCGGTAGAAATGATTCTCAGTTTCAATAGCTTGAATAAAATGAAAAGAGAACAAGATGAAAATATTCAAACAAGATATGAAGATATGCTAAAATTGAGAAGATCTTGTCTGAAATGAAGGAGGTGAATCTGATGCTTCAGCAAGGGCTGCCTCTTTTTCTTCTTGTCTTCACACGATGTAGATCACCAACAGAGGCTTTTTCTTCTTCGCAAATCTCTCCTCTTGATTCAGCAGCAATGGCTTCTTCTTCCTTATGAAATGAGCTTCCTTGAATCCCCTTGAGAGCCTTGCTTGCTGCTACACTGCCTTGAAGGTTGCTAGCTTGGATCTGAGCTTGAATCACCTTGGCAATAGATGAAGAACTCCAGCACGAAGTACTGTTCATGGCTACAGTACCCTTTTCTTCTTCCCTTGGACAGCCTCCTCTAGCCTCTCTTTGATCTCCCTTAATCCATTAGGGTTTCTAACCCCCTTTGTGTTGTTTTTATATCTCTTTGAATGGTCCATAGATAAGCCCCAGACTAGATCCAAAAATCATGGTAGATTCGGTGACTTTAGGATTAAACAAATCCAAGAAAAAGGGCTACCCACGTTGAGAAAACGAAGTCAACAATAGCTGCATCGGGGCAGCCGGTCGATTGGAGGTAGGTGGTTGGTGGACTGGAATTTTTACAGAGCCAACACTTTTCGTTGCAGGCAATTTCAGTCGACCGACAGTATGGGGGCAGTCGAATGGACTTCTGGGCAGTCGATCAAATTTTCTAGGCGGTCGACCTCTACTGAGAGATTCTGTAGCTTTTTCAGTTCTGGAAATTCCAGTCGACCGGTCCATGACCGGCGGTCGACTGAAAACATGGTTTTTCACAGATTTTCTTCAATCAACCCCTTAAACCCGTTTGCAGTCCATTCCAGTATGTGGCATCAAACTCTTTAGACCTTGAGGATGTCTATTGAGTCTTTGACCTTTCCTTAATGAATGCTCAGACCTTGGACGTTGAAACCAATTGTGTTCTTCATTATGCATCGACCTTGACTATGTGAAGTGTCAACTCTTTTGTGCCGAGAGTCGACTCTTCTTAAAGCCAGCCTAATCTTCTGATAGCCATCCAGCCTGAAGAATTGACTCTTGCTTTGAAGGGATTTTCAACCTTGCTTGGGCGTGATCATTGGTCTTTCACTTTTGCCATCTCCACTCCATTTCTTCGCTTATCTATCATGAAAAAGCATCAAGTATTTCAATCATATGAGAGTGGGAAACATCAATGACTTATAGTGTTTAGCCATTATCAAAACCATGATGTGTCAAATGACCATAGGGGCACAACAGTCCTCTCGACAGATAGTCGGAAACATACTATAAACTATGGAGTATGATGAACACTGGCGTCGCATTGCGCTGGGAATACTTTTTTTATAAACGGGTGAAGATCCACAAGGAAATCTTGTAAAATTACATGCTTGCTAGTACATTATCGTTACATGACTTTCTAGTGCATTGCCTTTATAGTTATGAAAAAGTACATTCTTGTTCATGAAAGGCCAAACTTACCTTCTTGTCATATACTTGCTCAATCGTGTCTTCAATTCTCGTTCTTAATCATGTCATGTTACTTGTGTTACACTGGTTTTACACCGTATGTTTTACCATATCTCGTTTAGAGCTAAATTGTTAATTACTTAAATATTACCTTCATGTTGATATGAAGATACATATTGGGCATGTGTGCTCATTCCCAACTTTTACAATCTTTTCAAAAAATACTAGCGGGTCGGATTCAGATTATTCAAGTGATGGATCCGAGAGTGATTGATGGTTTGAGAGAAGCCGTAGCTAGTCAAGTCAAGAGTCAATTATGTAATTTTCGCTTTATTGAGTTTAGTTAGTCAAAGAGTCTTGTAAATATTTCATTATGATTCAATAAAGTCAAGGTTTTTGGATTATACCATCTTGTGTTCACTTTTATTTGTGAATGATTAGCGCTCTGATTGTTATTATCGCTTGAGTCTTCTCTTGCCAACTGTTCACGTTCCCGATTGTTTCCGCTGTATAATCTCGGGGCGTGACACTTGGTGTAAGCCCAGGGTCCTCATCACGAGCCGCAGCCTTAGTGGCTCGATCTCGTTCAGGTAGTGAAGCCAGATCTCATGCCCGAACTGAGGTCGGCTAGGTACCACCCAGGGCTGGCCATCATCTGGCATCCCCAGGTACGGTCTCCACACCACCTACATGCACACATGTTATAGGGTCCTTTCATCATTAAGCATAAGCATAAATTGAAACATCATCAACAACCAAATACATACCATGGCGGCGGTGTAGTCCCGAAACTCCGACCTGAGCACCCTTAGCTCGTACGCATATGGCACTCCGAATACCACTGGGAACTAGTGGCGTGCTAGTGGGTAAGCATCAGGATGCCGAGGATCCACTCTGTCCATCGGCATGTACAAATGGCTTGACACCTGCATTCACAAGCATTAGTATTAAAAGCACTAGCATTAGTAACATAAGCATAAGCATAAAACATAAGCATAATCATAAGTATTAGCATCATAAGCATAGACATGAAGCATGATCATAAATATAAGCATAAAAAAATAGGAAATTGCATACCAGAAGTAATGGTGAGAAGCCACTGACTATCGTCTCACGACCTGTCCCGGTGGACAAGTCAGCTATCAAGTGAGCCAGTAGGGTAGCCCCCCAGGCATATTGCCCTACTCGATCCAAGTCCTCCAAGAGACCCAAGAATCGGTAGTTGAGGTCGTCTCCCTTCGTCCCCAATAATAACCTCCCCAACATCAGGAATAAAAACCTCCTGAAATCTATGTCTACCCACTCATGCTGTGTCGGGTCCTGACAGTAGACCGCCCGAGCCCTCTCGATCATCCTATCTAAAAACTCTCCCAGCGACTCTCCCAGTCTCTAGCGTGCCTCTACCAACCCCAAAACACCCATAAGCTCTGCCCGGTAGATCATCCAACAATCTCTAGGGCCAGCTGCAACTGTATCCATGTCTAGGAGCCTTCGGCCTAGGTCCCTGTAGTGTGGGTAGGTCACCCCACTCACTGCCTCCCCATCTACTCTCAGCCCGATAATCATAGCTACATCCTCCAAGGCCTGCACCATGTGCCCCCAGGGCATCAGAAAAGCTCGGCTCTCTCTATCCCATCTCTCCTTTAGGACTTGGATCAAGATCAGAT
Organism: Amorphophallus konjac; assembly: GCA_022559845.1. Classification (NCBI taxonomy): domain Eukaryota; kingdom Viridiplantae; phylum Streptophyta; class Magnoliopsida; order Alismatales; family Araceae; genus Amorphophallus; species Amorphophallus konjac. Next base: position 148,955 of record JAHNEJ010001620.1, on the reverse strand, counting down.
CCGGCCTCACTGGCTCGATGCTCAGGAAGGGCCCGAACCCCATAGCCTCCACCCTGGCCCTCTAGAAGTCTTACAACCCACAATAGGCCGCCAATACCAAGACCCATGAAATCTTGGTCTTCATCACCCCCTGCAAAAAAGACACCAAAAGAAGAAGCATGTTAGAAACCAGATAATTTCTAAGCAAAACACACACAAAAAAGGGGGGGGGGAAGCTTTCTATTAGAATTAACGGCGACACAGTTGACGCCAATTAATTGGCGCCAACTGGGTCAATCGCTAATTCTCTATAACAAATAAAATGTTTATGCACTTCTTAAAAAAAATTACCTCAGCTGCAACTGACGCCAATTTATTTAATTATTCAATTTTTCAAAAACAAAACAAAATACGTGTCAACGGCATCGATGCCAATTTTTATCATGATTATTTAAAATAAATAAAATAGGTATTCACGTCGACTGCAGTCGATGGAAATTTCCACAGAACCCCTCTTCTTCTTCCCTGTTTACAGAACAGAAATGAAAATTTTTGGAAAAAAAAATCGTAGAGGACAGGATTGATTGTGTACCTTACATCGTACATGGGCCATGTTGCCCACATGAAGTGGCCGATGGGGGGCCCTTCTTCTCCTTAACCCATGTTCTTCTTCTTCCTCTTCCTCTTCTTCACCACCTTCTCCTTCATCGCCTTCTTCATCTCTTCTTCTTCGGAAGTGTCGTCATCTACTTGGGGATCCGCTGGAGCCCCCGCCGCCGCTGGAGCAGCCTCCTCCTGCTCGTCGCGGTGTTCTTCTTCCTCCACCACGAGAACCATAGTGGGCGACATCACGTGCCACCGCTTCCCGGCGCCGAAGCCGCTGGTAGAAGCCATAGAAAGGGTGGGAGAGATGGATATGAGTGAGTATGACAGATGAGAAGTGAGACAAGGGAAGAGGTCGTCGGTCGTCGGAGAAGGTTGCAAAGCGTAATAGAAAAGTGGGAGAAGAAAGAAGGGGAAAGAGGAAAAGGAAAGGGGTTTAAGGTTTAAGGCAATTTGAATTTCAAAGGGAATTCATGTCTGTAGATGTTTGATCTACCCGCCCCAAACTTGAAAATATGTATAGGCATGAAAGCTTGAACAAAGGGAAGGGGCGATGAGAGATAAAGACTAACCGTGATCGCCACCAAGGATTTACAACGCCAAAGGGAGTAGAAAAAGGAAGCAACGGCGCCGCGTACCTTGGAAAATAAGGATGAAGATGTGATTGCGTGTGAGAAGAAGGATGCGGGAAACAATGTGGATCACACCTCCTCACCTTCCAGCCGGCTAGAAGACAAGGGCCTCACGTGGTACTCTTGCTTTCCTATGAATCAAAGACAAAACAAGGGAGAAAAACCCATTAGAAATCGAAGTGCAGTATCAATCCCGTATGCATAAAATAGGCGTAAAGAAAGGGGGAGAACGCACATGGGGAGGGTTTTTAACCCCTACAAAAGGGTGGAAAACATAGGTGTGTGTATTGTGTATGCTTATGAATGAAAAGGAGGAATTAACACGCAACAAGGCTGCGGAAAATGATGACGTAAAATGTGCAAATATTACAGATGTGCAGAAACTGTAGAGCTGTGTGAAAGTGTAGAAAGTAGGAGCAGAGAACAAGAGAAATAATGAGAAAGAAGAGCCCTTGAACGTTGTAAACTAAAGCTAATACTCCCCTGAACAGCTTGGGGTCGAAAAAGTAGGTTGACGATGCGGCATGGCTTCGCCCCAAGTCCCGAATGCGCCCCACTTTTGCGCACTACGCACAGGCGACTATATATAGAAAACCCAAAAACCTTAGGATGAAATAGGAGATAAACACCCCAAAATAGGAGTTTTGGCTTGATAAACCTCGAGTTAATAGCAAGGATAAGAGCCCAGAACATCTGGAAATTGAAGTGGAGGGCTATCCTTGTCAAAAATGGTTCAAACAAGGACTCCAAAGAGTCCTCAGTCGAAGAAAATGGGGTTCAAAATCATCCAAGTTCTGCACTGAGAAGGCGGTCAGTTGCAAGACCATTTCTTGAAGAAGACGGTCATGCAAGGACCGTAACTTGATGGGATCAGGAAAAGGGTCGAACGGCCGAGCCGACGCATCCGGGAAGCTTCTGGGACAATTTCTAAGAAGGCGGTCTTCAGGAGACTGCTACCTGAAGGTGACGGTCTCAAGAAGACCGTCACTTGGCATTTTAAAAAAATAAAAAAAAATAAAAAAGTTAGTATTAATTAAGAACACGGTCACCTAGGAGACCACCTTCAGAGAACTATGCATGGCTCTTCTAGATGCCTGTTCGGCCATCCAAACGGTCCGAAACAGACCCAAAAGTGGGGGAATCAAAGATAAAAACCTCCAAAGCTCAATGGGCTCAAAAAATGCTCAAGAAATGGGCTCGAAATATCATCAAAGAAGACTCCAAAATAATAGATAATTCGGAGCATCAATGAAGGTGAATAAGTGAAATAACTCGACTTGCAGGCTAAAAATGGGTGTCAACAGATGCCCCTCCTTGATGTCTGTTTTGTAAGGGAACGAGGAAAAATAGTGCGGAGATGGAATGAAAGGACATGGAGCGAAAGCGACAAGGAGGTGAAATGGAGATGAAGCAGAGAGAACTAAAAAGCGGGCATAAAGGTAAAAGACACCCGTCACGACCAACAAGCGATAGGAATTCTCCCGAAAATGTCGAACTAACCACCGTGAACGGATGACGTGGATGAGACATGTTTGGAGAACTAAACTAACATGGAGGAAAAGGAAACACGACCAACCTCAATGGGGACACAATCCAGAGCCAATGAGGGGATCGGAAAGAGCCACAGCTGAAAAGCTAGAAAAGGAAACTGAGATAAAAATCCAGACATGAATCACACTGGCCAATCAGACCAAGCGGGTAGATCAGAGAAGACGATCAAATTCAGAGTGGAATGAAGATCTCTTATTCAAGAGAATTGAATTGCAATCAACCATTGCTAGGGAGAAACCTTGGGAGAATTACATGACGTGAATGCTAAAAAATGACATGATGCCTGCTGGGTTAAAATAAAGAAATCATCAAGACAAATGCAAAGAAACACAAATTAGAAAGTACTCAAGGATAATATTGCTAGACTGAGCCAAGATGGAGTCAAGAGTCTTCTTGTAACCATGACGTGCGAGATAGAGTCTATCGTTCCTCACCTGACTCAAACTAACGGCTTATCCAACGATTAGCCGTATGCTCCTAGATCATCATCAATTTGGTTAAAGGGGAATATCAGATCCCAAAACACACGGACAACCATCCGGTCCTGGAGAGGCTATAATAAAGTAGATACAATATAGTAATGCAACAAAGAGTAGGGATAGAGAGCCATACCAGACTTACCTGCCAAGGCGAATTGACATTTTTTGGATTTTTATAATACAACCACAACAAGTGAACAAAAACAAGCATGAACTAAACATAATAAAGATAAATGAAACATAACAACATAGCAACATATCACGACATCGTAATCAAAACACCACAAGAATAAACAATAAGCGTGGGACTGTGAGACACGGTGGGACATGATAGCACGACACAGTGGGACAGCCAACACGCGGTGAGACAAGGACATGGTGGGACAAAGACATGTGGGACGACAACCACGGAGGACAAAAGACACATGTGGGATGACACGGAGGGACAAAAGATACGCGAGACAGCAAAAATATGGCGGGACAAAAGCACGTGGGACGACACTGTGGAATGACAACCACAGGGGGAAAAACATGTATGGGATGACACGGAGGGACGACAACAATACATGAGACGATGACAACGTAACAAATACGCTCTTCAACTAAAGTCCAAGATCAGAATGAAGCAGAACTGCCAGGTTCATAATCATAAGGTAGAGCCCTCTCATGGAGAAATGATGAAGCGAGGTAATAGCTGTGGAGGGCACGAGCTTTAGAACAGATCGAGGGTTTAAGATTGAAGAAGAGAACAGATCAGATAACAAGATCTGAACAGGAGGCAGAGCGAAAGATGAAGAGCAAGGAAACTCGAATACCTGCAACCTGCACATTTAACAAACAGATCATATCCATTCTCAAAACAAATAGATAGAAAGAGAAAAAAGACAAATATTTTTGTATTTTTGTTATTTTTTTATTTTTATTTAGATTTTTGACAATATTTGATTTTTTTAGATTTTTGAAGATATCTGATTTTTTGTGTTTCTAACAACATTAAGATTTTTTTTAGATTTTTTGACAAGGCTATCTGCAGCACCCACGGATGGGCTAAACTACTGGCCAGGGGTCATCGTCCCCCCCCCCTCTTGCTAAGAGCTCTCCCCTGAGCAGGGCGTGCATGTGAGGGTGGCTTGCCACAACCAACCATCCCTAAAGAACGGTGCCCCTACTAAGGCCATACTTGGGACACAACCCAGCCTAAGAGGGAGAAGCAGAAGAAAATGGGAGATAAGCCTTATATGGGATGGGAGATATCAGGATTTGAATTCCTCCCAGGGCACTACCCCTCAAAGAGATAGTCTGTTGCGCTGGGGCTTTGTGTCTTTGATTTTGGATCCATATTTATCAAGCACGCATGCGACCGGGCTCATGATGTCACGCGGAGAACTGTACTGCCACTCTTGCTATGCCTTTAATTCTATAATTTTGTAATATTGATTGAATTTTGATTTTGATAATAACCCTTATTGGCTAGATTTTACATGAAAGCTTTTTTTTTAAGGGTCAAGACTGCCCTTATTTGAGACCTCTCTCATATTTGGGAGTATATAGGTTGGTCATCTCATCCATTAATCTCTTGCCCCTGCACTTGGCTGAGCAGAGAAAAGAAAAAGCCTTTGTGCCTACTCGAAGAATGGCCAAAGTAGCAACGATGTGCCTTACAGAAATCGGCTATGGCTCGCCATGTAGTGTGTGAAAAACCCATGTTCAAAAGGGACACCCTCAATAATCGAGGAAAGAACTAGACTCCCAGTGCAGAGCTATCACCAGCCTATGAGTGCTGCAAAAGTAAACTGGAAATTTTGACTAAATTAAGCAAACTTCCTAAAGCCACTCAACCATGTTAAGGAATCAGCATTTTGACCATGCGCATGAGTAAATAATTGAAATGGCAACATCGTCTTGAACCATTAAAAGATACCTTGCAAATCCATGGAGTGAAAACCAGCATCCTGAAGCGATCTTGATCATCGGGTTTTAAGTAGTGTGGGCTTTGTATTCTTTGCTTGACAGGACCAAAAATGGAGAGAATAACAAGGATTGAAGATTCCTCTACACGGAGGAGTGGCAGACACCAAACTGGACGAAGAAGGATAAAAAGGAAGAGAGGTGAGGGCTAGAACTCCCTCGCTAGGGCACAGAGACCCTGATAACAAGGAACTAGATACAGAATAAACAGGGACTAACCGAGATCAAGGTAGGCTAAAGCCTCGAAAACAATAAGAAAAGGGGTGAGGAAGAAAGAATAGAAAAATAAAGATGCGATTGCTGTGAAGCTGAAGGAGAAGAAGAGTGATCATCTGACGGAGTCGGAGAAAGAGAATAATAGTCATCCGACAAGGTCGGAGAAGAAGAATGATAGACATTCGATAGGGTCAGAGAAGGAGAATAACGGTCATCCGACAGGGTTAGAGAAGGAGAAAGAATAGAGCCCAAAAATTCTGGAGGAGAAGAATCAGAAGACGTCCCGAAATTGGGATGGAAGGAAGGCCTAGGTTGAGACATGGAATTGTGAAAACATGGAAAATCTAGCATCTCCGGAAGAAAAGGAGGGGAATGGGGGCTCATGGACCCGAGAAGAGAGGGGAAGATCACCGAAACGCGATCAAGAGAAGGCAAGTGCACCACCCAAGGGTGAGAGCTTAGCAGAAGGAAAGATGAATGAAAAGTCGAAGAAAGAGAATGAGTGATCCCCTGAGTGCAGAACTGATAGCCCTTGTACTTGCGTCGCCGCCTCTTCTTAGTAGAAACTTCTCAAAAATAGACCCGCCTACCGTGGGCTCGAACCTTCGGGCTTCTTGACTTGAAATCTCTTCTAAAATAGGGGGCCCACCTGGCAGACGGCCTGGCCCGATTATGAACATGCAGCTTGGCTGGGGCGGTTTCCCCTAGACACCCGGTGCTAACATCATGTGGACATTCTTGAACATGGGACTCCTTAGACAAATCAGCATTGCAAAACCATGGAGTCTTGTCACTCCGCACAAGGAGCATGAGGTTCGGCAACTCCAGTTGGCAATCAGGCATGAGGCATAGCTTGTAATACCACAAAATTTTATGTAAAGTATTTTAGAAGTTTCTAAAATTTTTTTTAGATTTTCTAAGATTTTTCTAGAAATAAATAGATTACTAAATGAATTTAGATTAATTTAAGTAAAATATTAAGACCCAATATTTATTGATTGATCAAGCCCTTTTAAATAAGCCCAAGTGACCCAAATCCAAGCCCACAAGACTTGGCCCATATACTAGAAGCTTAAAATATGCTATTTACAAAATTTATGGGATAAATATATCAATTATCAGATAAATCAATAGATAAATAACAAAGAGTTTGAAATAGCTCAAATTCAACGCCAAGGGATAAAAACGATCTATCGAGGGATCGCCCCATGTATAAAACGGTCTTCACACGACCGCTATTATCTATCCGATCGCGAACAGTTTAGAAAAGTGAAAATCTTGGTTTTCTTCAAGCCTTATCACTAGGGATCGATGCTATCTACTAGTTGGAAGAGTCTAGAGTGCTTGAGGATCAAATTGAAACCCTAATTAGGACTCTAGGTTCGTTCAAATCCTCAAAACCCTAGCTAACTCTATAAATAGCCCTTAAGTCCAACCTGCGCAACCCTTACTTTTGGCTCGCGTGGAACTAAGGTAAGGAGATATTATTTCATGTAGGTTCTTTAGAGTATTTTCTTCATAATAGTGAGGACTAACTACTCTCAAAATTTCATCTTAGGAGATCAAGCTATCAGGAAGATAGAAGCTTACAAAGTCGCTGGGTCGAAGCAAGCAACTCAGGAACCTGTGCAACGGACCCAATAAGATCTACAAATTAAAATCCCTAAACGAGGTAATTAAAAGTTAGTTCTTTAGACTTATTTCTTTGCCTTAGTAACCTCTTCCTACCCTCCAATTTTCATGGTCATAGGTGAAGAGGATCAGAAGTTAGAAGGCCACGAAGTTGCTGTTTTAGTTCCGGATAAATAGGGATTAGGGTCAAGTTCCTGCTCAAAATTCAAAGTTCAGAGCTCTGAATAGAGGTAGGTTATCTCATGAATGGCTCAAACTCAAAGTTAGGAATAAAAGCCCTCTACTTCTAGTCGTTTTCATGCATTATATGTAGAGAATTTCATGTTTTATTGAGATTGCGCACTTAGTTCATTCTTCATGCATTAAAAGAGCCTTAATAAGATAAAAATGTAAATTCTTGGGTAATACACATTCACCCATGCATATTTATGACTTGGATCCCTTCTAGCATGCTTATATACGGGTTTTATTGATTTACATACATAGTATGCCCTAGTTTAAATTTTATTTACGTCATTTATAACTTATGTCAGCCAGACAGAAGGCGGCCTTAAAGGGACTGCCAGAAATAATTACGGTTTATTGAATGACCATCTTACCCCCTTCAGGGCGATCTATCGCAAGACTGTTTATGTCGCTAGGTGGCTGTTCCATGACCATTTCTGGTTCTAAGAACTAGCCCGATCCTATTTGAATTCTACCTATTAGTAACCTTATAATTACATTATCTTTCACTCAAATTATGTTTATTTTCCTATTGACTACCCAGATTTAGCATGAGCATGGTTAAAACTTTATGTTTGGCTATTATGTAATTTCATGCCAAAATATTATAATTTCATAATTGAATGATTTCTACGCTATGGTCATATTTCATGTGGTATTAATATGATGATTGTTACCGTTGATTTTGATCGTTCACTCTCATCCTACTGTCTTTTCATAAGTACATGGCGTATCCTCCGGTATGTGAGCATTAGTTACACTTTGCACTTATAGGCACATCTCTTGCACTTGTGAACCTCTCCGCCGGATATTCCTTCTGTCGGACTAGGGGATCATGTTTCAAGGCCTCCGTAAGACTCCGCGAGTCTGGGATTCCCACTAGGACGCCATGCTGGTTGTACCCATAAAGCCCAAATTATCTAGAAAGCACTGACATGTGATCGAAGTTTTACTTTATATACTCTGGTTAATTGCGGCCTATAGGATACCATCTCTGTTACTTAGCGGTCTTTCTCAGACCGTTTTGTCTCATAAAACGGCCCCCTTGCGACCATTATTATCCAGAATTCATTAAGTGTCGACTTTCTTTTCATTCTGGTTGACACAATCTAGTTGCGGCCTTAACTGGATCATTATTATGAATATAGCGGCCTAACTGTGACCATTTTCTCCCTGAAACGGCCTAGTAGATGACCATCTCTTTCTGTCAAGCATCAAACCCAGGGTGTGACCCAAGGGTTGTTCTAAATGTGTTCTTAGATGGTCTCTTGATTATCTGGAACCAAAAACTTTGTCTAATAAGTTAAGGTTAAATTATGGAACTTAATTAATGTACCGTTATGCTGCCGGAATGCCACCGTAGCATAATGTTCTCTTAATTCTTCTTTGGAATCTCATATCGATTTTTGGAACGTTCTATACCTTGGTTATGTGGTCATGAAACCTTTTATTTTGAAATTGAATTAACCGCCAAAATTATTATTATCTCGTAGAATTAGCAGGGCTCGACACTAGCCCCCACGGCCGATGGCCGGAAACGTGCTGAAAACCATGGGGTACGATGAATACTGGCGTCGCATTGCGCCGGGAGTACTTGTTTTATAGACGAGTGAAGTACCACAAGGCTCAAATGGAAATTACATGCTTGTTAATGACTTTCTAGTATATAGCCTTTACAAGGTTGTGTAAGTACTTTCTCGATACAAGCTCGTACTTTCTTGTTCATGAAAGGCAAAATGTATATCTACATGATTAAATCTTGCTCAATGATATCTATTTGCCCAAATATCTCATGACTCTATGTTCTTGGTTATTTTGGGTTATGACATATGATTTATCTCATTCTTATTTTTACCTTGATTCTAGAGATAAAGCATTAATCACTTAAATATTGCCTTCATGTTGATACGAAGATACCTATTGGGCAAGTGTGCTCATACCTATTTTCTTGTCTTTTTAGGAAATACTAGTGAATCAGATTCGAATTATGTTAGTAGCGGGTCCGAGAGTGATTGAAGGTCATATGGAAATGAGAGAAGCCCTAGTTGACAAGTGTTTAGTCGAGTCGGATTGTAATTTTTGATTTTTCTTGAGTCATAGTGTTGAAAGGATGACAAGTAGTGGCTTTATGTAATTTTGATTATGATTATGAAATAAATTTGGAGTTTTGAGAAATTACTTGTGCAATTACTTTGTGTGATTGTCTTGCGCTCTGATTACTTGCTTGCGAGAGGCTTACCATGCCGGCTATTTATGTTCCCGAAATTCCTTCCGCTGTAATAAAAGCTCAGGGCGTGACAATTAAAGTGGTATCAGAGCCTAGGTCTAAGGACTCACTTGTTCCTAGAAAAAAGTTATGTCATAGGCTAAGTCCAAGGCATTAGGACCCACACCTATGAACTAAGGAAAGAATTTCCCACTTATGAGAGAAATTGGGTAGAACCCGGGATGAGATAGTAATTAGAAATTATCTCTAGGATTAACCCTACCAATTCCATTGGAGTTGACAAATTTATTTATTTTCTCAGGTACCTCATTCTTACAATGGCTCACCGTGTTGATTGGAATGGAATGCAATAAACCGTTGCAGGTCTCACCCAGGCTTTACAAACTATGGCCCAAGCAGGCATAAGGGTAGGGGCTAGTGATCTGTACCGCAACTTCCAGAGTTTAAATTCTCCCCAATTTGCTAGCTCTTCCAATCCAGATGAAGCAGAGAACTAGATCGATGAAATGAACCGTATATTCAAGGTCATGCAATGTGCCGACCAAGAAAAGGTTCATCTTACCACATTTCAACTTAACAAAGACGCGCGTACATGGTGGAAGTATATTCCAGCACCGCCTGCAGACGCACCACACACTTGGGAGCGATTTCTCACCCTCTTTAGAGCAAAATACTTCTCCGAGCACGTTAAGGAGAGGAAGGTAGCGGAGTTCGCTTCATTGCGTCAAGGCATGATGACGGTGGCGGAGTATGAATTACAATTCTCTCGCTTAGCACCGTATGCTCAACATCTAGTAAGCACAGATCTTTTGATGGCCAATAATTTTCTGGATGGGTTGAGGCCCATCTTCATTCAACAACTCGGCTCGCAAAATATTCGGACCTATGCAGAAATGGTCCAACAAGCTCATCTATGTGAAAGGACCTATGAGAAGGTCGAGAAACTTAAAAGCAAGGGAGAGGAGTCTAGTCGAAAGACATATCGGCGTGGGAAGAAGAAAAAATCCAGCACCACGGAGCCTTATAAATCCCGTGATAGAAAGAAGAGATCCCAGAACGGGGGTGGTAGCAGTTACCACCAGAATAAAAAGGCGAAGGACGAAGAAAAGCAAGTCATGGAGGCTTGCACGTTCTGCGAGAAATTTGGCCACTCGACCGAAGAATGCTAGAAGCGTTTGGGTGCATGCCTAAGACATGGAAGTCAGGAGCACTGCATGCCTGACTATCCTCTTATGAAAGAGCAACAATCTACAAGGAACAATGGTGGATGAAAACGGCAAGCTAGACTGAATGCCGTTATGGAAGATGAACCAACCGAAGAAGGGGAACTTATTAAAGGTACAATTCATATTTGTTCCTTTCATGCTTTTGTGTTATTTGATACGGGTACTACTCACTCTTTTATTACTAGTTCCTTCGCAAAAACATAGCATATTTCACCTGTTCCCATACCATCAGATTTAACCATAGTTACCCCTTTAGGTTCGGGAGCGGAATTGAAAACCTATTTCTCTAATAGTAAAGTCACTATAGAAGGTCATAATCTTCCTGCTAATCTCGTATGCCTTGATATGGAAGGCTATGATGCCATATTAGGAGTTGATTGGCTTGTAGACCACGGCGCCTATATTAATTGTCGCAATAGGATAATCTCCTTCCGAAAAACAATTCTTCCAAGATTTTCCTTCCTTGGTATCAAATACCGGAAACATCCTACCATTATCTCATCTCTTCACGCTTGCAAATTCATTTTGCAAGGATGTGAAGCCTTCTTTGCCTCTGTAGTAGTTATTGAGTCTAAGGAAATTCAGAGAGGCGAAATCCCCATAGTTAAGGAGTTTCCTGATGTGTTCCCTTCCAAGTTGCCTGGTCTACCGCCCGAGAGGGAGGTTAACTTCACCATTGAACTCACACCCGGAGCCGCACCTGTGTCAATAGCTCCTTACAAGATGTCCCCCACAGAGTTGAAAGAATTAAAGAAGCAACTTCAAGAGCTTCTAGAAAAAGGTTTCATTCGACCTAGCACATCCCCTTGTGGTGCGCCGGCCTTATTTGTCCAGAAGAAGGATGGTTCCCTCAGCTTATACATTGACTACCGGCAGTTGAATCGACTTACTATCAAGAACAAATACCCATTGTCACGTATTGATGAGCTATTTGATCAACTTTTTGGTCCAGAGTACTTCTCCAAGATTGACCTTAGGTCCGGCTATCATCAACTGAGGATCTAGGAGGAAGACATTGACAAGACTGCTTTCTGAAGCAGATATGGGCACTATGAATTTGTAGTTATCACGCCCCGAATCGATAGCAGCGGAACGTGTCGTTTGCTCAGAACGTGACAGTTAAACAGTCGTGAATGATCAAGAGCAATGGCATGAGACCAAATAATTTGGAACAACAATAAAAAATTTATTTCGAATATAAGTCTCTTACAAGAACTTGAAGACTCAACTACGTCACTATGAAAGAAAAAGAGATGATGCACTAATAGACTTAGAAAAGATAACTAAATAAGAGACATCATGCTAGACTCAAAAAAGATAAAAGACTCGGGTTCACTAATTTCCAAAGCTCGCTTGCACACTTGTCTCTCCCGTGTGAGTTTCGGACTCGCTAGCCACCTGATTACCTGAAAAATGTTGGAATAAAATTACGTGAGCGAACACTCAGTAGGAATTATATCTCAAAACAAGCAATTGGTTGAAATAATTATATTTTCGCATGTAAATGCAAGTAAGACTATACATGTAGATTTCACTGAGCAAGTGAAACAAAACTAGTAGAAGATTAACGATGGTATGTAAAACTTCCAAGCGATCAAGAGATAATCGTGAGAGAATTTATAGATTATTGGCTATTTCACGCAAGTATTTTACCTGTTTCGGGCCACGCTAGTAAAGTCACGCAAGTCAAGTCACGCACGCAAGTCACGAGAGAAAGAGAGAGTGTGGAGTGGCAAAGATCCAACGAGTCATGCACTTCGGTGCAATGCCAGACACCGCGATCATTAAAAACTCCCATGGGCACTAGTACTTTCGGGTGCTCCTCCCAGGACCAGATCGGGCCCTATATGCACAGCATTTAAAGATAGATCTCGACATCCATGATAGTTCATAACCAATAAGGAGTTCCAGGAACAAGCTTTAATAGAATGATAAGGTAAGATTTCCATGGAATTCAAGGACAAGGCCCTTGAGCAAGGACAGACTTGCGATAAAAATCTACGCGGAGCATAGAAACCATGACATGTCGATAAACTGGGTGGAGATCATGATATCAAGAATAAGCACTTATATAGCGTCGCTATTCTTTGTACATGATAAGGTAGATAGAATTAGTGTCCATAAGTATGGCACATAATTCTTTAAGAAACATTAATGGCATGGTTTCCCATTCCATAATTTTAAGAATATTCTCATGACATCCACATAGCATGTCATGATGGCTGGTATATCATGTTTCTTTAGAGTGACATGGCAATCAAGTATTGTCATAGGTTTTAATGGTACAACCCGCTCGACTGCCTTGAGGGAATCCAAGGCTAGCGGAGTCTTACAGAGGCCTCTATGATAAAGTCACCGGTCCAAAGGAATGGAATGTCCCATGGAGGGTTCATCTATCACCGAGAAATAGTGGGTAAACGATAATACAACGTGAAACATGGGACTATATTCACGGACTGTAATATAGTGCCAACTATAAGTGGGTTATAGAAATTCATGAAAATCAGGAAATCATGATATCAGTAAATTGACGCCTGAGTGTAAGTCTTCATTTTCTGAATTGGCGCCCTTGTTAAGGTCGTCAGTTCAGTGAATGAAGACTGTTCACTCAGTCGTTACATCCAGGTTCTATAAATATTAAAATCAATAAACATTTTCAATTTTTAGACATTATGAAAATGACGACTTACATTAAGGCTTCAATTTAGTAAACAACGCCCTAGTCAAGGGCGTCTTATATCAAATTAAAGGGTAGGGTATATGTCGTCATTTCAACATCTAGGAATATCATAAACATTTCAACAATTTACAGATTATCACTAAATTGGCGCCCGTTCACATGGGCGTTCATTCAATTGACGACCTAATCAGGGTCACTATTTCTTTCTCATATGATTTGCATCGGGCAGGTACAATCACAGACACATAGTTTTTGGAGTATGTCTGATCAAGATTCTAAAGACATGAACATATAGAGAAAAATAGCAGGAATTTATGGACATGATCATGCATTAGTTTACATATAAGGGTTCACAGTTATTAAATTTTGAACATTGTGTATTTATTAAATAACTAGACAATTGACGACTGTTTGCACGGTCGTCAAATAAAATAGCACCCTAGCTTGGGTCGCTATTTACTGAAATTTAGCAAAAACAAAATAGAAACCTGAGAAATCATCAGGCTACAGACTATATGCATGGTATTTCTTAAATTTTCATGTTTGGGCTTCGTTACTTGAGAACACCTACCGGATTGGGTGATCCTGGTTGTCAGACGATGAAGAACGGTGATGAACTTTAGGAATATCCGATACTCTATTTTGGTAGGATGGTAGCAGCAGTATGAAGAAGAGGAAGACGATGAAGAATGTCCTATGTTCTTCACGTACTCCTCAGGATGCAGAGGAAGAGGAGTCGCGGCCGCTCCTTGTGGTTTGGACCGCAGCCGGAGGAAGAAGAAGAAGTTGAAGAACTTCTTTATGTTCTTCACGTATGGAGCAGTAGCAGGTTTGTAACAACCCTGATAAAAGCAAGATTTATAAATAAATCAAATTGAAAATAAAAGATAAGTAAATAAATGATAAAACTAAAAATGGAAAAAAAAATTAAACCCTGATGAAAATAACGCCGCAGATAAAGGCGCTACTTGACAAGAAACGCCCTCACCTAAGGCGTGTTTTTGAGAAAGGACGCCCACATTTCAAGGCGTCAAATCTTAAACAACCAAATTTACATAAAAAGGCAAGTAATTGTAACACCCTTTGCTTGGACGCATTTCAACAAGAAACGACGCGCGTCAAGGCATCAATTTAAAATTCGACGCCCTAGCATAAGGCGTTAATTCCATTCCAGTTTCGTTCGAACCAGGAACTTATCCAGGGTAAGTGATAACTATGGGAAAGAGTTCGAATGTAGTAATGACTCTATCACGGAAGTGTTACTTCCAATCGAACACTAACCTTAATAGGATTTCCAGAATCCTATAAATACCTTGATGGATCGAACCCTAGAAAGCTATTTGGTCGATCGTCTCTACTATGGTAGGTAAAGAACTAACAGTTCTTCCTTATTTCCTTCTCTGTTACTATTATGTGAAGAACATGAATTGATTCTTCATCCTCTTTTGTTTATAGGGAATCTGACTGCCGTCCGTGAAGAACATGTGGGTTCTTCCTTTGGTTTTCCTTCTCTTCCGATAGGATAGTATGAAGAATAAATCTTCTTCATCTTCTTCCACTTACAGGTTGAGGAGCTCTTAATCTACTGAAGAACGTGGGTTCTTCATCAACAAACGACCGTGTTTGTTCGTGCCTCCTCTGCCTTGCTGCTGATATTGAATTCAAAAGCTTCAGAATACTCTGTTTATAAAACAGAGTATCATTCTTTTCTTCCCAGAACCTGCATCCGTTCAAAATCTTCATAGAGGTAGGTTTTCTCAGGGATTGTAGCCCAACTAGCATATTAATAATTATAACATCATCCGTTAATACATGCATATAGATTTCATGCGTTTTGATTAGTTTCTAAAGAGTTTTTGAAAGAAACGCCCCTATCAAGGGCGCTAAATTACAAGAAACGACCATGACTAGGTCGTCGATTTCATATTTGACGCCCTGCACACGGACGTTAATTTCTTTTAATTACTAAATACCATGTTTAAAAATTATATATCAATTCAAACATGATTCTAGATTAATGCATGATCAATCTCTTGTAATCCTGCTATTTTTCTAGTCCTGACCCTATATCATGTTTTCCTGAAATTTCATCGTCTCGAAATTGTAAAATTATGAAATTAATGACCTTGTCCAGGTCGTCTTTTATTGAACTGACGCCCCATACCAGGGCACTTTCTGTAAACTAACGCCCCTGTCCAGGGCGCATTTTATGAAAATTTCCAGATTTTTAATATTCTATAAAATTAGAAATATTGAAAGGACGACTTCTACACATGATGTCAAATTTAGTATAAACACCCCTGATTAAGGCGTTAATTTCCTGAAAAACGACTTTACCAAAGTCGCTATTTTCTGCACTACTGATTTTTCCTGATTACTGTTATCCGAGGGTTTCATTATACATACATACATATATATTGGCACTATTACTCCACTCCGTGAGTATAGTCCCATGTTTTCTACGATGATTTATCGCATTACACACTCAATTCTCATTGACATACAAGCTCTCCATTGGACATTCCGTTCCTTTGGACTAGCGAGTTAGTCATAGAGACCTCCGTAAGACTCCTCGCCGCCTTGGATTCCCTTAAGGCCGACTGAGCTGGTTGTACCATAAAGCCCCATTACACAATCTTTGCCATGCCCCTCTATAGAAACATGGTGATACCGGCCCTCATGTCATGCCATGGGTATGATATGAGAATTATCTTAATGAACGGGGAAGAATATGTCGTTGTTATGCTGTTCTTGTAGGCCCCAATTCTATATTAAACTTGATGTTCTTGTGAACCTCAATTCTATATGAAGAATGAGGACGTCTTGCCATTGAGGTGCTATTCATATGGACCTCAATTCTATATAAAAGAGTGTCTCTACTTACTTATCATGGTACCCGAGTTAAGGGGAACCAATTCCACCTAGTTTTTATCGAAAGTGTGATTGTACCGTTATTATCGCCTATTGGTGTCAAAAGTCATATTTTTAGACTCTAATCTCTCAAAGTTATCTTACATGACTACAAGCTTATTTATTAAAATTCCATGATGGCTATACACAAAAATGTGGATGTTAAAAATACATGACTAATGCCTGCGCATATAGGGCCCGATCTGGTCCTGGGAGGAGCACCCGAAAGTACTTGTGCCCATGGTAGTTGATTGATCACAGTATTGGCATTATACCGAAGTGCATGACTAGCTTGATTGAACATTCCACAAATCTTGTACTTGACTTGATATTACATGACTTGCGTGGCCCGAAAAGGGTAATTACTTGGGTGTTTGAACGTGATAGCCAAATTTCATCTTGACATGATAAAGTACTTGCTTGAATATCTTGATATCATTCGATATAAGTTCTTGAAAGTTCATGACTAGTTCTCCTTGTTACCTTATTGTTATATCCTCTTTCTATCTTGTCGTTTTATGCGAGCATGCATAGCTATAGTGCATTCATGAAAGATGTAATTACTTAAACCCCTTGCTAGATCCTGAGATATAATTTCCTACTGAGCGTTCGCTCACTCCGTGTTTCCCTTACTTTTTCAGGTAAGTCTGACGATGAGGGAAGTCAATCGGATGGGGAGAATCAAGAGTGAAAGAGATAGAGCTTCTTCCGTGTTATCTAGTCTTTTTCATGTTTTCTTGAGTCAACCTTGTATTTTTCCTTTATTTTAGTTAGCACTTTAAAGGTTTGTAATAGACATATTCTTATGAAGGAATACAGGATTGTGTTATCTTTACTTTTGCACATCTCTGTCTTTGTGTCGAATACACTACTACTCTGATTGACATGATTGATATAAACTCGTCACGCATCTCCGGGTATCTTCCGCTCTCGGGGCGTGACAGTTTTTATGGTATCAGAGCCTAGGGTATTCAATTCCTAGGAAACCCAAGTCCAAGGATAAGTTTTAAACCTTTAACCAGTGAGATTGGGTAGAACCAAGGGTTAAAATTAACATAGAAATACTAGTCTTTAAATACAAATCACGTATTAATATAGTTATGGTAATTGTAGGATAATGGCTGCCGAACGTGCTCAATGGTGCAACATGCAGCGTACACTTCAAGGCATGACTCAAGTACTGCAACAAGTAGCACAAGGAGGTGGACAACGAGCAGGAAGTCTCCACCAGACTTTCAAGAACATGAACCCGCCCAAGTTCACGGGTTCTACTGATCCAGATGACGCTGAACACTGGATTAGGGAAACAGAATGAATATTTCGTGTTATGCAATGCACGGATCAAGATAAGGTCTTATTAGCTACTTTTCAGTTAGAAAGGGATGCTAGATGCTGGTGGGAATCAATAGAGGCTACTATAAATCAAGATCAGGTTACGTGGGAGGAATTCGTTGAACACTTCAACGCAAAATATTTCTCGGACCGAGTTCAGGAAAAGAAGGCTGCAGAATTTGCTGCATTAATGTAACGATCTTTGTCAGTGGCCGAGTATGAGGCCCAATTCTCTAGATTGTCTCGGTATGCTAAGCACTTAGTTAGCACCGAGAAGATGAAAGCTAGGAGGTTTCTTAATGGGCTCAGGCCCCAAGCTATTACCCAACTGGCGCCGATGGACATTCAAGTCTACTCGGAGATAGTACGCCGAGCTCAACTATTAGAAGATGTCACGGAACTGTCTGATAGGATTCGTGGTAAGGATAAGAAGGAATAAGTTACAGGTTCGGGTTCCTTTAAACCCAACTTCAAGAAGAGGCCTAGCAATGGAGGTATTTCCTCGCAAGAGCAAAAGTTCAAGAAGACCAAGCCCTTCTCTATCACCACTACCTCTTCAAATACAGTGTGTAAACATTGTGATAAAGCGGGTCATAGAGCAGAAGAATGCTGGAGGAAACTTGGAGCATGTCTCCGTTGTGGGAGTCGTGAGCATCGGATTCCCGATTGCCCACTACTAAATAACCAAGCCGATGACGGAAAGCGCCCAGTAACCAAGAATGCTCGTCTTCATGCAATCAAGGAGACCGAGCAAGAAGAGGAAGGTGGCTTAGTGGAAGGTACATTGAAAGTTTGTTCCAAGAATGCATATGTCTTAATTGATACTGGTGCATCGCATTCTATTATTTCTAAGAAGTTTGCTGACCCATTACCCCTAGAACCGGAATGGATGAAGTTAGTTTTGTCTACTCCTCTGGGTGATGAGACTGATATTACACATCATTACCAAAACTGCGAAGTATTGGTTCAGGGTAAAAATCTCCCTATTGATCTCATATGTTTAGATCTGAAAGAGTATGATGTTATACTAGGAGCAGATTGGCTATCCAAGTATCAGGCAATGGTTAATTGCCGCAATAGCAAGGTTACATTCAAGGAATTTCCAGAACTAATCTTTACTAGCCCGAAGGGTCGGAGCAGATCCCCTCTTATTTCAGCTCTCTGAGCTAGCAAGCTCATCAGGAAAGGATGTGCATCTTTCCTTGCCTTTGTCACAGTTAAAGAAGCTAAGGAAGCTAAGCTAGAAGACATTCCAGTGGTGTAGGAATTTCCGGACGTGTTTCTGGAAAATTTGCCGGGATTACCCCCGCAAAGAGAAGTGGCCTTCACCATTGACTTAGTCCCTGGTGCTGGTCCGATTTCAAAGGCACCTTATAGGATGTCACCTGCTGAACTCAAGGAGTTAAAAGAGCAATTGATGGAACTCATTAAGAAAGGATTCATTAGACCAAGTACTTCCCCGTGGGGAGCGCCTGTATTATTTGTAAAGAAGAAAGACGGATCCATGAGGTTATGCATCGACTATCGACAGTTGAATCATCTCACTATCAAGAACAAGTATCCACTGTCGAGAATCGATGAATTGTTTGATCAAATTTCAGGATCCAAGTACTTTTCCAAAATTGATCTTAGGTCAGGATATCACCAACTAAGAATCAAGGACGAGGATATTCATAAAACCGCATTCAGAAGCAGGTATGGCCATTATGAATTTGTTGTTATGCCTTTCGGACTAACGAATGCCCCTGCTGCCTTTATGCAGTTAATGAATAGTATATTCAGGCCTTATTTGGATCAATTCGTGGTGGTCTTTATTGATGATATATTGATTTATTCCAAGACCAAGGAAGAACATGAGGAACATTTGAGGATTGCATTACAAATATTGAGGACAAACCAATTATATGCAAAACTTAGCTAGTGTGAATTCTGGCTTGAAGAAGTGACTTTTCTCGGACATGTTATATCAAAGGATGGCTTGTCTGTAGACCCATCAAAGGTTGAAGCTGTAAGGAACTGGGAAAGACCGACCAATGCTAGCGAGATCCGAAGTTTCTTAGGTCTTGCCGGCTATTACATGCGATTCATCAAGGATTTCTCTAAAATCACCGTGCCACTTACGAGGTTAACTCGCAAGGAGATCCGTTATGAATGGAGTGAGGAATGTGAAAGAAGCTTCCAAACTCTCAAGGATCATCTTACTACAGCTCCTATCTTGGCATTGCCAATTGAAGGAGAAAAGTTCGAGGTATACACTGATGCTTCTGGCATTGGCCTCGGGTGTGTTCTAATGCAACAAGAAAAGGTTATACCCTACTCTTCTCGTCAATTAAAGAAGCATGAAGAGAACTACCCCGTCCATGACTTAGAATTGGCCACGGCAGTATTTGCACTCAAAATATGGAGACATTATCTTTATGGAGTACAGTTTATTGTATACTCCGATCACAAGAGTCTCAAATATCTTTTCTCACAGAAGGAGTTAAATATGAGGCAAAGACGATGGCTGGAATATCTCAAGGACTTTGACTTCAATATTCAATATCATCCCGGAAAGGGTAATCATGTAGCAGATGCCCTTAGTCGAAAGCCGAGAGCACTGTTAGCCGATTGTATGATTCAAGAATGGAAGTTGCTGGAGCAATTCTCTGAACTCAATATAAGCATGGACACGGACCCTAGGTGCGTCATATTATCTCACATAAGTATTCAGTCAGACCTACTAACTGAAATACAAGGACTTCAGGGTGATGATCCAACATTAGTGGAGGTCAAGGGCAGATTAGAAGGACAATCGGATTTCCAATTAACTTCTGATAGAATATTGTTATTCAAGAATAGAACTTGTATACCAGACTGCCCAGAATTGAAGAAGAAGATCTTAGATGAAGCTCATAGGTCAAGGTATACGATTCATCCAAGATCTACCAAAATGTACCAAGATGTAAAAAGAAATTTTTGGTGGCCCAACATGAAAAGAGAAATAGCGGACTACGTATCACGCTGTCTCACATGCCAACAAGTCAAGGCGGAACACCAAAAGCCTACTGGAAAACTACATCCTCTAGATATCCCTAAATGGAAGTGGGAGGATATTGGTATGGATTTCATCATGGGTTTATCTAAATCAAAAAGAGGACATGATGGAATATGGGTTATCATTGACCGATTGACTAAATCAGCGCATTTCTTGCCAATCAAGAGTCGATGGTCAGTTGATGTCTTAGCTGCACTATACATCAAGGAAATAGTCAGATTACATGGTATTCCTGTTTCAATCGTGTCTGACAGAGATCCCCGTTTTACTTCTCATTTTTGGAAAGGACTACAACAGTCGTTGGGGACGAGACTTAGCTTTAGTACAGCCTTTCATCCTCAAACGGATGGTCAGACCGAGAGAACCAATCAAGTAGTTGAAGATATGCTAAGAGCATGCATTACTGATTTTGGTGGAAACTGGCATGATCACTTGCCTCTGGTTGAATTTGCATACAATAATAGCTACCGGGCAAGTATACGAATGGCACCTTTTGAAGCCTTATACGGAAGGAGTTGTCGATCACCCTTATGCTAGGACGAAGTTGGAGAGAAACAACTATTAGGTCCAGATATGGTAAGGGACACTACCGAGAAGATACAATTGATTAGAGAAAGACTACAAGTTGCTCAGTCTAGACAAAAAGCTTATGCCGACACAAGAAGAAGAGATCTTGAATTCCAAATTGGAGATCATGTATTTCTCAAGATATCGCCTAGACGTGGAATACGAAGATTTGGTGTTAAGGGCAAGCTTACACCAAGATTTATCGGACCTTTTGAGATACTAGAAAGAGTTGGTGAGGTTGATTATCGCATCGCATTACCACCTCAACTGTTCGAGGTACATGATGTGTTCCACATATCTATGTTAAAGAAGTATGTGCATGATCCATCACATATTATTGAGCATGGAAATCTAGTAATCTGGAAAGATCTCACATACGAGCAGAAGCCCATAAGAATACTAGATCGAGAAGTATGAACCCTAAGGAATAAGGTTATTCCCATGCTAAAAGTACAATGGAATAAGAATTCAGAACATGAAGCTACATGGGAGACCGAGGAATCTATGAGGAAGCAATTTCCAGAATTATTTTAGAAGGTATGAACTCTACACTCTCCATATGTAAAAATATGCTATGAATTTGGGGACCAAATTCTTTTATGTAGGGGAGGGTGTAACAACCCTGATAAAAGTAAGATTTATAAATAAATCAAATTGAAAATAAAAGATAAGTAAATAAATGATAAAACCGAAAATGGAAAAAAAAATTAAACCCTGATGAAAATAACGCCGCAGATAAAGGCGCTACTTGACAAGAAACGCCCTCACCTAAGGCGTGTTTTTGAGAAAGGACACCCACATTTCAAGGCGTCAAATCTTAAACAACCAAATTTACATAAAAAGGCAAGTAATTGTAACACCCTTTGCTTGGACGCGTTTCAACAAGAAACGACACGCGTCAAGGCGTCAATTTAAAATTTGACGCCCTAGCATAAGGCGTTAATTCCATTCCAGTTTCGTTCGAACCAGGAACTTATCCAGGGTAAGTGATAACTATGGGAAAGAGTTCGAATGTAGTAATGACTCTATCACGGAAGCGTTACTTCCAATCGAACACTAACCTTATTAGGATTTCCAGAATCCTATAAATACCTTGATGGATCGAACCCTAGAAAGCTATTTGGTCGATCGTCTCTGCTACGGTAGGTAAAGAACTAACAGTTCTTCCTTATTTCCTTCTATGTCTACTATTATGTGAAGAACATGAATTGATTCTTCATCCTCTTTTGTATATAGGGAATCTGACTGCCGTCCGTGAAGAACAGGTGGGTTCTTCCTTTGGTTTTCCTTCTCTTCCGATAGGATAGTATGAAGAATAAATCTTCTTCATCTTCTTCCACTTACAGGTCGAGGAGCTCTTAATCTACTGAAGAACGTGGGTTCTTCATCAACAAACGACTGTGTTTGTTCGTGCCTCCTCTGCCTTGCTGCTGATATTGAATTCAAAAGCTTCAGAATACTCTGTTTATAAATCAGAGTATCGTTCTTTTCTTCCCAGAACCTGCATCCGTTCAAAATCTTCATAGAGGTAGGTTTTCTCAGGGATTGTAGCCCAACTAGCATATTAATAATTATAACATCATCCGTTAATACATGCATATAGATTTCATGCGTTTTGATTAGTTTCTAAAGATTTTTTGAAAGAAACGCCCCTATCAAGGGCGCTAAATTACAAGAAACGACCCTGACTAGGTCGTCGATTTCATATTTGACGCCCTGCACACGGACGTTAATTTCTTTTAATTACTAAATACCATGTTTAAAAATTATATATCAATTCAAACATGATTCTAGATTAATGCATGATCAATCTCTTGTAATCCTGCTATTTTTCTAGTCCTGACCCTATATCATGTTTTCCTGAAATTTCATCGTCTCGAAATTGTAAAATTGTGAAATTAACGACCTTATCCAGGTCGTCTTTTATTGAACTGACGCCCCATACCAGGGCACTTTCTGTAAACTAACGCCCCTGTCCAGGGCGCGTTTTATGAAAATTTTTAGATTTTTAATATTCTGCAAAATTAGAAATATTGAAAGGACGACTTCTACACATGACGTCAAATTTAGTATAAACGCCCCTGATTAAGGCGTTAATTTTCGGAAAAATGACATTACCAAAGTCGCTATTTTCTGCACTACTGATTTTTCCTGATTACTGTTATCCGAGGGTTTCATTATACATACATACATATATATTGGCACTATTACTCCACTCCGTGAGTATAGTCCCATATTTTCTACGATGATTTATCGCATTACACATTCAATTCTCATTGACATACAAGCTCTCCATTGGACATTCCGTTCCTTTGGACTAGCGAGTTAGTCATAGAGACCTCCGTAAGACTCCTCGCCGCCTTGGATTCCCTCAAGGCCGACTGAGCTGGTTGTACCATAAAACCCCATTACATAATCTTTGCCATGCCCCTCTATAGAAACATGGTGATACCGGCCCTCATGTCATGCCATGGGTATGATATGAGAATTATCTTAATGAACGGGGAAGAATATGCCGTTGTTATGCTGTTCTTGTAGACCCCAATTCTATATTAAACTTGATGTTCTTGTGAATCTCAATTCTATATGAAGAATGAGGACGTCTTGCCATTGAGGTGCTATTCATATGGACCTCAATTCTATATAAAAGAGTGTCTCTACTTACTTATCATGGTACCCGAGTTAAGGGGAACCAATTCCACCTAGTTTTTATCGAAAGTGTGATTGTACCGTTATTATCGCCTATTGGTGTCAAAAGTCATATTTTTGGACTCTAATCTCTCAAAGTTGTCTTACATGACTACAAGCTTATTTATTGAAATTCCATGATGGCTATACACAAAAATGTGGATGTTAAAAATACATGACTAATGTCTGCGCATATAGGGCCCGATCTGGTCCTGGGAGGAGCACCCGAAAGTACTTGTGCCCATGGGAGTTGATTGATCACGGTATTGGCATTATACCGAAGTACATGACTAGCTTGATTGAACATTCCATAAATCTTATACTTGACTTGATATTACATGACTTGCGTGGCCCGAAAAAGGGTAATTACTTGGGTGTTTGAACGTGATAGCCAAATTTCATCTTGACATGATAAAGTACTTGCTTGAATATCTTGATATCATTCGATATAAGTTCTTGAAAGTTCATGACTAGTTCTCCTTGTTACCTTATTGTTATATCCTCTTTCTATCTTGTCGTTTTATGCGAGCATGCATAGCTATAGTGCATTCATGAAAGATGTAATTACTTAAACCCCTTGCTAGATCCTGAGATATAATTTCCTACTGAACGTTCGCTCACTCCGTATTTCCCTTACTTTTTCAGGTAAGTCCGACGATGAGGGAAGTTAATCGGATGGGGAGAATCAAGAGTGAAAGAGATAGAGCTTCTTCCGTGTTATCTAGTCTTTTTCATGTTTTCTTGAGTCAACCTTGTATTTTTCCTTTATTTTAGTTAGCACTTCAAAGGTTTGTAATAGACATATTCTTATGAAGGAATACAGGATTGGGTTATCTTTACTTTTGCGCATCTCTGTCTTTGTGTTGAATACACTACTACTCTGATTGACATGATTGATATAAACTCGTCACGCATCTCTGGGTATCTTCCACTCTCGGGGCGTGACAAGGTTGTTGAAGAAAAGAGCGAACAGGTTTGGCTCGATGGAAGGGGGTATTTATAGGAGAAGGAATCCTAATGGGTTCTAGGAGTTCGATTAGGACTAAAATTTCCTAGGTAGAATTATTACTAAACTTAAATATCCACGTATCAATCCCTTTCTTAATCAACACTTACCTAGTTAACATCCTTGTTCGAACCAAACACCAACGGGTTCAGTTTGGAAATGACGCCTTGGGTTGGGGCATTATTTTAAAATGACGCCTGTGTAAGGGGACTTTAATTTATAATATAGCGCCCGTCAAGGGGGCGTCATTTACTATTATCCTTTCTCTACCCTCTTAACGTATGAAAATGGCGCCCATTCAAAGGGGCGTCATTTCTTTAACTTGCGCCTAACATAGAGGCGTCAATTTGTAAATTAGCGCCCATTTGAACGGTTTTTAATTAAATGACGACCTGATAGGAGGCGCTATTTGTTTTTTTTTTTGGCTCATTTGTGATATAGTCTAGGTGTAAGGCCTATTAAAGGTATATGAAGTCCTAGTGTATGTATGTTTACACGTGTATATATATATATATATATCACTAATCCCCTTTGTTAGTTACTAAACCTCATATACGTGACCTATATTTACTAATAGTTTACATGTATATACGTATATGTATACAAGGCCCATTAGTCCTAAGCTAAGTTCATATGCTAGGTCCTTACGACTATCAGGTTTACCATTAGTGTTTTAGATTTCAATAATTTAAGGTCATGTAGGGGTTTCATTTCTTATAGTTTTCTTCACTTTTAATTCCTTCTTAATCATTATCTTGGGTATCAGAGATAGGATCGATCGTAGGTAAAATATTTTCTTCCATTCCAAAAAGATAATTTTAACTTGCCTTTTATTTATTGCAGGAACAATATACCCAAATTCTTATTTATTCAACCTTATTAACTATTCATAAGAATACGTAGATATCATTATGTATAGGTTATTTTTACTTTCGAACCGTAAATATATATGATGATATTATCTTATTCTTGTTTAGCCTTCAAAATTGTCGGGCGTTACACCCTCCCCCACTTAAAAGAATTTGGTCCCCAAATTCACATCATCCCTTACTCAAGATGGGGAACTAGCTACAAGGCGAAAAGAAGTCTAGATACATTGAGTGGAAAAAAAGAACTAATTTTAGGAAAAAATTAATTTAGGCTTAAGGGTGAGGGGTACCTTCTGCAACCTTTCCTTTGGCAAGTTTGGTTAAAGCTTGAATTCCTCCTGGGAGCTTCTTGGTCAGAACAGGGCATTCAGCTATTTTATGATCTAAGCTCCCGCAACAAAGACACGCTCCCATTTTTCGATAACACTCCTTCGATTGATGGTTTCTTTTACCACAATGCCAGCACTTTTCTTGAGGTTGACTTACAGGTGCTGCCCTAAATTTCCCTTTCTTGCATTTCTTACACTTTTGTGAGCTACCACCCTCGTTTATCCTTTTCTTGGTAGTGGTGAACTTTCCAGAATTATTGACTTGGTCCTTTCCTTCTATTCTTTCTTTTTCTTCTACCGTCTTCTCTAACTCTTGGACTCTTCAGACAAGGTCCGCATAAGCATGCACATCTACTAAGACCATCTCAGGAACAAAGCTTGGCCTAGACGCTTCCATTTTATCTAGGTTCCTGCAAAGATGAGTGGGGAGATAGTTTATTGACTCAAGAATTAATACTAATGAAACTTAAGTATTTTATCTTTCTTTTATAACTTTAACCCCAAGTTCTACCCAATTCTTATGGAACTCCTATAGGTTGACTGACAAGGATGACTCAACCTATCTCTTGCACTTAATGCCCTAAGGATTTGAAAGCCGAAGCTCTGTTATGACTGACAAAGATACTTGACCAAGAGGATATGAAAGCCGAAGCTCTGATATGACTGACAAGGATACTTGACCTGGATGATATGAAAGCCGAAGCTCTGATAGCACCTCTGTCATGTCCCGAACCGATAGCAGCGGAATGTGTCGTTTGCTCGGAACGTGACAGTTAAACAGTCGTGAACGATCAAGAGCAATGGCATGAGACCAAATAAATTGGAACAATAATAAAAATTTTATTTCAAATATAAGTCTCTTACAAGAACTTGAAGACTTAACTACGTCACTATGAAAGAAAAGGAGATGACGTACTAATAGACTTAGACAAGATAACTAAATAAGAGACATCATGCTAGACTCAAGAAAGATAAAAGACTCGGGTTCACTAATTTTCAAAGCTCGCTTGCACACTTGTCCCTCCTGTGTGAGTCTCGGTCTCGCTAGCCACATGATTACCTAAAAAATGTTGGAATAAAATTGGGTGAGCGAACGCTCAGTAGGAATTATATCTCAAGAACAAGCAATTGGTTGAAATAATTATATTTTCGCATGTAAATGCAAGTAAGACTATGCATGTAGATTTAACCGAGCAAGTGAAACAAAACTAGTAGAAGATTAACGACGGTATGCAAAACTTCCAAGCGGTCAAGAGATATTCATGAAAGAATTTATAGATTATTGGCTATTTCACGCAAGTACTTTGCCCGTTTCGGGCCACGCTAGTAAAGTCACGCAAGTCAAGTCACGCACGCAAGTCACGAGAGAAAAAGAGAGTGTGGAGTGCCAAAGATCCAACGAGTCATGCACTTCGGTGCAATGCCAAACACCGTGATCATTAAAAACTCCCATGGGCACTAGTACTTTCGGGTGCTCCTCCCAGGATCAGATCGAGCCCTATATGCACAGCATTTAAAGATAGATCTAGACATCCACGATAGTTCATAGCCAATAAGGAGTTCCAAGAATAAGCTTTAATAGAATGATAAGGTAAGATTTCCATGGAAATCAAGGGCAAGGCCCTTGAGCAAGGATAGACTTGCGATAAAAATCTACGCGAAGCATAGAAACCATGACATGTCGATAAACTCGGTGGAGATCATGATATCAAGAATAAGCACTTATATAGTGCCGCTTGTTCTTTGTACATGATAAGGTAGATAGAATTAGTGTCTATAAGTATGGCACATAATTCTTTAAGAAACATTAATGGCATGGTTTCCCATTCCATAATTTTAAGAATATTCTCATGACATCCACATAGCATGTCATGAGAGCCGGTATACCATGTTTCTTTAGAGTGACATGGCAATCAAGTATTGTCATAGGTTTTAATGGTACAACCCGCTCGACTGCCTTGAGGGAATCCAAGGCTAGCGGAGTCTTACAGAGGCCTCTATGATAAAGTCACCGGTCCAAAGGAACAGAATGTCCCATAGAGAGTTCATCTATCACTGAGAAATAGTGGGTAAACTATAATACAACGTGAAACATGGGACTATATTCACGGACTGGAATATAGTGCCAACTATAAGTGGGTTATAGAAATTCACGAAAATCAGGAAATCATGAGATCAATAAATTGACGCCTGAGTGTAAGTCTTCATTTTCTGAATTGGCGCCCTTGTTAGGGTCGTCAGTTCAGTGAATGACGACTGTTCACTCAGTCGTTACATCCAGGTTCTATAAATATTAAAATCAATAAACATTTTCAATTTTTAGACATTATGAAAATGACGACTTACATTAAGGCTTCAATTTAGTAAACAACGCCCTAGTCAAAGGCATCTTATATCAAATTAAAGGGTAGGGTATATGTCATCATTTCAACATCTAGGAATATCATAAACATTTCAATAATTCATAGATTATCACTAAATTGGCGCCCGTTCACATGGGCGTTCCTTCATTTGACGACCTAATCAGGGTCGCTATTTCTTTCTCATATGATTTGCACCGGGCAGGTACAATCGCAGACACATGGTTTTTGGAGTATGTCTGATAAGATTCTAAAGACATGAACAGATAGAGAAAAATAGCAAGAATTTATGGACATGATCATGCATTAGTTTACATACAAGGGTTCACAGTTATTAAATTTTGAACATTGTGTATTTATTAAATAACTAGACAATTGACGACTGTTTGCATAGTCGTCAAATAAAATAGCGCCCTAGCTTGGGTCGCTATTTACTGAAATTTAGCAAAAACAAAATAGAAACTCGAGAAATCATCAGGCTACAGACTATATGCATGGTATTTCTTAAATTTTCATGTTTGGGCTTTGTTACTTGAGAACACCTACCTGATTGGGTGATCCTGGTTGTCAGACAATGAAGAACGGTGATGAACTTTAGGAATATCCGATACTCTATTTTGGCAGGATGGTAGCAGCAGTATGAAGAAGAGGAAGACGATGAAGAACATCCTATGTTCTTCACGTAATCCTCAGCAGGATGTAGAGGAAGAGGAGTCGCGGCCGCTCCTTGTGGTTTGGACCGCAGCTGGAGGAAGAAGAAGAAGTTGAAGAACTTCTTTATGTTCTTTACGTATGGAGCAGCAGCAAGTTGTTGAAGAAAAGAGCCAACAGGTTTGGCTCGATGGAAGGGGGTATTTATAGGAGAAGGAATCCTAATGGGTTCTAGGAGTTTGATTAGGACTAAAATTTCATAGGTAGGATCCTTACTAAACTTAAATAGATCCTTCTATTCTTGGCCACATTATTTTTAAAGAAGGCATTGCAGTAGATCCTTCTAAAGTTAAAGTTGTTAAGAAATGGGGCCGACCGAACACCGTATCTGAAGTTCGGAGTTTCATTGGCCTAGCTGGTTACTATAGGCAATTTATCAAAGATTTCTCCAAGATCGCCGCTCCTTTAACGAAACTCACTAGGAAGGAAAATCCTTTCGAGTGGACAAAGGAATGTGAAGAAAATTTCTTGGCTCTTAAGGAACATCTCACCACGGCACCTATACTGGCATTGTCGGTTGAAGGTGGCGGATTTGAAGTTTATACTGATACATCCAGCATTGGCCTAGGGTGCGTATTAATGCAAAATGGCAGGGTGATTTGCTACGCTTCAAGACAATTGAAGCGGCATGAGGAAAACTACCCCGTACATGATCTAGAACTAGCTGCGGTTATATTCGCCTTGAAAATTTGGCGTCATTATCTTTATGGGGAGAAAATTACTGTATATTCAGATCACAAGAGTCTGAAATATCTCTTTTCTCAAAAGGAGTTGAATATACGGCAAAGGTGATGGTTGGAGTATCTCAAGGACTTTGATTTCGATATTGAATATCATCCGGTCAAGGCGAATGCTGTAGTCGATGCGCTCAGTAGAAAACCAGTGGGAAAGCTATCAAGTCTGAAAGCTATGATTACTCTTATTTCTAAATTTTATCAGTTAAATTTAGATGTTGGTATGAAGAAAAAGGATTGCTTTATAGCCAATATCCATATACAACCTACATTGATTGAAGATATAGTCAAGTTACAAGAGAATGCCCTAGTATTATTGGAGATTAAGGCAGATAGGGAGCAACTACCGGAATTCTCCATTACAAATGATGGAAGATTATTATTTCGAGGTCGTATCTGTATCCCAGATCATGCTGATACTAAGAACATGATCTTAGAAGAAGCTCATAAATCTAAGTATACTGTTCACCCTGGTGCTACCAAGATGTATCAAGACCTTAAAAGAAATTATTGGTGGCCCAATATGAAGAGAGAGATAGCAGACTATGTGTCACGTTGCCTTACTTGTCAACAAATTAAGGTAGAACATCAAAAGTCTATTGGAAAACTACATCCCTTGGAAATTTTGGAATGGAAATGGGAGAGTATAGGGATTATGATGCGGGACGACATGAAACTCGACTCGGACTTGTTGCAAACCTAGGACTCTAGGTGACGACGCGACCCAAAGACGACGCGACCAGCGGCGACACGAATGGTTCGGCACCTAACGTGGTTCCTGAAGAGGCGAACGTGCCCCAAACAAGAAGTACTCGCTCACGATCGTCCCTTGCGAGGGAAACATGTCGATCTGTATGGTTGAGAAACCGGCATTGAGTCTCGGGTGGTCAGCTCACTCTCGTGCTCGGAATGAGTCACTGGACGGGTCTTGCACTCACTTCTCACAGCGATGATTAAAATGAACTAGCTAGGAAATAAACTACTCACATGCAGCGGCATATAGAACTTATACTAGATAAGCAAATAAGACAAATAGGGAGGCGAGTGTACCTCTATGCTCGGGGAGTGGCAAAGACGTCCTGGCCAAGATTCGTAACTCCCGATACAGTGGTAAAATTTAATTACAACAATGATTTTTATTGCCCACTCTACGCAGGGAGGTAAAGGGCTACACAATGACACTGGGAAGACCGATCTTGGGTTGGCTGGCAGCAAGGTGGCGGGTTTCGGGGCTATTGCGGGCAGCGGCTCCGGATCTGCAATTTGCTGGCCGACAGGACATCGAACACTAGCGTCCAAAGGGACGTTGACCCCCGGGGACCTTCTGAAAGTAACGGTTCACCGGGACGTTGGCGGAGGTTCCATGGTCGACCCCTGGGAATGGCGGTTGCTGAATCAACACTGGCTTATTTTCCAGCGGATTTCTGCGGTCACCTTCCTTGCTGGCCTGGTTCGGGGCAGGGCTACGCGCTTCCACGAAAACGGCCGCCACGACCAGATCCGGTGTCGGATCGGGTCGAAATTAGCGCCGTTGCGAAGAGCACTCAGGGAGCTTCGTAATACTTGAAATTCAGGTCCATATAATAGTTAGATTGGAAATGAAAACCTATGCAACATTGTGGTGGGTTCTGGCTCAGAAAATAGATAAGGCAGGACAGATCGGTTCTGCCAAATTATGGGGTTTGACCGAATGGGAAATGGAGGGTTTTGGACTTGAGATTTTTTTTGGGTGAGAGAGGGGAAGGTGGAGATCACGCACACAAATTTTTGTAATTTTCTGACAAGGTTTGGGGGGTGGGAAAAATGGATCTTCAGGTTACTATCCCGCATATCTGCACACAGGTAGACTGCGAGGGGTGGAAAAAAATACTGGGAAGGGACTCAAACGGACTCTGATCAATGTGACATTTAAACTGGGAGTAAAGAAGAACTGGGGGAACCAACCCTCAAAATATCAGCTCGATCAGACGGTTGAATTGGGAGATATAACCTCTTCTCTAAGCTTTGGTTCTGTAGGTTGCAGCTCAGGACAGCAGGCTGGAGAATGACCTGTGGCGGCTCGATGGTGGAACGAACAGAGGCGGCGGCGGCGGCGATCGAACTTGGTACCCAAAGGAAGATATAGAAGTGGGAATCACTCCCAAAGAATGGGCCTCACACCCTAGATCTTGGTGCTGCAAGAAAGAAGAAGATGAAAAAGAAGACGAACAAGAGAGAGAGGGAGGTGCGCCCGTAGGCAAATTTCATTGAATTTTCTCATTAATTTCCACCAAAATGACACAAGAGAGACTATATACTAAACCCTAGACCTAGGACAAATGACCTAAGATGCCCTTGGTCAAGGGGGCATAATGGGGAAGGGATATAAAAGGGGATTAAACAAATCCCACAAGGGGACAAGAGAGGGGGGCGCTCCTCTCTCCAAGCCAACAAAAGCCACTTGGATATTTTAATCTCCCTTGGACCACATTATTCTCCCTTGGACCATAATAAACCCAAAAATACAAATATTTGGTCAATATTCTCCCATTGAGCCAAATTAAACCCAAAATAAAAATACACACCAAATATAATCCAAATATATACCAAATACATTCACAATACAAATTCATATCAAATACGTACTAAAACATCAAAGCTCAAGTGGAGACTCCAGAATGTCCCCCAGCCACAAAGATGTCGGCGTCGACCGAGTCGTGCTACGTGTCTGGTATTGGCGGCTCGCTGAGTTGAGCCGAACTCTGGCTCTGGTGTCCTCACCGGATGGACTTTATCATAGGATTGGCCAAATCAAGAGGTGGACATGATGCAATATGGGTGATCATTGACCGTTTAACAAAATTGGCTCATTTTCTACCTATTAAAAGCCGATGGTCTGTGGATATCTTGGCTGCTTTATATATAAAGGAGAATGTGAAATTACATGGTGTAGTGCCCCAGAATTTATAAGTAATTTCAGGATTATTTATATAATTTTCTAGAATTTATAAAGGGCAAAATATATTAACAAATGAATTAATATCGAGATTATAAGGCCCAATTATGTTAAATAACTAATCCAGTTTTGATAATTAAAATCCAATAGGTTTATGGACCAAGCCTATTAAGTTTGACCCATATTCTAGAAGGTTATTTAGCCTATTCACGAATTTTAAGGATAAAAATCATTTTATTAGGTAATTATATGGATAAACAAACAAAAGAGTTTAAATTTTATTGAATTCTGCGCACAGGTGATGTAGCGGTCTATCGCGCGACTGCCACAGTCATGTAACGCGCCTACCTTCGACCGTTACGCTCTGTTAGTTCTGTGAAGTGAAGAAAGAGCAAAAAGATTAAATTTTTGCTAGCCTATCTCTTAAGGATCGAGATGGGAAGACTAATAGAGGTGTTAAGGACGCTTAAAAGTCTATCTAAGCTTTAACAAGGACTCTAGAATTGATCTAATCCTTGAACCCTAGCCAAAACTCTATAAATAGAATCCAGTTCTGAACTGAGCGACCGTTACTTTTTGCTCGTGAAGAATCAAGGTAAGGAGATAGAATCTCGGGTAAGTTCTTTAGAGTCTTTTGTTCCTAATACTTTAAACTAACTACCCTCAAAATTTCATGTTAGGAGGTCAAGTATCCAAGGAGTTAGGATCTTCCAAAGTTGTTGGTTTCATCACACCCACCTAGGAAACTATACAACAGGGTGCTGAAGATCAGGAAATTAGAGAGCCTAAATGAGGTAATTAGAGTTAGATGCTTTAGAACATTTTGTTCCTCTTAGTATCATCTTCCTAACCTCCAAATTTCACATCCTTAGGTCAAGAGGTTGAGGAGTTAGAGCGATGTGAAGTTGCTGTAAATTCACAGGAAGAGAAGAACTAGGGCGTGACTTGTAGTCCCAAATTCGACGTTTAAAGTCCAGAAAAGAGGTAGGTCATCTCATGAACGGTAAAAATAACATGTTAGGGATAAAAGCCCTTGGATATTGCTTGATTACATGCATTATAGATCAGGAATTTCATGTTTAAGTAGGGTCATGCATACATACATATCTTTAGCCTTAATGGAACATAAAAGATACTATCTTGTTAACTCACTATGACCTATGCATATACCTGGCCTTTACTTCGTTATCATGGCTAGAATAGTTAGATATTTTGATTCTTCTTGCATGGGACATAGTTACTTATCTTTATTGTCAGCAGAAGCTCTGATGGATTAAAGTAGGATCGTCACATGATTGTAGCGGCCTTACAATAAGTCGTCACACCCTCTGTTGTATTTAAGATTTCTCTGTTGTCTCTGACAGACCATGCTAGGAGCATTACAATACTATAACGACCCCACGATAAACCATGACAAGCACTGTGACGCGCCCATTCTCGACCGTCAGGGTAACTGTGTTCTGTCAACCCAAGACAGAATAGAGAACAGTCCAAATTACTTATAGATAAGCTTAATTATCTAAGTTTTGATCTATTTTTCATGACTTTGAGTTTATTGATCAATTCGTGACAAGAATTTGCATGTTTTGGGCATTTTGAGTTATTTTAAGTTATGCTAATTTCATGTGCTAAAACTCTATAGTTTGTATTAAACATGATTTTACATGTTGTATTAACAGAGTTTTATCATGGTTTCACATCGTTACACATTCTTTTCTATCTATAGTCATTTTCTTTAAGTACATGGCATATATTCCGGTATATGGCCATTAGTTCACACTTTGCACTATAGGAACATATTCTTGAACATGAGGACCTCTCTATTGGATATTCCTTCCAATGGACTAGAAAATCTTGTTTCAAGGCCTCCGTAATTCTCCGCGAGCCTGGGATTCCCACTAGGACGCCGAGTTGGTTGTACCATTAAAGCCCAATTATTAGAGTACACTACCAATGTTTTCTAGTTCTAGAAATGTAACAGATCAATATTGGACCGTCAGGCACATCTAACGGCCCAATATGCATCCGTCACATTTAACTGAGTCCAATTATTGGTTCTGGATTCAACCCATTGTAACGGATCAAGACTCGACCGTTAAGTTCATGTAACGGCCCAATATTAGACCGTCACAGTTCTAAAATTCTTTAACCCGAGGTTTGACCAAAGGGTTGATATTCTAAGTTCCTAGCTAGAGTATTGATGGTCTAGGACTTGGCAAATTTAACTTAAATTATGAATAGTAATAAATGTACCGTTATGCTGCCGAATTATTTCCATGAGCATGACATCGTCTTAAATGATTCTTGATCTCTCTTGTCCTAATTTGAAACGTTCATTTATTGATTATTGTTGTCATGAACTTATTTACATTCTTGGCCATAATTTTATTGCTTGAAACGTGGAAATAGCTTGATTTATACTTGAAGATGCGATCGAGCACTGATTGTGTTCAAGGGCTCTAAGCTAGTCCCCTCGGCTGATTGTCGAAAACATACTATTATAAACCATGGGGTATGATGCTACTGGCGTCGCATTGCACTGGGAGTACTTTCTCGATAAATAAGTGAAATCCACGGGTGTCATGAAAATACTTGCACATGACTTTCTTGCTTGATACATGATATTCCACAGAAATTCACCAAATACTTGCTCATAAGTAAAAGATGTTTGGATGATGACTACGTGGTAATGCTAGTACATTCTCATTACATTCTTGTTCATGAAAGGCCATGCTACATTCTTCTTTGTACTTGCTCATTCTATCTTACATGATCGTCTTATTACCTGGTTATGCTTGTGATTTGTCGCATTCGCATGATTTTACCTTATTTCTCTAGAGAATGTTAATTACTTTAATAGTGCCTTCATGTTGATGCGAAGATACCTACTGGGCAAGTGTACTCATTACCTATTTCCAATCTTTTAGGGAGAGGGAAGTGAGTTGGGATCGGATTCAGAATATTCAAATAGCGGGTCCGAGAGTGAATGAAGAATTAGTGAAGACTTAGGAAGTCTACATTGTTTAGATTGAGTCTATGTAATTTTATTATTTCTTGAGTCTAGAATGATGAAGAAAGTAAAAATAGTGATTGTATTTGAATATTTGATTTGATTATTAATGAAATAAGTTGAAGTTTGAGTAACTATTGTGCAATTGCATTTATGTGTGTGATTATCTTGCGCTCTGATCGTTCTTGCTTGCAAGAGGCTTACCATGCCGGCTGTTCACGTTCCTCGAGCTAGTCTTCTGTTGTAATAAAGGCTCGGGGCGTGATAGTTAAGTTGGTATCAGAGCCTAAGTCTCAGGACTTAGGGAGAAGAATCATGTCATACGATAAGTCCACGGTTTAAGGACCCCTACCTATGAACTAAGGAAGAAATTCCCATACCCATATGAGAATTGGGTAGAGCCCGGGATAAGATAGTTAATTAACTTTAAGATTAATTTTCTTCCAATTCCACGAGGAATAACAAGTTGTTATATTTCTCTCAGGTACCTTATTTTACAAATGGATCATCGCGTAAATTAGGATGGCATGCAACAAACAGTTGCCGGCCTTACTCAGGCATAACAAACTATGGCCCAAGCAGACGCATGGGCATGGGCTGGTGACTTACATCACAATTTTCGGAGTTTAAACCGTCCGCGTTTCTATGGTTCTTCTAATCTGGATGAAGCAGAGAACTGGATTGACGAAATGAACCGTATATTTGACGTCATCCAATGCACCGATCAAGAGAAGGTGTGTCTTGCAACTTTCCAACTCAACAAGGATGCCCGTACATGGTGGAAGTCAGTTCCGGCACCTCCGGCCGATGCACCTCATACATGGGATGGTTTTCTCACTTTGTTCCGTCGCCTCTCTTCATCAGGGAATGATGACAGTTGCGGAATATGAACTGCAATTCTCAAGGCTAGCACCCTATGCACCGCATTTAATCAGTACCGATTTATTGAAGGCTAATCGGTTTATGGACGGGTTACGACCCGATTTCATCTAGCAGCTCGGGACCCAAAACATCTGTACTTATGCAGAGATGGTTCAACGGGCATACCTATGTGAAAGGACCTTAGAAAAGGTCGAGAAATTGAAAGGGAAAGGAGAAGAGTCCAGCCGACGATCAGATCGGCGTTATAAGAGAGAAAAATTCAGCATCATGGAGCCTCACAAAAGCCGTGATAGTAAGAAGAGATCCAGGAGTGGGAACGTTGGAAGTTCCTAGAAAAACAAGAAGATTAAGGAGGAGGAGTAAGTCACCATGGCTTGCACTTTTTGTGAAAAGCTCGGCCATTCGGCTGAAGAATGTTGGAAGCGCCTTGGTACTTGTTTACGCTGTGGAAGCAGGGAGCATCGCATGCCAGATTGCCCCCTTATGAAGGACCAGTCATCTGGTGGTGGACGCAGGAGGCAGGCTCGCCTCAATGCCGTTCTAGAAGAAGAGGAAGCGCCCAGGGATGGCGGGCTTATGGAAGGTACTCTTCAAATTTGTTCTCGTCCTGCATTCGTGCTATTTGATATGGGTGCCTCTCATTCTTTTATCTCCACTACTTTTGTAAAAACATTACCAATTGCATCAGTCCCCCTACCTTCAGATCTTGCTATTACTACACCCTTAGGATCTGGAACAAAACTTACTAGATATTACCTTGATAGTGCTCATTATATATTTCCAATCTTTTCAGGAGATGGAAGTGAGTCGGGATCGGATTCGGAATATTCAAATAGCGGGTCCGACAGTGAATGAAGAATGAGTGAAGACTTATGAAGTCTACATTGTTTAGATTGAGTCTATGTAATTTTCTTATTTCTTGAGTCTAGAATGATGAAGAAAGTTAAAATAGTGATTATATTTGAATATTTGATTTGTTTATTAATGAAATAAGTTGAAGTTTGAGTAACTATTGTGCAATTGCATTTATGTGTGTAATTATCTTGCGCTCTGATCATTCTTGCTTGCAAGAGGCTTACCATGCCGGCTGTTCACGTTCCTCGAGCTAGTCTTCCGCTGTAATAAAGGCTCGGGGCGTGACACATGGTGTCCCTGTCACCATTATTTCTTATCAAGACCCTCGATTTACTTCACAATTCTGAAAAGGGCTATAATTTTCCATTGGGACCCGATTGAATTTTAGCACTACGTTTCACCCACAAACTGATGGACAAACCAAAAGGACCAATAAGGTGGTGGAAGATATGCTAAGGGCATGTGTTATAGACTTCGGTGGAAGCTGGCACGACCATTTACCTCTAGTAGAATTTGCCTACAACAATAGCTACCAAGCTAGCATTCAAATGGCACCGTTTGAGACATTATATGGGAGAAATTTCCGTACACCTATATGCTGGAATGAGGTTGGTGAAAGATAAATTCTAGACCCTCATCTTGTTTGAGATACAACCGACAAGGTAAAGGTGATAAGAGAGAGACTCAAGATGGCCCAAGATAGGCAAAAGTCATATGCTGATAACCAAAGGCGAGACCTAGAATTTCAAGTGGGAGATCATGTATTCCTCAAGGTTTCCCCTAGTCGTAGTATTCACAGGTTTGGTATTAAAGGCAAGCTCACGCCAAGATTCATTGGCCCTTTTGAAATTCTTGAAAGAGTGGGAGAAGTGGCGTATCATCTAGCATTACCTCCACAGCTGGCAGGAGTTCATGATGTATTCCATGTCTCTATGTTAAAGAAATATGTCTATGATCCATTCCACATTATCTCTTATGATAATTTGGAGATTCTGAAAGATTTGACATACGAACAAAAGCCTTACCAAATTATTGATCGAGAGGTACGTCAGCTTCGAAATAAAATCATTCTTATGGTAAAAATTTGGTGGCATAAAGGATCGGATCAAGATGCTACATGGGAAACGGAAGAAGCCATGCGCAGGAGATTTCCCGAGCTCTTCAACTGTAAGTACACTCTTCATAGAATCCATATAATAAATTTGGGGACCAAATTCTCTTAAGTGGGGGAGGATGTAATACCCCAAAATTTTATGTAAAGTATTTTAGAAGTTTCTAGAA
This sequence comes from Amorphophallus konjac, assembly GCA_022559845.1. Lineage (NCBI taxonomy): Eukaryota > Viridiplantae > Streptophyta > Magnoliopsida > Alismatales > Araceae > Amorphophallus > Amorphophallus konjac. The sequence goes on along the minus strand of JAHNEJ010001620.1, from coordinate 110,031 downwards.
ATTTTTTCAGTTTTTGTAAGATTTTTCTAGAAATAAATAGATTATTAAATGAATTTAGATTAGTTTAACTAAAATATTAAGACCCAATATTTATTGATTGATCAAGCCCTTTTAAATTGGCCCAAGTGGCCCAAATCCAAGCCCACAAGACTTGGCCCATATTCTAGAAGCTTAAAATAGGCTATTTACGAAATTTAGGGGATAAATATATCAATTATCGGACAAATCAATAGATAAATAACAAAGAGTTTGAAATAGTTCAAATTCAACGCCAAGGGATAAAAATGGTCCATCTAGGGACCGCCCCAGGTATAAAACGGTCTCCACATGACCGCTATTAACCATCCGCGAACAGTTTAGAAATGTTGAAATGTTGGTTTTCTTCAAGCCTAATCACTAGGGATCGATGCTATCTACTAGTTGGAAGAGTCTAGAGTGCTTGAGGATCAAATTGAAACCCTAATTAGGACTCTAGGTTCGTTCAAATCCTCAAAACCCTATCTAACTCTATAAATAGCCCTTAAGTCCAACCTACACGACCCTTACTTTTGGCTCACGTGGAACTAAGATAAGGAGACATTATTTCAGGTAGGTTCTTTAGAGTATTTTGTTCATAATAGTAAGGACTAACTACCCTCAAAATTTCATCTTAGGAGATCAAGCCATCAGAAAGATAGAAGATTGCAAAGTCGCTGGTTCGAAGCAAGTAACTCAGGAACCTGTGCAACGGACCCAGGAAGATCTACAATTAAAAGCCCTAAACAAGATAATTAGAAGTTACTTATTTATAGTTATTTCTTCACCTTAGTAACCTCTTCCTACCCTCCAATTTTCGTGGTCATAGGTGAAGAGGATCAGAAGTTAGAAGGCTACGAAGTTGCTGTTTTGGTTCAGGATAAACAAGAATTAGGGTCAAGTTCCTACTCAAAATTCAAAGTTCAGAGCTCTGAATAGAGGTAGGTTATCTCATGAATGGCTAAAACTTAAAGTTAGGAATAAAAGCCCTCTACTTCCAGTCGTTTTCATACATTATATGTAGAGAATTTCATGTTTTATTGAGATTGCGCATATAGTTCATTCTTCATGCATCAAAAGAGCCTTAATAAAACAAAAATGTAAATTCTTGGGTCATACACATTCACCCATGCATATTTATGACTTGGATCCCATATAGCATGCTTATATATGGGTTTCATTGATTTACATACATAGTATGCCCTAGTTTAACTTTTATTTGCGTCATTTATAACTTCTGTCAGTCAGACAGAAGGCGGCCTTAAAGGGACCGCCAGAAATAATTACGGTTTATTTAATGACCATCTTACCCCCTTCAGGGTGGTCTATCACAAGACCGTTTATGTCACTAGGCGGCTGTTCCATGACCGTTTCTGGTTCTGAGACCTAGTCCGAGCCTATTTGAATTCTACCTATTAGTAACATTATAATTACATTATCCTTCACTCAAATTATGTTTATTTTCCTGTTGAATACCCAGATTTAGCATGAGCATGGTTAAAACTTTATGTTTGGCTATTATGTAATTTCTTGCCAAAATGTTATAATTTTGTAATTAAAGGATTTCTACGCTATGGTCATATTTCATGTGGTATTAATATGATGATTGTTACCGTTGATTTTGATCGTTCGCTCTCATCTTACTGTCTTTTCATAAGTACATGGTGTATGCTCCGGTATGTGACCGTTAGTTACACTTTGCACTTATAGGCACATCTCTTGGACTTGTGAACCTCTCTGCCGGATATTCATTCTATCGGACTTGGGGATCATGTTTCAAGGCCTCCGTAAGACTCCGTGAACCTGGGATTCCCACTACGACGTCGAGCTGGTTGTACCCTTAAAGCTCAGATTGTCTAGAAAGCACTCATATGTGATCGAAGTTTTACTTTCTATGCTATGGTTAATTGCGGCCTATAGGAGACCGTCTCTATTACTTAGCAGTCTTTCTCAGACCGTTTTGTCTTATAAAACGGCCCCCTTGCGATCGTTATTATCCAGAATTCATTAAGTGTCGACTTTCTTTTCATTTTGGTTGACACAATCTAGTTGCGGCCTTAACTGGACCGTTATTATGAATTTAGCAGCCTGATTGTGACCATTTTCTCCCTGAAACGGCCCAGTCGATGACCGTCTCTTTCTGTCAAGCATCTAACCCAGGGTGTGACCCAAGGGCTGTTCTAAATGTGTTCTTAGATAGTCTCTTGATTATCTGGAACCAAAAACTCTATCTAATAAGTTAAGGTTAAATTATGGAACTTAATTAATGTACCGTTATGCTGCCAGAATGCCATTGTAGCATAATGTTCTCTTAATTCTTCTTTGGAATCTCATATCGATTTTTGGAACGTTCTATACCTTGGTTACTTGGTCATGAAACCTTTTATTTTGAAATTGAATTATTGGCCAAAATTATTGTTATCTCGTGGAATTAGCTTGATCTATAACTTGAAGATACAAGAGCGGGTACGGACTGTGTCCAAGGGCTCGACACTAGCCCCCACTGACGCTGGCCGAAAACGTGCTGAAAACCATGGGGTACGATGAATACTGTCGTCCCATTACCCCGGGAGTACTTTTTTTATAGACGAGTGAAGAACCACGAGGCTCAAAGGGAAATTACATGCTTGTTAATGACTTTCTAGTACATAGCCTTTACAGCGTTGTGTAAGTACTTTCTCGATACATGCTCGTAATTTCTTATTCATGAAAGGCTAAATGTATATCTACATGATTAAATCTTGCTCAATGATGTCTATTTGCTCAAATATCTCATGACCCTATGTTCTTGGTTATTTTGGGTTATGACGTATGATTTATCGCATTCTCATTTTTACCTTGATTCTAGAGCTAAAGCATTAATCATTTAAATATTACCTTCATGTTGATACGAAGATACCTACTGGGCAAGTATGCTCATACATATTTTCTTATCTTTTCAGGAAATACTAGTGAATCGGATTCGGATTATGCGAGTAGTGGGTCCGAGAGTGATTGAAGGTCAATTGGAAATGAGCGAAGCCCTAGTTGACAAGTGTTTAGTCGAGTCAGATTGTAATTTTTGATTTTTCTTGAGTCATAGTGTTGAAAGGATGACAAGCAGTGACTTTATGTAATTTTGATTATGATTATGAAATAAAGTTGGAGTTTTGAGAAATTACTTGTGTAATTACTTTGTGTGATTGTCTTGCGCTCTAATTACTTGCTTGCGAGAGGCTTACCATGCCGATTGTTCACGTTCCCGAAATTCCTTCTGCTGTAATAAAAGCTCGGGGTGTGACATAGCTCCCTTGATAAAAGAGATGGATGAAGCTGAGGGAGAGTAATACACGGCATTGACGTGACCGACTTGCTGATAAATCGAGGGATATTGCATAGAATGTGAAGAATGTCCTTTGAAAATGCTGAGAATATGGCGAACTGCCCCTTGAACATGGTGTGCATCAAACCTTTGGCAGCCGTACGGGTTAGGACAACTCGGGTAGAGAACCCTTCTTGACCAGTCATCTGAATGGCAACAAAGTGAGAGGTGATAACAACATCAATGGTGAAACCCCCGATGAGCAATGAGATTGCCACCGGTCTTGCTTGAGAAGGAACCGACACTATTGAGAGGGAACTCTTCTTGGCAATCGTCATGGGGAATGCAGGCTCATTATCCCTAAAATGGCCAGAGATCAGAACACGGATCGGCATGCGGCAGATGAAATCTTGAATCTTGAAATGCACAACTGGCATCGAATTGTCCTGACTCGGCTCATTTTCTCTTCGGGGACTAGACCCAAGGGGCACAAGAGGTGGTGCGCACCCGCTCCGTGGGGTGGAAGTGTGTTGTGTGTATAATTTTGATGATTACAAAATGTTGTTATCGTGATTTCATCATGTGGATGCATTTGTGACTTTGTGTGACTCTCTATATATGTGTTTCCACATGGACTGTTAATGTCAATTGTTTTTGGTTGCCCTATGATGGACTGATGCTTATTTGATTGAGTGAGTGATTAATTCAATGTGAGCTTTAATGAATCAATCATTCATATTTTTGAAAAGACTTCAAATGTTCAATGAAATTGCTCATTCATGTGTAAATGCTTATCACTCTCTTGAAGCATCTTATTCCAAAAGTGTGCTTATTTTTGTAGTTCAAAAGTTCCAAAAATGAGTGTGAAGTCTAGGCAAAGAATGCCTACAATACATGCAAACATATGGAAAGTCATGGAGTTTCATGTGGAACAATGAAGGTGAAGTGTAAGAAGTCTTGAATTGTTCATTCCTATTTTGACTTGATGTTTATGTGGTTTTGCAGCCCCAAGAACGGTCTCTAAATCCTCTCAAACTTATGAGAAAATGGTACTATCCTATCACTTTTATTCTCTTGGATTCATGGAGGTTTGAGGATGAGTTTTAACCATTTCTGGCATGGGTCGACCCTTACTATTTCTGGACTGGATAGAAACTATAATCTACCGTTTGTATCTAGGGGTCAACCTGCTGCAAGGGTTGACCCCTGTGTCCTGAATTTTTTTTTGGGGTTGTCTGCCTTCTGTCTTCTCGAGGGTCGACCCTTGGAATTTTTTGGGGGGTTGTCTTCCTTCTGTCTGCTCGAGGGTCGACCCCAAGGGTCGACCCATTCTGATTGAGACTTTCGAAAAGTTTCTAAACCCATTTTAAACCCTTTCAAACTTTACCAGAATACCCCCCAAAGGTTCTTAGACATAAAATGGTGTTTTTAACACATTTTGGGAGGGTCTTATGAGTCTTTTGTCCATTCTTCTATATATATGAACATGAGCTCCGAATTTGGAAGATAAGAACCCTAATGCTTATTTTGTTCTATCTTATAGGAAAAGAAAAGGGGGAAAATAAGGAGGAGCTCTTGCAAGGAGGATTCCATCTCCATCCAAGCATTTTTGGAGCTCGTGGAAGAAGAGAAAGGTTAGCAGCTCGAGGAGAGGAACGAGATGACGCCAGAATCGTGACCATCGGACTCTGAACCAACAAGAGCCGGATCATTCCAAGAAGGGGGAGCTTTATACTTGATGAATCTTTCTAGTTTCATTCTTTACAGTTTGTTTGGGGTTCATTGTATCTATTTGTGAACATATTGTTAATTTCTGAACAGAAATCTTGTGTGGGTATTCAAAGAGAGGCTTCTCCGAGTGTTTGTGATTGACGCATGTGCATCATTGTTTACGGAGCATATCTGCGTGTGGTTTGGGATTTTTACCCCATGTGTGTGTTGGGAGAAATCCCCGTGTTTGCTACATTCGCAGCGTGTGTGTTGGGGTTTTTACTCCGTGTGTGTGGGGAGAAATCCCCGTGTTTGCTGCATTTGTAACGTGTGAGAAAGCCTCACCGAGTTTGGTGAGGGGTGGACGTAGGGAGCCCATCGTGGTTCCGAACCACCTTAAAAATCATCGTGTCATCGTGGATGCATGTGTGATTGTTCCATATCTCCTACCTCCATTCACAGGATGGTTTGATTAATGCGCTTGACATCTATCTTAGTATCACACACACACACACACTCAATCTAATTTGCACACACAAAGAGCTAATTTGTGTTTGGTTCATCAAGTCGCATTTAATTCTGATCGTCTATCAAATTGCCTCTTATTGAATCAACATTTTGCCTAATTGTCTTTGGCGTTGAGTTGAATTCCGCTACGAGTAGGTTTGTGTTTTTAATTGGACATAGATTTTTATAGAGAGATCTATTCACCCCCCCTCTAGATCAATCTTCCTGCACTACATGACCCAACAATTGGTATCAGAGTAAGGCTCTGTTGTCCCTAGATCTAACGATCTACAGAGTGATCCCAGTGCATTCTACAATCATGAATTTTTCTGTTGAACATATCTCGATGAATTGCTTGCCTATTTTTAATGGTTCTGATTTTACTTCATGGTTAGGTAAAATGTGTGGAATGATTAATTCTGTTAATCCTAATATTTGGAAGTTGATTTGTGCTGATCATCACATATTACCTCTAGATGAGATCAAGTGGTCTAATCAGGATAAATTGAAGAATCATGAAAATGTCACTATCTTGAGTTTATTGAAAGGTGCCGTTGATACTCATGTGTTTCCATTTGCTTCTTCTTGTAGAACGGCAGTGGAGCTTATGGACCGGTTGATCAAAGCTCAAGAGAAGAAAAGACAAAAAGGTCTCATGGCCGATAATGCTGATCAACACAATGACGAAAATGTTGAAGAGGTAAATTCTAATTCTGATGAAGATGATTTGTCATTTGAAGAACTCATTGACGCTTATGATGAACTGGAAAAGCAATATAAGAAAATCAAGTGAAAAAATAAAAAATTGAAAAAGATAGTTCAAGACAATATCCGTGACCCTTATTGTGAAAAATGTAAATTGCTAAAATCAAAAATTGAAAATCTAGAAAACAAAAATGAATATCTTGAATCAAACGTTGAATTATTTTCAAATGAAATATCCTGCTTGAATGAAGAACTTGAAGGCAGCTTGAAATGTTATGAAAATTTTAAAAAAGAGAATGCGTTGTTGAAATTTGAAAATGAAAAGTTGAAACAATTAAACAACGCCATGTCTGAAAAACTGCTTGTTCTTGAAAAAGGGAAATCAATTCTGGAAGTTGATGAATCTAAAAATATTCTTGCTTTAAAACAAGAGATAGAAAACTTTAACAGTGTTAATGAATTGCTGAATCAGAAAGTTAATTCCTGTGAAGATCAGATTGTTAGTTATGAACTTCATGTTTCGTCTCTTGAAGTTGAAATTTCTGATTTGAATAATTCTCTGGCAAGATTTTTTAGTGGCGAAGAAAATTTAAACAAAATCTTGGGGACCAAGGTAAATTTCCAACGGGAAGGTCTAGGATATGAACCTAGTAAAAAGAAGGCCTTTGGTCTGAAAACTCAAACATCATTGGTGCATGCTTCCTGTTCTTCTAATGCGTCTTTTGTTGAGAAACCCAAGATTAAAACTCAGGCCCGACCTAGGACCAAGAAATCTGCCATGTGTTGTTTTTATTGTGGTAGGGCCGATCATGTTATGGATGATTGCTACATGTTGAAAAAGGATGATTTGAAAGCATGTCAAAATGAATTTGTTTCTAAAAGAAGAAATGATTCTTGTTTCCATTGTGGAAAGCAAGGACACCATGTGTCAAATTGTCGGCTAATGAAAAGGGGAAACAACTTGTATGCAAAAAATGTTAAATCCCCTACACGCAAATAAAAAGTTCACTAGATTCATGCATACGGATTATGTGGAACCCGCTGTGTGCTGCCACTACTGTGGAAAATATGGTCATTTGATGAAATCTTGCTTTCAAAAGAAGAATGACAATAATCATGCTATGAAGAAGAAAAATGTTCATGTTGAAAATAAAAACACTTTTGTTAAATCACAGAAATTCAATGCTTATGCATACAAGAAAACTGTGAAGTCTTTGGTTGTTGTCATTATTGTGGTGAGTTTGGTCACTTCATGGATGATTGCTCTTGGATGAAGTTTGATGAATTGAATGCTTTAAAGAAACTGAATGTTTATGTTAACCATCCGAGACCCAAGAAGACTTGGGTACCTAAAACATCCAAATGAGACTTTGTTGTAGGAGTGCCTTGAGGCCAATGGAGGAATGTTGATAAATAAAGGTAACTCAAGGCAAAGATAAGAAAATAAATTTTTTTTTTAAAGCTCTTGTTCAAGATGCTAGTGTTCTTTTTACCAGCATTATCTTTGAAACTTTGAATAGTTTTTGATTGCTTTCAGCTGTGTGGAAAATAAATGTGGTTGATCAAACTAAAAATTTTGAGACATGTGCATGACATCATGCTTATTGAATATCTTTCAATCTGAAGTGCATGTGTACATTTAAGATTAACCGAGTATTTGGTATATCAAATGGTGATCTGCAAAAGGGCAGATTATGCCTGCCTGGTATATCAAATGGTGATCTGCAAAAGGGTAGATTATGTCTGCCTGAAACTCTCACCATGCGTAAGGTGGTCTTCGGACCAATGTACTCCGCCTTGTACAAAAACTCGGAGAAATTGAATGTTTGGTCAAGAATGAATTTTCAGTTGTCACACCTGTAGATCTATTTAAAATCCACTTAAAAAAGAAATTAAAGAGAATAAACAGATAATGAAGCTAATGAAGAAGAAGGAGCATACGATGGATGCTATATAGGATGGTGGGTGTGATCGTCAGAGACCGAAGGCCTCAAATGATATAACAATAGAAAAAGGAGGGATCGCGGAATACCTGAAAGAGTGGGGAGATTGTGAGTCGACTTCCTTCTCTACCTGTCGGTAGGCCGATGGAGAGAGTCTTCTTGAGATTACCCTTTGCAAAATAAGAAACAACAATGAAAGAATAGGGATTTGAAACCGTGATGTGTAGTATCAAATCCAAGTGAAATGCATGACGTGAAAAACATGGAAGATGACACACCTTATTGGCGTTTTGGCCTAAACCCCTTATGCAAAGGGAGGGGATAATGATATGATATGAAATGTAAATGACGTGCAAGCATTGCACTAGAGGAAGGCTCAACATGGTTGTGCTAAGGAGATAAAGGATAAATGGTGCGTGCATGCAAATGCAGTTTAACAAAAGAAGACAGAGAACAGAAGAAGGGTAGAAGAAGAAAAGGCCTAGGGATATTCTCCTGTGATGGCTGGACGTGGTTGGAGGGAGCCTCCGAGTAGATGGAGCTTTATGTGCAAGGGAAGACTCCTTCCTCCTCGAGCTACGAAATCGTAGAACCTCCCCTCTTAATGGAAAATTGGCCTCTCTGAATAAGAGCGGCAGTGCTCTATTTATAGGGGAAGAGACGTGGGTTTAATTCCAAGAACAATTAGGAAAATTGATTTTAGAAATGAGATAAATATTGGAAAGAGTCCTCCCCAATTCTGGAAATCCACAGGAATCTTTCCCCAGTTGAAACGGATCGTAAAATGAGAAAAGAAGGAACTGTGGACAAGTTTGGGAAACTTCAGAAAAATGGCATCGAATATAGCTGGCATTTATAAAATAAACGTCAACTACAACATACGTCATTAGCAAAATAAATAAGGCAAAAAAATGGCGTCGAATATAGCTGCCGTTTATAAAATAAACGTCAACTACAATAGACGCCATTAGCAAAATAAATAGCGCAAGCCCATTGTTTCCAAAAATCAATAAAGAATGCGCGTCTGGTTTTCTAGACGTTCATTAGAGAGAATACACATTTCAACCGGACTAGAAAAAAAATAAAAATGAGCGACAACGTGCTCAAACGCACAAACAAAATCAAAACAAAATAACAAAGAATGGGCGCCCAACCCTGTGTGCGCCATTTCTTTTTCCATTTTATCTTTTTTTATTTTTTTGGTGAATGTGTGTCTGATTGAGCTGACTCCAATTCTTATTTTTCCATATTTTTTTAACCCAAAAAAATCACTCAAAATGGCTAAGAATGGTCGCTTGAAATAAATAATAAAAAAAAAACTCAAGAATAGGCGTCCAAGTGTGTTGGCGTCCTTTCTTTTTTTTTTTAGATAAAAAGAAATGGCTCAACTCTTGTAGCCACTAATTCTTTAAAATCCATAAAAATGGAGAAAAATACCCCAAAAATCAAAAAAAAACAGGGAAAAATAGGGAAAAGCCAAAAATTCAAGAAAAGTGGAGAAAACCACTCAAACAAGATCTATTTGAGGGTAAAATTGGGTTATTACAAGGAATATGAGATATAATCACAGTAATGTCAATTTTGGTGTGTTTATAGCGGCCGCGCCTTGACGTCTGCTTTGCAAGGGAGCAGAGCGAACTGAAAAGTAGGTGCCAAGGCGTGATGAGACACGCGATCAGCATCACTTGATGAGAATTATATATAAAACTTGAGATGAAGCAATCTCGGGAGGTTTAATGAATTCAACAATGTTTGGATAAAGTAGTGAATGAATGTGCACGCGGGCACGAAGGAGATAAAAGGATGATCAACTTTCAACGCGGTGGAAGTACCCCAAGTCAGCAACCTGTGAGTTTCACCATTGGGGAGCAATTACCAGCCAATGTGGACATGCTGCAGCCAAGGTGGATCAAAGGAAAAAAGAATAAATAAGTGATAGAAATCCAAACAACCGAGTTTTCAAGAAAATCGCTCAAAACAGCGACAAGATGAACTGAAGATCCAATTCGGTAATGAATATCCTATATCTTGAAGATTAAGATCATTTGACTCTCAAAATCAGCTTATCAAAAAGATTTTCCAAAGTTGATTCAAAGTTCTACATGAATGCATACTGTGTTTAAAGGGAAACATTAAAATAAATTAAAATAGAAGTTAATCAAGGATAATATTGTTAAGCTACCAAGACTGAGTCAAGAAACAGATCTCGTGAACCAATACTAAGCCGAAGCCCATTTATCTGCGCACCAATTCATAAAAGGGAACCATCGTCCCCAGTCTTGAACGGCTCAACGGCCTATCTGTGTGACTAAGATTCCTTTGGAATCATCATTATTTTTTATGAAGGGGAACTCAAATTACATATTTACCAAAGCCACAAGGTCCTTGATATAATCTAGTAGCATAAGTAACATATAATAAAATGCATGCAAAGAGATGGTGATAGCAACAAGCGTGAGGGAATTGAGAAATCCAGACGCCGTGGGACTTGGATGATGATGCCCAGTCGGTAGGACCAAGAACTTCTTTCTGTGCTCAAAGATTCATTAGCCAAGATATAATGAAGCATAACAAGCAGTTTAAGTATAGTAGCCATAACATGCATAGCATGAATTAAACCATCATTAAGCTTGTGAAGCATGAATGATACCAAAAGCATGTCACAGTAAAACATCAAAGCATGGCTATTTTAGCGTGAAGGCATAGCATAAAAGTGTGCAAAGCATATTCATCATTAGAGCTTTAGCATTATTTCATCATGAGGAGGACCAACTTGGCTAATCAGTTGATTGATGTGGATTGGAATGATCAAAAATGCCCAGATAAAAATTGGCAAGAATTCCTCGTAGGAGAATGATGCGCAGGGCGGTAGGAGTAATAAGGAGATTTGGCAGTGAATTGTTTAGAATGGTAGGAATAATCAGACTCGACATGAATTAGCAAGAATCAGTCTGAAGGATAGAGAGGTGATAATCGAGAGTGCCCAGAATGGCAAAACATGGGGATCAATGTGAGTCATCAATGATATGGGTGAGAAGAGGACTCATCCCAAGTTCTGGGTCTTTTTGTAAGAGTGTCCCTGCAAAATAACCATCAGAAGAAATACAATGCAATTTTTTATGAGTTTTGGAAATATTCAAATTTTTTATGGATTTTTGAAAATATTCAAATTTTTATGGATTTTTTAGGATATTTGAAGTTTTATGGATTTTTTGAAAATATTTAATTTTTTCTTTGGATGTTGGTTTAGACATTGCTAATGCAGCATCAAATGATGTTTAAACCACTAGCTAGGGCTCCTCATTCTTTTCCTTTTCACTAAAGACTGCCCAAAGCAGAGTGTGCATTAAGGTGGCGCCCTATAGCCGAATACCCATGGTTAACGGTGCCCCTACCAAGGCCATACCCGAGAACATTCGGTCTTGGAGAGAGAAGAAAAGAACAATTGGAGATAAGATTTATGTAGGCTGGGAGATATTGGGACTCAAAATCCTTCCAAGGTACTACCCCTCAAAGAGGTAGTCTGTTGCGCCGGGGCTTTATGCCTTTACTTTTTAAACCCTTGACATGCATACGACCAGGGTTTTCCTGCGGGGACTTTGCCTCTCTTGACATGCATTTATTTCATAATTTTGTATTTATTGAATTTTGACTTTGATAATAGCCCTTTTGCCTAGATATATCATGAAGACTCATTTTCATTTGGGTCAAGACTGCCCCTATTTGAGATTTCTCTCGTATTGGGGAGTACCTAGGTTGGTCATCTCACCCGTCAACCTCTTGCCCCTGCACGTGGCCGAGTGAAGTAGAGAAAAGACTTTCATGCATATCCATGGCATGGCCAAAGCAGCAACAATGTTTTATCAAAGGAGGTCGGCTAAGGATGCCATGAAGTGTGTGGAGTGCCCAACTAAGGGTTTCCCTTAACAAGCGGGAAGGGAATGTCGAACTCCCAGCGTAGGGTTCTTAGTAAGCAGAGGTGCTGCAAAAGCAAGCCTAAAGACTCTTTTTGAAATTCAATAAAGATAAGACCTAGAATAAAGGCCTAAAATACAACTCTTAATTGTGTTAAGAAGCGCTTCATTTTGAAAAATTATGTGTGAAGAATGATGAAATCAGGAATGCAAATCTTAAGCAAAAATGTTACCTTGCAACCTTATGAAGCAGCAGCTGCCGGAGGCGATCTTGATCATCATGGGATTTGTCCTCAAGTGGCAGAAAAAAAGATTAGAAGCCAAGGTTTGAAGTGGCTTAACAAGAAGGAGTGCTACCAAGACCAGACTCAGACGAATAAGGATAAAAGGAAAAGAGGCGAGGGCTAGAACTCCCTCGCTAAGGTGCTGAGACCCTGATCACAAGGAACGGTCTACAGAAGAAGCGAAAAATTAAGGGGAGGAGTGAGGACTGAAGCATCGAAAGCAGTGGGAGAACGGGTAGATGCCGAGAGCAGTTGACGCGGAAGAAGTCGGGTCAGATCTGGGATCAGGAGGGATTAAGAGGAGAAATTGGTAGATGGAAAGCGGGGAATCCGGAGGGTCTGGAGCTGAAGGAGGAGAATCATGATGGGGAGAAGAATCCGGAGGTTCTGGAGGGATAGAGTATCGAGGGATGCGGCGCCCTAGGAAAAGAGATGGGAAGAGATGAATTAAAAGGAAGAAGAAAATGAAGGACACGATGTCCTGGAGGAGAAGGAGAAGGAATCGGAAGAAAGATGGAGGGTCTGGAGGCTCTAGAGGAATAGGATGAGAAGGGGCGCGAATCCCTGGGAGAAGGGATAAGGAATGAGATAGAGAATCTGGAGGAAAATAGAAAGGGGCGTGATGCCTTGAGAGGAAGTCCGGAGGTTCCGGAGGAATAGAATCAGAAGGGGCGTGATGCCTCGGGAAGAAGTTCGGAGGTTCCAGAGGAAGAAGATAGAAAGCGGCGCGATGCCCGGAAAGGAAGTCCAAAGGTTCCGGAGAAATAAGACACCATGGGGCGCGATGCCCCGGGAGGATGGGAGAGAAATTCGGAGAGTCTGGATGCAAGTGTTGGGAGTGGGCATGAAGCCCTGGGAGGAAGTCCAGAGGTTCAGGGGGAAAAGAATCTGAAGTGGCACGATGCCCTGGGGGAAAACTGAAGAGGGTGCGATGCCCTGCAACAAGAGGAAAATCCGAAGGGTCCGGATATAAGAAGTGGGAGGGGGCGCGATGCCCTGAGAGAAGATTGGAGGGGGTGTGATGCCCGGCCAATGTCAGGGGACCCGAAGATCTCGAAGGTAGAGGTGGATGAGATGGGGGATGTGGAGGATCCGAAGGTTTTGGGAGGCAAGGAAGATAGGGGTTCGGAAACCTGGGAAAGAAGAAATGCATGCGAATGTAATGCGATGGATGCATGAAATGTAAAGAATATGAAGGATGAGAGGTTAAGAACTCCCTCCGTTGGGCCAATGAAAAATCGGTGATAGACAAGAGTATGGGTGAAGTTGAATAGAAGGTGGATAGGATAACGGAAGGCCCCTTAGCGGAAGAATACCCGCCCCTCCATAGCGGTGAAAGTGTATAGCCAATTGGCCCCATGGATAAGGTAAAGGCCCGTGACGAAGTTTCAATAATTAATGACAACTCCCTTGGAGGGTGAAGAGCAATAATGTGAGGGAGTTCGAAAGTTGGAATGGGAAGTATCATCTCGCCCAGGGATTGTGGCGTATAAAGAGTGTTGAACAAAATGGGCATTCGCCCCTTATACGGAAGAATGGATTTGGCATTGAAGGGTTGAAACAAGGGGTGCCCTGCCCGGCCCTTGGGCATGGACTTACATGGCATCAAAGCTTGACTTTTCCTTCTAGTGAGCAGTGGCGGGGACTTGGCCTCTTCAACCATGCTCGGCACAAGAACACGGATTGGCATCCGGCAAATAATGTCTTGCATGTTGAACAACATAGCCGTGGCCAAATCCTTCTTGCTCGGCTCTCGATCCTCTTCGGCACAAGTACTTGCAACAATACACCCACTCCGTGCTGTAAAAGGAGGTGAAGCGGAGGTGGAAGACTCCAAGGATGGTAGAGGTGTGATGGAAGGTGTTGGCGGGAACACGTCGAGCCTCTCCCTTTGCTCGGAAGCAGACGGGGTTGGCTCGAGTGTAAAAAGAGGCGGACCCTGCTCAGAATCTGCCACAGGTTTGGGTATAGGGATAGGTGAAGGGATTGGCAAGGTTGGTTTTAGGGTTATAGGGATAGTGGAGGGCCAAGGTGACGGCAAAAGGGGGTCAGCTGGAGAAGGTTTGGTTGTGGGCTCGGTGAGGGCCGATGGCATGGAGGTCGATAGAGGTGTAATGGGGGTTTTAATGGGAGGTTTGGCGAGGGCCGATTTTACGGAGGTTGATGGCATGGTGCTTAAAGGAGGTATAATGAGAGGTGTAAAAGAGGGAGGTTTGGTATGTAGGAAACGCCGGATGGGGTGAGAGGTGTTAGGGGTAGGAGAAGACTCATGATGTGCCGACGTGGGTGATTAGAGTATCGACCCATCGTCGTAACACCAATAAGTCTCAGCAATGGGGGTTGGTTCGGGGACGGTGGCATCGTCCTGAGTAGGGGGTTCATCTTGTGGTAGTGGAGGGAGAGGAAAATGAAGGAAACTCGGAAGGGGTGCCTTCGGAACTTCATCTCGCGCCGTCTTCAATTCTTCACATGCCGGCTTTTCATTGTCAGGCTCAAGTGGACGCCGTAGTGGAGGCGCATTAATGGGTGGTGGAATGTAATGTGGAGAATTTTGTGTATATGGATGCGGAGGCGGAGGGCCATATGAATGAATGGGGTGAATAGGTGGAGGGCAGACGGTGTCCACTTGATCGTTGAAATCTGCCGGCTCTTGCTTACTTGCACTATTGATGCCATAGTCATCTCTCCTATCCTTCCAATCTTTCTCCATCTTCATAATATTGTTCATGAAGGCATGAATGGGATTGACTGGAGAAGGAGGAGGAGGACACGAGCTTGTAACCCTCTTTAATTGTTCCTCCAATGAAGTGACTTTATCAACGAGAACCTGTTGGAAGGGTGTAACATAAGAAGCAGCGGGTTGACAACGCCTTGAAGGAGGGGCCACATGAGATGGCCGTGGAGGGCGATCAACGGGCTATCCCAGAAAAGGACCCGATCGAGCCAGGTTGCAAGGAATAAAAGGGCCTTGGGGCCATGAAAGTGGAGGAATAGAAGGAGGCGGGTGATGGGCCACCCGAAGAGAAGTATGTGTAGAAGAGGGAGGTAGGTGATGGACCACCCGAAGAGGGGTATGTTTGGAAGAAGAGGGAGGCAGGTGATGGGCCACCCGAAGAGAAGTATGTGTAGAAGAGGGAGGCATGTGATGGACCACCCGAAGAGGGGTATGTTTGGAAGAAGGAGGCAGGTGATGGGCCACCCGAATGGGAATATGATTAGGAGAGGGAGGTGGGTGATGGGCCACCTGAAGAGGAGTAGAAGGAGGATGAGAAGAATTTAATGCACCCTCAACAACGGCCTTAAGGGCTTGAATTTGTTGAGGGGTGAGATGATCTATAGCATGCAGGATTTGAGAGACCTTCTTGTCGTCGGGAGGAGACGGTCCCGAGGGAGTAGTGGCCTACGATTGAGGCGAGGGACTATGAGATTGGAAATTGCCCATGGGTCGGGAAAGACCATAAGACTGAGGACGTGGTCCCTTGAATAAATTGTAGTGAGAATTATGAAATTGAGGAATGTAAGATGTGCTAGGTTGTGCATCCTCATGATTGTGAAAATTATTAGACATGTTATCCAAGCCAAACATCATGCAAAAAATCAATCAAAGTCCAATCAAAGCACAATTGCAAAAATGTCAAGCAAGTGGATGTTTATGCTTGATGTTTTTTTGTATGTTGAACCTTGGTGAATTAAGGATTTTTACAAATTTTGATATGATCCACTCAAGGTGATGAACCTAGTTTCAATGAGTTTTTCTTCAATGCCAACTAGGTGGATTCTCACTATGCATAGGCCAACTAAACTCGGGGGCTTCAAAAAGGTACAACATGCCCGGTGTCCGTGAGGCAATCCACGGGTGCGGGGACTTATGAAGGCCTTAGTTTAGGAGATTCTGGTCCAAAGAGATGGAGTGCTAAATGGAGGGTCCATCTGATGGGAACATCGAAGCAAGACCGCTCATATTTTGTTTGCATTTATGTCCTTTTATATTTGTATGTATACCCTTGTGTTATATGGGTACACAATTGTGAGTCTTAGTGGGTTTTTGTGCAAAATGTTAGTAGGACCTGCAAGGGGGCCCTCACTCCTTCCTCATTGGTCCAAGTGGTACCATTTGGGTCCATGTGGGGCAAGTCAAAGTCCTAGGTGGCATCTAGAAGGTCAATTGGACACATGGGAGACAAGTGGTTAACAAATTCAAAGATGTCACCTACCTTACACCTACCTAGTCAAGGGGGCGCCCCCCATTTTTCATCCAAATTTAATTTTAAAAAAAATGATATTAGAAATAATTAGTTCTATACCTTGTATACCCCTCCCCAATTTAGATCTGAGGGTATATGTGGTCATTTTCTTTTTATTATATAAGGCTTGTATTTCCTTTTTTCATGAATTAATGAAGAAGAAAATTTTGTGTATGCCAAGAGCTTGGTGCGCCCCCTACCTCTCTCCCTCTGGTTCCTCCTTCCTCCCTCTGCATTTCAGGGTGTAGACCCCTTCTATCTTAGCCCCTCTACATCTAGATTCTATGTCTGGTGCCACCGCCACCGTTCGTGCCGCCATCGAGCCGCCGTGAAGCCGCTTCTAAAGTTCTGTCCATGGGTCTGTTCTATTGGACAGAGGTTCACTACGAGAATTTTAACTCCCAACTCCGACATCATCTGGAGTTGAGATTTTCAGGGTTGGTTCCCCACTTGATCCCCAACATCCAGTAAACTTATCCCATCATTTCACCTTATTTTTATATTTTTACATTTTCGTGTCTTTCTGTCTTCTTGATCTGTCCCTTTTCAGATCTGAGTAGCAGAAGCTTAGTTCTTCCCCCTTTCGACCCCCTTTTTGATTTTTATTTGAATCACCAAATTTATTGGAGGTTCTGTCCACCATCTTCATCCTCCAAAAATTTTCTTCGAATTTCAAAAGCCATCTACCTATTTTTAGTAATTGTGTCTTTTCCCCAAATTCAGTTCTATCTCTGCTGTCCAGATCCGACCCCGAGTCAGTATAAAATACCCACAAAATTGAAACTTCCACCAAACCTTTCATAAAGTATATCCCTGTTTTCCTCACTTCGGCCTCTACAACTTTCATTAAGAGCTCCTCTTCTGATTCGGAGGTCTACATCACGGTCAATGCCAACTCTCAGAAAAACTTAGTTTTGTCCTGAGTTTTCAGATCCTGTGAGCCAACAGCTTGAATATTCGACAAATGCCATCAACGGGAAATTCAAATTTCTTTCTCTAGCCATAGATCGAAGGATTTCAAGTCAGCTTTCCATCAGTACCTCTTGTGTGTCGATCTGACGTCGGGAGTGACCGCAGCAGCAGATTTCGTCGGGACGCAAGGGTCATAAATAGCAGTTCAGATCCGTGGGCAGCAACTCCGACGAGTGAAGAACGGAGCCGCCCGGCCTCCGGCAGGCGAATCAGCACGTCGCCTTCCCAGGGAGTGCCCCTCCGGGCGTCCCCACCACAGTGGTGCCACCCCGGTCCCACGCGGCCCCACTGACCAGCACGTGGGCCCCACGATCGTGCGTACGCGTGCAGCCGAAGCTACGCAAGAAGCTGCCCGTCAACCCGAACCCGCTACTCCCGGGTCCCATTGTGTCGCCCTTTACCTCCCTGCGTGGAGTGGGCAGTAATTTGTCTTGCTGTAATTATTGTGTATTTACTGTTCCGGGAGTACGAGATCGGCCGGGAAGTCTTCCCCACGCCCGGTAGCGTGGAGGTATCGTATTCACTCCCATCTCGGCATTTGCTTTATTTCGTATATATTTCTTTATGCCGCTACTAGAGAGCATGCTAGGATCGTAGCTCGCTATACTTTTTCTATCACTGCTGCTGCGAGAGAGAGCGAGACCGTCCCGTGACCCGATCCGGGCACGAATTTGTGAGTTGACCACCCTAGCTCTTTGCCAGTTTCTTAACCGTGCACGTCCGACGCTTCCCTCGTTAGGGATGATCGCGAGCTTGCTTAGAGTCCAAGGATCTCATATCCATTTGGAGTCTAGTCGCGTGTCCGTCCCGCATCAATTTGGTATCAGAGCGCCAGTTGAGTCTAGGGTGTCTAAAAATAAAAAAAATTGTCATTTATGTCTAGTCATTTTCTAAGTCGGTCTAGGTTGCACTTGCATCCCATTAATCTGTATATAAAAAGGTGTTGTCTGAATGTTAGGCTATGCCTATCGGGAAGGCCGCACACTTGCGCGGGTGATCTTCGGATCGATTAACTCCGCCACGTACCGAGTCTTGGGTTAAGTCTAGGTGCATCACTTGTTTGCATTGGTTTGTGTCTCCTAGTCCTTGTGTCCTTTGCATGCCCACTCGGCGAGGTACCCAATACCATCGCCCTGCACCTATGGCCAACCCACGGGATATCATCTCGGGAGACCTTCAGTCCTTCCACGAGGCGATCATGACCCTCGTAGACCGGATGGACCAAACCGAGGCAACCTTTAAGAGCTTCTCGGACCGCATAGATGGCCGTTTTAACGCCATGGAGGAACGGATGGAGTCATCCGACAGATCCGTCCAAGGTCTGGTCGGACTGTTGGATAAGATGTCGCACGGAGACCCTCCTATAGTGGCCCAAGGCCCACCCACACCCGCTCAGGTGGCTGCCCAAGGCCAAGCCATTCCCATAGCCCAGGCCCAGCCCGTCCATGTGACCCAGGACCCGCCTGCACATGCACCTCAGCCACCACGGGTTCCTCTACCCGCCCCTCCTCGGGTCCTCGAACTACCGCGCCGTGACCTTGGTCTCGAGGACTATGGGTCCGATAATGCCTATGAGGGGTACGGTCAACGCCGTCGTGGCCTCCAACCACAAAGAGATGAGGAGGACGATAGGGTCCTTAAGACCGTGCGAGCGGATCCTCCCATTTTTTACGGGTCTTTGGATCCAAAAGTCTACCTAGATTGGGAGTTCGACATGGACCGATACTTCGATTGGTACGATATGTCGGAGCGTCGAAGGATCTGATTTGCTACCATGAAGCTCATGGGACAGGCACAAACCTATTGGAAGAATGTAGAGAGCCTGTTATTTCAGCGGCTAGAGCCCCCGATTGATACATGGGGCGAAATGAAACATAAGCTTCGGCAGAAGTACCTTCCTCCCACCTACCGTCAGCGACTCATCGATAGGTGGCAGAGTCTTAGCCAGGGAGACCGGTCCGTCTCCGAATATATCGCTGAATTTGATGAGTACTTTCTGCGATGTGGTGTCACGGAGGAGAGTACCATGCCCGTTTCTCGCTTTCGACGTGGTTTGCGACCCCACTACCAATATGAGCTTTTTCGCCGCAATGCCAAGACGTTGGAAGAAGCATATCAGGTTGCTCTCAAGTTGGAGCAATTTGAGGGAGAGTTCGAGCCTAGCCATTGGTAGGGTCCCACCCCTCTTCGTAGTACCGAGCCCCGTCACTCTTTAGGCCCACCTCAGCGGGCCCCCATGGCTCGATCTCAGGAGCCCACCCGTCAGGAGCATTTCGCTCCACGGCCTCACCCTCCCCCACCCCGGGATCTACCTCCATCCCAACCCCTGGCACCCACTGCCCGCCCTCAGGCACCAGCACCCCCACCCCTATTCCCCACGGCATCTACAGCCCCACCTCTGTTGCCTACACCCCCTGCCCGTCGGGAGGATAAGGGGAAGGGCCCTCTTATCGGAGAGACCAGTAGGTC
This sequence comes from Amorphophallus konjac, assembly GCA_022559845.1. Lineage (NCBI taxonomy): Eukaryota > Viridiplantae > Streptophyta > Magnoliopsida > Alismatales > Araceae > Amorphophallus > Amorphophallus konjac. The sequence goes on along the minus strand of JAHNEJ010001620.1, from coordinate 89,967 downwards.
ACGGGTGCAGTGTTTCCACTGTCATGGGTTTGGCCATATCGCCAACCAATGTCCCACTCGTGCCACACTAGCCCTAGGGGTTGGAGAAGCCTCGCCTTCTGGACCTGTACATGTCAGCTACGAGGCCGACCCAGAACTAGCTGATGAGTATGAAAGTCTGGAGGAGCCTACCGACACTCAGGATGCGGCACTTGGATGATGGCCACCTGGTGGGTGATGTCATTGCATTAAGTCTAGGGTAATGCATGAGTCGGTTTGTTTCTTCTTTGTGTGGTTTGTTTTGTGTGGCTTATTTGTGTGGTTTGCATATGTGTGTTAGTGCTTGGTGAGTCTGCATGTGTCTTGTGCAAGCTCATTTTCAGTCTCTTATGAGTGAGAGGTGAGTGGACTCGCTCGAGGAGTATGGGCTCAGCTCGACATCCATGTCTCGGATCTAGTCACCTATAGGGACCCAGCGGTGATTCCTAGTGAGTCTTCGAGCTGCCTCCTTCCCCTTGAGAGTGACCCCCCTCCGGAGTGTTCCACCACTAGCCTCTTCTCATAGCAGCATGTGCATATCGAGTATATACGGAATGAGCATGTGACGATCACTTGGAGTGGAGCGTACCCGCGCTACTTGGTACGGTGACGGATCCATCGGAGCTACTCGAGCAGTCACCCCCCCTTTACTCGATTGGGTTGAGTTCTTCCCACCCGGGGAGAATTGATGGGGACATCGAAGCAAGACCGCCCATATTTTATTTGCATTTATGTCCTTTTATATTTGTATATATACCCTTGTGTTATATGGGTACACAATTGTGAGTCTTAGTGGGTTTTTGTGCAAAATGTTTGTAGGACCTGCAAGAGGGCCCCCATTCCTTCCTCATTGGTCCAAGTGGCACCATTTGGGTCCATGTGGGGCTGGTCAAAGTCCTAGGTGACATCTAGAAGGTCAATTGGACACATGGGAGACAAGTGGTTAACAAATTCAAAGATGCCACCTACCTTACACCAACCTAGTCAAGGGGGCGCCCCCCATTTTTGGTCCAAATTTAATTTTTGAAAAAATGCTATTAGAACTAATTAGTTCTATACCTTGTATACCCCTCCCCAATTTAGATCTGAGGGTATATGTGGTCATTTTCCCTTTATTATATAAGGCTTGTATTTCCTTTTTTCATGAATTAATGAAGAAGAAGATTTTGTGTATGCCAAGAGCTTGGTGCGCCCCCTACCTCTCTCCCTCTAGTTCCTTCTTCCTCCCTCTGTATTTCAGGGTGTAGACCCCTTCTATCTTAGCCCCTCTACATCTAGATTCTATCTCTGGTGCCGCCGTTCGTGCCGCCATCGAGCCGCCGCGAAGCCGCTTCTAAAGTTCTATCCAAGGGTCTGTTCTGCTGGACAGAGGTTCACTACGAGAATTTTAACTCCCAACTCCGACATCATCTGGAGTTGAGATTTTTAGGGTTGGTTCCCCACTTTATCCCCAACATCTAGTAAACTTATCCCATCATTTCACCTTCTTTTTATATTTTTACATTTTCGTGTCTTTCTGTCTTCGTGATCTATCCGTTTTCAGATCTGTGTAGCAGAAGCTTAGTTCTTCCCCCTTTCGACCCCCTTTCTGATTTTTGTTTGAATCCCCAAATTTATTGGAGGTTCTGCCCACCATCTCCATCCTCCACAAAGTTTTGTCGAATTTCAAAAGCCCTCTACCTATTTTTAGAAATTGTGTCTTTTCCCCAAATTCAGTTCTATCTCTACTGTCCAGATCCGACCCCGAGTCAGTATAAAATCCCCAAAAAATCGAAACTTCCACTAAACCTTTCATAAAGTATATCCCCATTTTTCTCTCTTCGGCCTCTACAACTTTCATGAAGAGCTCATCTTCTGATTCAGAGGTCTATATCGCGGTCAATGCCAACTCTCAGGAAAACTTAGTTCTGTCCTGAGTTTTCAGATCCATTGAGCCAGCAGCTTGAATATTCGACAAAGGCCATCAACGGGAAATTCAAATTTATTTCTCTAGCCATAGATCGAAGGATTTCAAGTCAGATTTCCATCGGTACCTCTTGTGCGTCGATCCGACGTCGGGAGTGACCGCAGCAGCGGATTTTGTCGGGACGCAAGGGTTTGAAACAACAGTTCAGATCCGTGGGCAGCAACTCCGACGAGTGAAGAACGGAGCCGCCCGGCCTCCGGCCGGCGAATCAGCGCACCGCCTTCCCAGGGAGCGCCCCTCTCGGCGTCCCCACTACAGTGGTGCCACCCCGGTCCCACGCGGCCCCACTGACCAGCATGTGCGTGTTATGATCGGTGCGGAGGATTCAGAGGGGGGGTGAATGAATCCCACCCTTAAAAACTTTTCGGCTCAATAATAAAACTAGAACTCTAACAAAGCAAGACAACCAATCTGAAGAATAGGTAGAATATCCTTTTAAACCAAAGATCAAATACATAACCCGCGCCCAAATAAACAACTAGCGGAAGCAGCACAGATATAAATGAGAATGCAATGTAACCTGTGAAGTAGATAGGAGATATGGAGCAACCAACCACTGCACAGAGATTTTTAGGTGGTTCGGTCCACGGACCTACATCAGCCCCACACTCAAACCGAGTGTGGCTTCACTAACAGCTGGGCAACACAGCTTGCCAACAGACGCTGATACACAGCTTACCCAGGGGAACAACCTCCCCTCTTCCTCCTACACGGAGGGAACCTCTAGCAACCCACGGTCACTAGAAACCAGAGACTCACGTATCTCTTCCTCTATACCAAGAGGGAACCCCACTAGTAGCAGCCTCGCTACCAGTGAACCAGCCAGTAGCACTCTGCTACCAGCAATCCACCAGAGGCCTAGCCTCTCTTCCTCCTAGCCCGGAGGGAACCCACAAGCAGCCCCCCTGCTGCTTGCAAACCGGAGATCAGATCTCCCTTCTCCTGACCCACCAGGAGGAACCCGACCTCACTACTGAGAATCGAAAGAACAAGGATAACCAAATGAAAAAGGAAAAAAAATAAGAAACGGAAAATACACAGCGATCGGAAGGCTGTAAATGAAGAACAAGAATGTAGCTCTCAAGGGAGCAGATCTGGCTTGGATTTAATCCAGACGCCAGAGGACAGATCTTCAATAGCTTCTTCCTTCTTCTCCACGAACTCTCTCTCTCTCTATCTCTCTTTCTTTCTCCTCTGCTCTCCTTTTCTCTCACGATATTCTCTCCTTTTTCTCTACAACCCTTTTTCTTCTGCCGGCTCACTCTTCTTCTATTTCTTCTTCTTCTCTTTTTCTTCCTCTTTCTGTGGATCGAAGACTTTCTGCTGCTTGTTTCTCACTGTATAGACTTTTCCCCTTTTTCTCTCAGCTTCGATCAGATCATCTGTTGGATGAAGGCTTCCTTTTATAAGCAGCAGCAGCAGGTAGGGCGTGAGCTTCCCACGCCTTCCGTCCAGAAGATTCCTCCTCGGATCACGTGCTCAACACCCACCTCGGATCACGGGTCAGGTGCCAGCTTCGGGTCACGTGCCCATTCATCAGTACGCTCAGCAACTGGAGTCGAGGTGGCATCAACACACTTGCTCCAAAGGGTTGACGCAGCCTTCAAAGACATTCGACCAGCAAAACTCAAGTCTGCTGCGTTGACTCCATCAGTTTGCTGTGTTAACGCATTGATACGTTCCAGTGAACAAACAGCCTAGCCTTTTTAACTGCTGCGTCGACGCTTCCAACCCGTGGCGTTGACGAATTGATGCGTTCCAGTGAGCAACCAGCCTAGCCTTTTTAACTGTTGCGTCGACGCTGCTCCACTGCTGCGTTGACGCGTAGGTGATCTAGTGATCAGGTCTTCAGCAGATAGATGTGCTGCGTTGACGCTCTCAGCATGCTGCGTTGACGCATTGGTGTTCCAGCATCTGAACTTAGATGGCTTCAGCCCTCTCACGTTTCGTGTGGAGTGCGTTGACGCATTGTGCAACTGCGTCCACCCTCTGGTCACCTTGTCGATCCATCAACCTGCTGCGTCGACGCCACTTGATGAATGCGTTGACGCACCAGAGTAATCCAGTAAGCCATTGGCTCTCCCTTTGTAACTGCTGCGTCGACGCTGCTCTATTTTGGCGTTGACGCAGTGAAATAACTTGTGAAGGTCTCTGCTTCGTGGAGTTAACATTGTGGATATCAGTGAAGGATTGTGGATATCAGTGAAGGCTTCTTCAACTGATGCATGGACGCTTTAAGCTCCCAGCGTCGACCCTGTTCCTTTCTAGCAACAAGTATGAAATCAAGTGAAAGTATTATTGAATGAAGATTTAATTCATCATTGAATTGAACACATCATTCATATCTCATGGTTGTCATCATCAAAACCACACAGTCGTTCATTCAAGTAAACAATCAGATATTTAAGCAGTCAAACAGTCATCTAAATTAATTAGCACACCTCAGTGTGACTCATGGTGTGTCAGCCATCATCAAAACCACACAGGGGCACAACAATCTCCCCCTTTTTGATGATGGCAACACTATGAGTTACACTGACTCAGATTAGATTCTTCTCCCCCTTTGCCTTCATCTAAAAAAATGAAATAGGGAAACAATTCAGTAAAGCACAGGAATGTTATACTTCCCTTTGGATTGTTGATGGTTCGAAGGAGGCCTTTTCTTTGGAGACATCTATCTTCCAAATGTATCCTTTCAAGAGTTTCTCCCCCTATAGATATGTCATATTTTCAATCACACAGGAGCACTGAAGTATGAAGAACTCAATCATGTAAAGAGTTAGGAGCTCAATAAAATGCATGAATCAAGTCTCCCCCTTTTTTTTTAGAATTATTGAAAGAGCAGCTATTTTCTGACACCAATTGAAAGTTTCTGACATAACAAATTTCCCTTAACGAAGTGGAGCATAGCAGCAAGCACACAGGGAGTTCGAATTGGATCTGATTCCAGGACTTCAGGAGTCGACCCATGGGGTCGACCCCTGAACATAGCAAGCAGTGACTTATGCATCAGAACATAAGGTCATCTCAGCAAAAATAACATTGAAAATTAACTATATGAGTGCACAGTCATTGACAATTCATGTAGGATATGAGAACTATGCATGAGTCAAAACCTGAAAGGCATGTTATGCAATTAGTTTGACTAGCTCCCCCTTAGTCATACAACCCTTATGCATCCACCATGCTTATGCAGGCCCAAGATATGAGTGGAAGTCAACAGTTGAGACCAATTGATAGAACTTAGTGCAAATGAATCAGTCAGTTTGGTCTGAACGACTGGAGTCCAATATGAGAGAGTAAAAAAGAATTCAGAAAGAATGAGAAAGATTTTCAATGGAATATCAAATTTCATAAATCTGATTTAAACAGATGATTACGGACTCTTCCATCATAGAAACCTATGAATGAACCTACGTTGACAAACCAGATCAGAATTTTTATGTATGCAAGGTTTGAACATGAGCCTTTTCTACTCATATCTGAAATCAGTTTTCTTAATAACAAGTGAACCAAGTTTTCATATTGAGAGACCTTTTTAACCTTCTTCATTCTTACTCACTTAATTTCAAAGATTTCCTCAAGAAATGCAATCGATAGTATTGAGGATAAACAAACAAGAAACCATTTATTTCTATCAAAGTTTCTATTGAAAGAAGATTCTTTTCCAAACAATTTCAGATGATATGCTAGATAGGCAACGAATTTTTAACAACAATATTCAGGAGCAATTAAGTTAAGTACATCCTTACAACTGGAGGATACACGTTGTTTAGACGCCAGTATCCCTAAGCGCTTGGAAGGACTAACTGTCATGCTTCTTAAGAACAGAGATAGCATTTACACCTCATGACACACTGAAACTCATTTCTTTGATGAGGGACATGTATTTCTTAGTGTGCCTGCCATTGCTCTGCCAGAATTTTAATCAACATATTTAAGCAGAGTTAACTATGGCACTTCATGACATATCTCAATTCATTTCTTTGATGAATAAGATGTGTTTCTTAGTGACCAAAGATATTGCTCTGACAAGATTTGGTATTTGACATAATCCATATTCCCTGATGTTTAAAAACAATACATATTTTCATACAAATCAGTCAGGGAAAATCATGATTTCAGAATTTCAGATTTCAGAAGAGTTTAAAAGACAACATGAAAGGGTTGGTTAAAGTTTATTAAGACTAACTCAGATATTTTCAAGAAGAATTCATAAGCAAACACAAGAAATACATGAAACTTCAACTGGCTGAAAGCTTCAGACATTCATAGTCCTATATGATAGAAATTTTCTTAAAAACAATGTTTTCGGATTTATGATCAAGATATGCGCAGAGAAATCTTTCTGGGACTTCAAGGAAGGCAAGAGCATTTTTCAGGTACAGCCAAGTCAACAATTGCCAATGGATACCAATTGATAGTATGAGTGACAATGGCTGACAAGAGTTGAAGCAAGAGGCTGAAATATAATGCATTTCACAATCACCAAGGAGTTTATCAAGATTGCAGTTCAAACAGGAAGGTGAGTATTAGTCATCAGACATGAGAGGTATGATGGTCACATGCAATTACATGAATGAATAATGAGAAATGCTCCCCCTCACTAAATGCATAAACTGAAACCCTCCCTTTTCTTTTGAAAAATTTCATGATTAAATGATGCCACTCTAAGATGTAATTAGATGCATTAACTACTCATGAAGGGCATGAAGACCCTGAAGGGTATTAGACTAGTCAAATGTGCATGATATGCAGTGCAACTACCCCTGACGGTATGCATTCAAAACATTTGAAAATCATTCATGAGTCATGAATTCTAGATGTATGTAGTCACAGAATGAGCATATCCAGACGCAACAACTATTGCATGGAAATGCAAACATGCATGTTTAACCACTAATTAACAAATCTATCTATATACCTAATGCCATCTAAGCAGACTCATTGAAAAGTCAAGAGACTTACCTGAGAAGTGCATGAGTGGGGTTTACCTTTTTAGGGTGTCTTGGTTTATTTGCCCCTTTTATTTATCGTTCCCAAGACACACCTACAAAAAGTTTCTCACTTGGCACATTTTGGTACCCAAGTTTCCTTGGGTCCTGCAGGGTTAGTGGCATTTTGATGGGATGTTTTCCAAAGCTTCTGAGCCATTATATCATCATGCTTTTTCATATAGCAACTAGGCATGGAATGTCCAGACTGACCACAATAATCACATGAACCACTCGGTCTAAATTTCTTACTATGCATGTAAGCAGGTGTGCTAAATTCATGAGCATGAATGTTTCTGTTTTTACCACCACTTTGTTTCAGATGGTCAGAAAACCAGCAATCAGTCCCCTTGTGACCTTGCTTTCCACACTCAAGGCATGTGAGGGATTTTCTTGTTTGAACAGATTTGTTCCTACCAAACTCACTTTGTTTAACAAATTTAGAGTTGACCTTCTTTCTCTGGGAATGCCAGCAGTCTTTGACTGTATGGCCAGGTTTCTCACAGTGATAGCAGAAGATGGAATTTCTTCTACCAACATTAAGCCAGCAGTCAACCGCCCTATGGCCTGACTTGCTGCAGGTGGAACACACCATATGTTCGTCCCTGGACCCATTTTTGTTTCTTTTAACGACATGCTGATTTTCATACAAATTGACATGATTAGAATTTGAAGAATATTTGCCTTTACCTTTGGCAAACCAACATTATTCACTAACATGACCTGTTTTTCCACAATGATAACAATAACTTTTCTTTTCTGTTCAACTTTCATTAGCTCATCAGAGCTATCCAGGCTAACACTCTTTCCTTTTTCAAGAGTGATAAGTCTCTCAGACATAGCTGTATTTAACTGTTTTAGCTTGCAGATCTCCTGTCTCATTTTACCATTTTGTTCCAGGATTTCATCATCAAATTTCTAAGCACTTAAGGAGGTCTGACATTCACTAAGCATTTCTTGTTCATCTTCAGATTGAAGATTTTCAAGCCTTTTCTGAAGTTCTGAGTTTTCTATTCTGACAGTCTCCAAAGTTTCAGAAATCAATCTATTTTCATTTTCAAGGCTCACTGATTTAGATCCAGATTCCTCAGTTTGGTTTTTGAGTCTAGCATTTTCAGATTTCAGATATTCCAGATCTGAAGTAATATAATCAAGATCAGTCAGCTGTCTTCTAAATATCTGATTTTCAGTTCTCAGAGTATCACTGTCCTCACCAGTAAGTTTAGAATTCTCAAACCTATCTAACCATTTTTTCATAGATCTATTTTTCTTGCTCAGTTTATTGCTAGATCTTAACAGCTTGGAATAAGCATCTACCCAATCATCTAAGGTATAATCCGCAAAGGGTTTTACCTGAACTTCGTTCTCTTCTTTATCACTGTGGCTACTGCTATGGTCGCTCCCATCAGCCATCATGCAGTTTTCCTTCCCTGTTCTGCAAGTTAGTTTCATCTTGTCCAGAATATCCCTAGCAGACCTGCAATCATGAAGGCAAAAGTGTAAGGCCTTGTTAATGGATGCTTTTATCAGATTTATAGCTTTCTGATTTTCTCTATGCATTGATCTATGACGATCAGTCCATTTGGACTCTTTTCGTGGTAACCTATGAGGACCATGAGTAATTAACTTCCACAAATCAGGATTATCTAGATTGACGTAGTTACGCAAACTACTGAACCATGAATCAAAGTTAGACCCATTGAAAACTAGTGGAAGAGCCATTTGTAGGCTATGATCAATTAGACAAAAATCAAGGAGCAGCAAACCGGAATAAGCACCGAGAAGCACGGGGATCACTGCAGATCGTTGGATCTTGAAGCAGTAACCGCTCTGATACCAATTGTTATGATCGGTGCGGAGGATTCAGAGGAGGGGTGAATGAATCCCACCCTTAAAAACTTGTCGGCTCAATAATAAAACTAGAACTCTAACAAAGCAAGACAACGAATCTGAAGAACAGGTAGAATATCCTTTTAAACTAAAGATCAAATACGTAACCCGCGCCCAAATAAACAACTAGCGGAAGCAGCACAGATATAAATGAGAATGCAATGTAACCTGTGAAGTAGATAGGAGATATGGAGCAACCAACCACTGCACAAAGATTTTTAGGTGGTTCGGTCCACGGACCTACATCCACCCCACACTCAAACCGAGTGTGGCTTCACTAACAGCTGGGCAACACAGCTTGCCAACAGACGCTGATACACAGCTTACCCAGGGGAACAACCTCCCCTCTTCCTCCTACACGGAGGGAACCTCTAGCAACCCACGGTCACTAGAAACCAGAGACTCACGTATCTCTTCCTCTATACCAAGAGGGAACCCCACTAGTAGCAGCCCCGCTACCAATGAACCAGCCAGTAGCACTCTGCTACCAGCAATCCACCAGAGGCCTAGCCTCTCTTCCTCCTAGCCCGGAGGGAACCCACAAGCAGCCCCCCTGCTGCTTGCAAACCGGAGATCAGATCTCCCTTCTCCTGACCCACCAGGAGGAACCCGACCTCACTACTGAGAATCGGAAGAACAAGGATAACCAAATGAAAAAGGAAAAAAAATAAGAAACGAAAAATACACAGCGATCGGAAGGCTGTAAATGAAGAACAAGAATGTAGCTCTCAAGGGAGCAGATCTGCTTTGGATTTAATCCAGACGCCAGAGGACAGATCTTCAATAGCTTCTTCCTTCTTCTCCACGAACTCTCTCTCTCTCTCTCTCTTTCTTTCTCCTCTGCTCTCCTTTTCTCTCACGCTATTCTCTCCTTTTTCTCTGCAACCCTTTTTCTTCTGCCGGCTCAATCTTCTTCTATTTCTTCTTCTTCTCTTTTTCTTCCTCTTTCTGTGGATCGAAGACTTTCTGCTGCTTGTTTCTCACTGTATAGACTTTTCCCCTTTTTCTCTCAGCTTCGATCAGATCATCTGTTGGATGAAGGCTTCCTTTTATAAGCAGCAGCAGCAGCTAGGGCGTGAGCTTCCCACGCCTTCCATCCAGAAGATTCCTCCTCGGATCACGTGCTCAACACCCACCTCGGATCACGGGTCAGGTGCCAACTTCGGGTCACGTGCCCATTCATCAGTACGCTAAGCAACTGGAGTCGAGGTGGCGTCAACACACTTGCTCCAAAGGGTTGATGCAGCCTTCAAAGACATTCGACCAGCAAAACTCAAGTCTGCTGCGTTGACTCCATCAGTTTGCTGCGTTGACGCATTGATACGTTCCAGTGAACAAATAGCCTAGCCTTTTTAACTACCGCGTCGACACTTCCAACCCATGGCGTTGACGCATTGATTCGTTCCAGTGAGCAACTAGCCTAGCCTTTTTAACTGTTGCGTCGACGCTGCTCCACTGCTGCGTTGACGCGTAGGTGATCCAGTGATCAGGTCTTCAGCAGATAGATGTGCTGCGTTGACGCTCTCAGCATGCTGCGTTGACGCATTAGTGTTCCAGCATCTGAACTTAGATGGCTTCAGCTCTCTCATGTTTCGTGTGGAGTGCGTTGACGCATTGTGCAATTGCGTCCACCCTCTGGTCACCTTGTCGATCCATCAACCTGCTGCGTCGACGCCACTTGATGAATGCGTTGACGCACCAGAGTAATCCAGTAAGCCATTGGCTCTCCCTTTGTAACTGCTGCGTCGACGCTGCTCTATTTTGGCGTTGACGCAGTGAAATAACTTGTGAAGGTCTCTGCTTCGTGGAGTTAACATTGTGGATATCAGTGAAGGATTATGGATATCAGTGAAGGCTTCTTCAACTGATGTGTGGACACTTTAAGCTCCCAGCGTCGACCCTGCTCCTTTCTAGCAACAAGTATGAAATCAAGTGAAAGTATTATTGAATGAAGATTTAATTCATCATTGAATTGAACACATCATTCATATCTCATGGTTGTCATCATCAAAATCACACAGTCGTTCATTCAAGTAAACAATCAGATATTTAAGCAGTCAAACAGTCATCTAAATTAATTAGCACACCTCAGTGTGACTCATGGTGTGTCAGCCATCATCAAAACCATACAGGGGCACAACAGTGGGCCCCACGATCGTGCGTACACGTGCAGCCGAAGCTACGCAAGAAGCTGCCCATCAACCCAAACCCGCTACTCCCGGGTCCCATTGTGTCACCCTTTACCTCCCTGTGTGGAGTGGGCAGTAATTTGTCTTGCTGTAATTATTGTGTATTTACTATTTCGGGAGTACGAGATTGGCCGGGAAGTCTTCCCCACGCCCGGTAGGGTAGAGGTATCGTATTCGCTCCCATCTCGGCATTTGCTTTATTTCGTATATATTTCTTTATGCCGCTGCTAGAGAGCATGCTAGGATCGTAGCTCGCTATACTTTTTATATCACTGTTGCTGCGAGAGAGAGCGAGACCATCCCGTGACCCGATCCGGGCACGAATTTGTGAGTTGACCACCCTAGCTCTTTGCCGGTTTCTCAACCGCGCACGTCCGATGCTTCTCTCATTAGGGATGATCGCGAGCTTGCTTAGAGTCCGAGGATCGCATATCCATTTGGAGTCGAGTCGCATGTCCGTCCCACATCACCTTCCTTAACCAAGAGAGTGGTAAGGCTCTTAAGAGTGTGGGGAGAGGTGGTCTCCCAAGCCAAGATGCCCTATATGCAAATGCTAATGCAAAAGAAAAGAAATAGAACACAAAATGAATGCTACTGCGAAAAGTGACTGAACAAATGTTGATGCAATAGGTAACAGAGTGAATAATGAGATGAACACTAATGCAAAAAGGTAACAAAATGAATGCTAACGTAATAGGTAGCAGAGTGAATAATGCTAATGCACAAAATAAAAAAGAATAATAGGATGTGTGCAACTTCTCTGTGAAATCTAAGTAAAATTTCAGAAGTGCAAGAGGGAGACTATGAATACAGTATGCAACAAGATGCACCCGATGAGTATGCAGGTGCTAATAGAAAATCCACGAATAGTAGTGCAGATGTCAATGTAGGAAAGGGGTCAGGATAAAAGAGTAGATTCACAAACAACATAGAAACGTGACAGGGAAGGGCACAAGAGAATGCAACAAGATGTGAAATAGGATATATAGTATGCAATGACTGCTACTGGGCATGAAACAGGATATGTATGTAATATGCAGGACAACAGGATGCAACAAATGTGAATGGTGCGAATGATATGCAACGGAGAAGGAACAAATAGAGAATTAGCGTCTGCTTCAGTGGGCGCTCAAAAAAAAAAATTTACGAAAAGAATGGGAAACTGCCCATGTGGGCGTCCATTAGTTTTTTTTTAAAGAAAAATAATGGGTGACTGCCCATCAGGACGCAATTTTTTTCCTTTTTTTAGGAGGATAACGGAAGTGGAATTTTTAATAAATTTATAAATCAACTATCACTTGGGAAGAACAAGTAGAAAAAGTGCTACGTGGAGCACTTTAGGGGATGCACCGTGGGTGCAAAATAGGAGGGGCACACGTGGGTGCCAAAGGAGAGGGTAACCAAGAAAAACACAAGGAAGTCCCACCGTGATCGCCAATTTGTAGATCTATTTAAAATCCACTTAAAAAAGAAATAAAAGAGAATAAATAGATAATGAAGCTAATGAAGAAGAAGGAGCATACGATGGATCCTATATAGGATGGAGGGTGTGATCGCCAGAGACCGCGGGCCTCAAATGATATAACAGTAGAAAAAGGAGGGATCGCGGAATACCTGAAAGAGCGGGGAGATTGTGAGTCAACTTCCTTCTCTTCCTGTCAGCCGACCGATGGAGAGAGTCTTCTTGAGATTACCCTTTGCAAAATAAGAAACAACAATGAAAGAATAGGGATTAGAAACTGTGATGTGTAGTATCAAATCCAAGTTAAATGTATGACGTGAAAAGCATGGAAGATGACACACCTTATTGGCGTTTTGGCCTAAACCCCTTATGCAAAGGGAGGGGATAACGATATGATATGAAATATAAATGATGTGCAAGCATTGCACTGGAGGAATGCTCAATGTGGTTGTGCTAAGCAGATAAAGGATAAATGGTGTGTGCATGCAAATGCAGTTTAACAATAGAAGACAGAGAACAGAAGAAGGGTAGAAGAAGAAAAAGCATGTGCATATTCTCCTGTGATTGCTGGATGTGGCTGGAGGGAGCCTCTGAGTAGATGGAGCATTATGTGCAAGGGAAGACTCTTTCCTCCTCGAGCTACAAAATCGGCAGCACCTCCACTCTTAATAGAAAATTGGCCTCTCTGAACAAGAGCTGCAGGGCTCTATTTATACGGGAAGAGACATGGGTTTAATTCCAAGAATAATTAGGAAAATTGATTTTAGAAATGAGATAAATATTGGAAAGAGTCCTCCCCAGTTCCGGAAAGCCACATGAATCTTTCCCCAGTTGAAACGGATCGTAAAATGAGGAAGGAATGAGCTGCGGACGAGTTTGGGAAACTTCAGAAAAATGGCATCGAATATAGCTAATGGTTATAAAATAAACGTCAACTACAACAGACGTCATTAGCAAAACAAATAAGGCAAAAAAATGGCGTCGAATATAGCTGACGTTTATAAAATAAACGCCAACTACAATAGACATCATTAGCAAAACAAATAAGGCAAGCCCATTGTTTCCAAAAATCAATAAAGAATGCACATATGACTTTCTAGATGTTCATTAGAGAGAATACGCACTTCCAACGTATTCGAAAAAAAAATAGAAATGAGCGACAACGTGCTTAGACGGATAAACAAAATCAAAACAAAGTAACAAAGAATGGGCGCCCAACCCTGTGGGCTCCATTTCTTTTTTCATTTATATATATTTTTTTATTTTTTTGGTGAATGTGCGTCTGATTGAGCTCACTCCAATTCTTATTTTTTCACATTTTTTCAACCCAAAAAAACCACTCAAAATGGCTAAGAACGGTCGCCTGAAATGAATAATAAAAAAAACTCAAGAATGGGCGTCCAAGTGTGTTGGCACCCTTTCTTTCCTTCTTTTTTTAGAAAAAAAGAAATGGCGTCAACTATTGTAGCCACTAATTCTTTAAAATCTGTAAAAATGGAGAAAAATACCCAAAAAATCTAGAAAAATAGGGAAAGGCCAAAAATCCAAGAAAAATGGGGAAAACCACTCAAACAAGGTCGATTTGAGGGTCAAATTGAGGTGTTACAAGGAACATGAGATGCACTCACAATAATGTCAATTTTGACATGTCTACAACACCATGCTCATTTGTTTAATATACCCCCGATGTCATATGAAAAGCATTGTATTTTTCTGATTATCATTTCATGACTACATAGTATATAAAATGGTGACATGTGGAAGGGCAGATCAAGCCTGTCTGAAAGCTATCACCATGCGTGAGAATGTGCCTCCGCCTGGTACCATGATTCTATCATCCATTTGTTGCATATGGCATCAAACTTGATTGTATTTTCTGAAATTCAAGCATTTGATTAAGGGGGAGTTTTGCTAGTTGAAAAATTTGAGATTGATGCTATTCCACTCTCTTAGGATGATGATGTTATTCTGTTGCTGCACATTTTGAGGATTAATTTTGATCAACTGTTTTGTGGTCTTTACCAATGTGCTACTCATCTTTTTGGATAAAAATAAAAATATTTTCAAGGAGAGTTTGTTTCTTGTCTAATGGAAATCTATCTTGCACATAGACAATCTGTCAGTTCACATGTGATGATTTTGATGCCTTGAATGAATTTTCTGAATTCTCCTTTCAAAATAAAACTGTGTTATCACACTTGCAAAATTGCAATTCATGCATTAGTTGCATTCAAAATTTTCATGTGAAATCTGAACTCTTGCATTATGCACCCACTCACATTCTGCATTGCATACTGCATATCTTCCTCACTATGTGCTTACATGTTAATATATGCTACAACCCCTTCTTTGAAAATTCTAAGGCCATACACTCCCTTGATACATAATGTTGAAACTGAGTCTTAACTAGTGTGCTTCATGTCAAACACTCAGGGGGAGCATTTCATGTTTAGTACATTTACATAGAGGGAGCTGCACTATCTTATTTTGAGTTAAATTTTCTCCATACATGTTAAATCAAATTCACACACTTCATGTACAAAATGTGAAAATGAGTGTTACACATAAGGATATCGGAGTTTCTCTTCAACACTCTAAAGAAATTACACTTGCTGCATGAATGATAAAGAGGCAGTTGAGGAAAAAGCTGCCTGCCTCAGCTTAAAATTTTTGGATGACATAAAAGGCAGAGCAATGCTCAGTCTCACTAAGTAAATTGGATGCACGTCACCTGAGACGTGATGTGGTTCATTTCTGAAAGTGTTGTACTAGAGTATCTCTGTTCAAAGTGAAGTGAGACGGTCAATGTTCTGAGTAATCGGGGAGTGTGGCATGACCTCCATGTGTCTCCTCGCGTAAAAAAGAATTATTTGAACCTGATCACTCTAAGAAAAATTCAGATTGTCGCTGTGAAAATTTTTTAGAAAAATTATGAAGAAAAATTGATTGAGGCAGAGCGAAGCCTCCAATACGTTGTTCTCTATATTGAAATGCAGTCTATGTAATTACTCCTGTGTTGAACTGAAAATCTGGATATCTATATGGCTAAAGCCTATTTTCATGTTATTCACTCACACATGGTAATTTGATTTAATATGTATTCAGAAAATTGATTGAATGCATTGGCTTTTGCTTAATTCTCATATATGACTGCACAATCCCCTAAGTGAGACACATGGACATTTTTGGTTGTACTGACTAACCTGCACTTTTCGTACACCTATCCCTTCACTTTAAATAAAATGGGAGAGCTATATTGCATGTATATACATTTATCTGCTTGGAGGTCAATCATACTTGACCATTCTACTTGCACTCTACTTGTCCATATTGCCCATAACTTGCATTTCACACTTATGTAATTAGTTCATGCATATTGTGCATATTGTGCATAGTTGGCATTTATAGCATTCACACATGCATATTTTGAATTGCATCTTTTTGAACATATTGTGCATATGATTCTCTTAATAACCCCATTGTCCGTCATTTTTTGTCAATGACAAAGGGGGAGAAAGCAATGTTGTTTTTGATTTTACAGGTATCGTGAATTCCTCATGTTGATCCTCATTTCTGATTATGTCAAAGGGGGGGAGAGCATTAATGCATAACATTTTGTCATCATCAAAATGGGGGAGATTGTTGTGTGTGTCATTTTGATGATTACAAAATGTTGTTATTGTGATTTCATTATGTGGATGTATTCGCGACTTTGTGTGGCTCTCTATATATGTGTTTCCACATGGATTGTTAATGTCAATTGTTTTTGGTTGCCCTATGATGGATTGATGCTTATTTGAGTGAGTGAGTGATTAATTCAATGTGAGCTTTAATGAATCAATCATTCATGTTTTTGAATAGACTTCAAATGTTCAATGAAATTGCTCATTCATGTGTAAATGCACACTCTCTTGAAGCATCTTATTCCTAAAGTGTGCTTATTTTTGTAGTTTAAAAGTTCCAAAAATGAGTGTGAAGTCTAGGCAAAGAATGCCTACAAGACATGCAAACATATGGAAAGTCATGGAGTTTCATGTGGAACAATGAAGGTGAAGTGTAAGAAGTCTTGAATTGTTCATTCCTATTTTGACTTGACATTTATGTGGTTTTGCAGCCCCAAGAACGGTTTTTAAATCCTTTTAAACTTATGAGAAAGTTGTACTATCCTATCACTTTTATTCTCTTGGATTTATGGAGGTTTGAGGATGAGTTTTAACCATTTCTGGCATGGGTCAACCCATAGGGTCGACCCTTACTATTTCTAGACTAGACAAAAACTATAATATACAGTCTGTATGTAGGGGTCGACCCACTGCAATGGTCGACCACTGTGTCCGGGAATTTTTTTTGGGGTTGTCTGCCTTCTGTCTGCTCGAGGGTCAACCTCAAGGGTCGACCCATTCAGGTCGGGACTTTCGAAAAGTTTCTAAACCCATTCTAAACCCTTTCAAACTTTATCAAAATACCCCCCAAAGGTTTCTAGACATAAAAGGGTGTTTTTAACACATTTTGGGAGGGTCTTATGAGTCCTTTGGCCATTCTTCTATATATATGAACATGAGCTCCGAATTTGGAAGATAAGAATCCTAATGCTTATTTTGTTCTATCTTGTAGGAAAAGAAAATGGGGAAAATAAAGAGGAGGTATTGCAAGGAGGATTTCATCTCCATCCAAGCATTTCTAGAGCTCGTGGAAAAAGAGAAAGGTGAGCGGCTCGAGGAGAGGAACAAGATGACACAGGAATCGCGACCATTCGATTCCGAACCAATAAGAGCCGGATCATTCCAAGAAGGGGGAGCTTTATACTTGATGACTCTTTCTAGTTTCAATCCTTAGAGTTTGTTTGGGGTTCATTGTATCTATTTGTGAACATCTTGTTAATTATTGAACATAAATCTTGTGTGGGTGTTCGGAGAGAGGCTTCTCCGAGTGTTTGTGATTGACGCGTGTGCGTCGTTATTTGTGGAGCATATCCGCGTGTGGTTTGGGGTTTTTACCCCGTGTGTGTGGGGGGAGAAATCCCTGTGTTTGCTGCATTCGCAGCGTGTGTGTTGGGGTTCTTACCCCGTGTGTGTGGGGAGAAATTCCCGTGTTTGCTGCATTTGCAGCGTCAGAGAAAGCCTCACCGAGTTTGGTGAGGGGTGGACGTAGGGATCGTGGTCCCAAACCATCTTAAAAATCATCGTGTCATCGTGTCATCGTGGATGCCTGTGTGATTGTTCCATATCTCCTACCTCCATTCATAGGATGGTTTGATTAATGTGCTTCACATCTATCTTAGTATCACACACACACAAAGAGCTAATTTGTGTTTGGTTCATCAAGTCACATTTAATTCTGATCGTCTAGCAAATTGCCTCTTAGTTAATCAACATTTTGCCTAATTGTGTTAGGCGTTGAGTTGAATTCCGCTGCGAGTACATTTGTGTTTTTAATTGGACATAGATTTTTATAGAGGGATCTATTCACCCCCCTCTAGATCCGTCTTCCTGCTCTACGGGACCCAACAAAGTTGATGGAGAAGAAATGGAGGTAATAGGTTTGGGAGGCGTGGAGGCTTCATTGGTGAGATCTAGTGGCGGTAAGGGTGTAGAGGTAATGGCAGGCATGGATGAAGGTGAAGGTGTAGTTGGAGGAAGCAAGGGTGACGGTGTTGGCAAAATGTAACCTACTCAGGCTCAAGCGAAGGTGATGGTGAAGATGGCGGAGATGGTGGAGAAGATGGTGATGAGAGCAACGAAGACGGCGTCAGAAGCGATGATGATGAAGGTGGCGAAGATGGGTCAGGTAATGGTGACTGTGGAGGAGATGGAGATGGTGATGAAGAGCATGAAGAGGAGGGTCGCGGCACCCACCGTCGGCGTATCAACACAACGCGTTGGGCGGCGTCGGGAGCAGAAGTGGTGGTAACAGAAATGGAGGAAGAAGGGATGGCACTAGCCTGAGCGAAGGATTGGGTTTGTGGAGGTTGTGGAGACGGAGTAGGAGATGGCGAAGATGCTGGGGTAGGTGGAGATGAAAATGGCAATGGGGTCGCTGATGGCCTAGGTGAGGGAACGGGTGATATGGTAGGTGATGAGGTAGGTGACGGAGTGAGCGATGGAGCTGGTAAAGGAGTAAGTGACGAAGCGGGTAAAGAGCTAGATAGGGAATCACAGGGGTGCCCCAAGTCTTGTAGTGATAGAGACGGCTACCTGGGCGGTGCTTGTTGCTGTTGCTGGTTGCTGCGAAGATACAGAATAACCTTTCGAATTGCCAGCCAATCAATCCTCTTCTTATCTTCCAGGTCATAAACATACTCTCGAAACTCGAGACAATCCTCAACCAAGTGCCCATCCTAGAGATGATAATTACAATGTTGAAGGAAATTCATGACTGCGGGTCGGCAAGGCACAACCGGAGGTAGATGCAACGCGCGAGTGGCCATCAAAGCCCTGAAAATATCTGTAAAACACTCTGACAATGGAGAGTGAGGAGCCCGCTTCGAGCAAGGTGGATGCCGAGGGGTATGGGATGAAGATGGTTGTGTAGGCAAGGGCGCACGACGACTGGTGGAGGGACTCGACGAAGGAATTTGCGGAGCGGGATGGGGAGGTATGTAGTGGATGTCATCCACTTGCTCAGGGTGTGGTGTTCCCTTGACTGGAGGTGAAGGTGGAGACAGGTGGATACGCGGAAGCGGAAGGATAACTGCGGATGGCGGAAGGTTGACTCATGGAGGGTTGATATTTGGAAGAGTGGGGCTGACTCATGGAGGAATATGTGGAAGCGTAGGGCTGACTCATGGAGGAATATGTGGAAGGTCGACTCATGGAGACAGAGTAGGTGGTGGAAGACTGACTTGTGTAAGATGTAGATGTGGATGACGAGGTGTATGTGGACGTGGGAGGTGAGGAAGACTCGAGGTCAAGGGAATTATGGAGTTGTTGGCGAATGAAGCGGGCTCGACTATACAATTGTTGCCAGGAGGTAATAACATTTAGGGCTAAGATGAAACGATACTCGGGTGTCACATTAGAAATCAGCATCTTGATCTGTTCTATCTCCGGAATATGCCCCAGTTCTTGCGCGGCCAGGCGACGCCAGCGGTCAGCAAAGGTAGAGAATTCCTCATCAAGTTTCATCCTCTCATGGGCCAGATCCACAATGGAAAACCTGGGCCCAACCTGGTCTTGATACTACTTAAGAAACTTGTCTTGCACAACTTGGAAATTCATGATCTGCTCTTGCGGCAATGAAAAGAACCAATCCTGAGCCGGGCCCTCCAATTACAGGCCAAATAGATAAGCCATCAGACGTTGGTCATGTCTAAATTGGGCCGACTCATAAACGAACTCCATCAAGTGCACATAGGGGTTGCCAATTCCATTATAACGATGATAATTAGGAATTTGTGAAGGAAGTGGAAGCCGTAGATTTTGCAATGCGAATGGGACACCCAAGGAGGGTTTAGGATCGATCTGACGTTGAAGTTCATCAAGCTGGAGCTGGGCTCGAGAAATCATCTCCGGGGTAGGAAGAGATCGAGAGAAATGTGGACCAGCTTGAGCAAAATTGTGACTGTGGATCAGAATTATGATGATGGGCTGGATAAGAGGATCCGGGCCGAGAAGAAGAAGAAAAGCCCATTCCGGGAGTAGAAGGACATGTGGGCCTGGATTGAAAATGGGCATAAGGACCAATTGGGCTAACAACAACATGGGTAGAAGGAAGAGGTCCATTAAGAGAGGAAGGCCCATTCAAAGAGGAAGGCCCGCTAAGAGAGGAAGGCCCATTAAGGTGATTTTAAATGAGTCTTTGGGCTTGGGCCGGGTCCATTTGATGAACAAGGCCTGATAAATGGGCCATAAGATGGGCTTGCCCCTCAGACGGGTTAGGAGGACCACGGGAAGAAGGGCCCGGATGAGAAGAGGACTCTACATGGTAATAGGAGGGAAATTGAGAGGAAGAAGGGTAAATAGAATGGAAATGGTGATGCTCCATGAGAGGGGTGGAGACTTTCTACAGGGATATATATTAAAGAAATATAGCCAGGGAAGTAAAGGCGTAATGGGCTGAAGAGAGGACTGACCCACTAATGCACAGGACCAAGGCAAAATGTGACCTAAAACTATGGAACTAGACAATGGACACAACAAAAGGGCTAAGCTAAATGGGCCTATCAACAAAAGTCTATGTGGATGATGAGGAAATGCAGTACAAGCACCACAAACGGGCTTCGACAAGCCCAAATAACACAATCAATATGACTGTGAGAGGGTTCACCCAAGTCAACCAAGTTAGTATGATGCGAAAATTTTTAGGGGTTTTAGTGGACCTTTTAATGTTTTAATTAAGCACAATTCTATCAAGAAATAGGAATCCTAAAGGGAAGAGGTCCAGACTTTGGGTTGAATTAGGTTAACTCCCTCACACATATGCCAAATGTAAACCTAAGGGGTGGAAAGGTACAACCAGCTCAACATCCGTGTGGAAATCCACGGCTCATGGAGACTTACGGAGGTCCCAGATAAGATCACCTAGTTGATTCCAAGGAATATGGAGGCGAGAGGATCACTTACCAAGGTGGAATGCAACTATGATATGCAATGTATGGCTCTATGTGCACCGGAGTGCATGTAGAATTCTAGCATAAAATTAAAAAATCAAGGCAATATTAAATTATGAAAACACAATAATATGGATGCAAATAATATATGAAAATGAAGACAATATAAAGGAGAGTAAGATAGGAGCAAAAAATACACAATTAGACCTCGAAAATCAAATTAAATCATCAACCAAGAACGTACTTGAGAGTATGTCCCAAGTCTACCTGTAGATTTCTTGCAGAAAACTCAAAAATCAAGACAGGATTAAACTATGCAAACATGACCCAATGAATGCAAATGATATGGGAACTTGAAGATAATATAAAGGACAACAGTATGGGACCATAAACAGAGCGATCCGACCCCGAGAGGTGAATTAAATCGTCAAGGAAAAATGTGCCTGAGAGCCTTCCCCTTGGCCTGCCAAAAATAGAAGGAGGTCTCCTAATGACCACCTTCTGAAGAACGAGGTCTCCTGGAGACCGCCTTCTGATCCCAGAACTTGAAAATTGACAGATTTGAATGGAAAACACTGGGAATGCAATCTAAACAAGCAACAAACACACCTAGCACTCACAGGAAGGCAAGAGCAACGCGATGGGCACTAGGTGTCCCACCGTGATCGCCAAAAAAATAGAGTTGTAGATGTTTGATCTACCTACCCCAAACTAGCAAATATGTATAGGCATGAAAGCATGAACAAAGGGAAGGGGCGATGAGAGATAGAGACTAACCGTGATCGCCACCAAGGATTTACAATGCCAAAGGGTGTAGGAAAAGGAAGCAACGGCGCCGTGTACCATAGAAAATAAGGATGAAGACGTGATCGCGCGTCAGAAGAAGGGTGCGGGAAACGATGTGGATCATACCTCCTCGCCTTCCAGCCGGCTAGAAGACAAGGGCCTCACGTGGTACTCTTGCTTTCCTGCGAATCAAAGACAAAACAAGGGAGAAAAACCGATTAGAAACCGAAGTGCAGTATCAATCCTGTATGCATAAAATAGGTGTAAAGAAAGGGGGAGAACGCACCGGTGGAGGGTTTTTAACCCCTGTAAAGGGGTGGAAAACGTAGGTGTGTGTATTGTGTATGCTTATGAATGAAAAGGAGGAATTAACACGTAGCAAGGCTATGAAAAATGATGACGTAAAATGTGCAAATAGTGCAGATGTGTAGAGACTGCAGAACTGTGTGAAAGTGCAGAAAGTTAGAGTAGAGAACAAGAGAAATAATGAGAAAGAAAAGCCCTTGAACATTGGAAACTGAAGCTTATGCTCCCCTGGATAGCTTTGGGTCGAAAAAGTAGGTTGACGATGCAGCATGGTCTCGCCCCAAGTCCAGAAAGCCCCCCCTTTCGTGCACTGCGCACATGCGACTATATATAGAAAACCTAGAAACCCTAGATAAAAATAGGAGATAAACACCCAAAAATAGGAGTTTTGGCTTGATAAACCTCGAGTTAATAGCAAGGATAAGAGCCCAAAACAGATGGAAATCGAAGTGGAGGGCTATCCTTGTCGAAAATGGTTCAAACAAGGACTCCAAAGAGTCCTCGGCTGAAGAAAACGGGGTTCAGAATCATCCAAATTCAGCACTGAGAAGGCGGTCAGGCGCAAGATCGTTTCTTGAAGAAGAAGGTCATCCAAGGACCGCAACTTGATGGGATCAGAAAATGGGTTGAACGGCAGAGCTGACGCATTCGGGAAGCTTTTGGGACAATTTCTGAGAAGGTGGTCTTCAGGAGACCGCTACCTGAAGGTGGCAGTCTCAAGAAGACTGTCACTTGGCATTTTAAAAGAAATAAAAGAATAATAAAAAAGTTACTGTTCATTGAGAATGCGGTCACATAGGTGACCGCGTACACTGCCATTAGAGAACTACGCAGGGCTCTTCTGGACGCCCATTCGGCCATCCGAACGGCCCGAAACGGACCTGAAAGTGGGAGAATCGAAGATAAAAGCCTCCAAAGCTCAATGGGCTCGAGAAATGGTCAAGAAATGGGCTCGAAATACTGTCAAAGAAGACTCTAAAATAATGTATAATTTGGAGCATCACTGAAGTTGAATAAGAGAAATAACTCGACTTGTAGGCTAAAAACGGGTGTCAACAGTGTCAAGGTGCCTGATGCAAGTGTTGACACCCGTTTTTAGCCCACAAGTTGAGCTTTTCTCTTATTCATCTTTTGTGATGTCCCGAATTGCCCATTACTTTGGAGTCTACCTTGAGCATATTTTCGAGCCCAATCTTGATCATTCTTCGAGCCCATTAGGCCTTGGGGGCTATTTTCACATTTTTTGGCCTATTTCCCTAGTCCAGTCGACTTATTTCTTATTTTGAAACTCAGTTCGGTCGACCAATTCTTAGTTCGGTCGACCGATTCTTAAAATCAATCAACCGATTTCAGAAGTTTAGCCCATGTTTGTCAACCCTGGTCACGGTCTGTCGATGGACCATGATCAAGTGATCGCAGTCGATATACAAACCGTGTTCTCCTTGTGTCATAGGATTCAGTCGACCTATGTCCATTTCAATCGACTAAATTTCCAAGATTCAGTCGATTGATGACAAGATCTGTCGATTGATTTTTTCATCTTTCGCTTCTGCCTGGCCGTGGTCTGTCGGGCGACCACGATCATCAGATTACGATCTACCTGACGACCGCATTCTCCTTGAGTTTACTTTAGTGCCGTTGTGCATCTACTCAACCTTTTGGCCATTTGTTCCTCTGGGCAGGTCGCGGTTCTCACCATTCCGCGTTCGCTAGGTAGCAGTCGCGTGACTGATCGCATTCTTAGTGTAGAGTCCAGTTCATCCCGGACTCTGTTTTCTCCCGCCGAGGATGCCTTAGAGTCTTAGTTTCACGCCATCTACTCCAAGGATTTTGTGCCAGATTGATTCCTATCCCTTCCACGGGCTTTATCTTGTCAATATCCCACAGATTTATCAATCAAAATCCTCTATTTCTGGGATTTATCCTCAAATTCTGATTTAGGGCTTCTAAGGTCTATAAATATCCTCCCATGTCCATGAGCTTGCAGGGAGGGCGATTTTTGATGTGGGGCGAAGCCATGCCCCGCTAACAACTTGCTTCTTCGACCCCCAATCGCCAAGGAAGCTTCATGCCTTCATCTGCCTTCTTCTAGGCTTCTTCTCTTTACTATCTTTCTTATGTTTTTTGCACTATTTTTCTGCACTCTCTTCTTGCACATTTCATGCTCGCATACATCACTGTCTTGCTACGTTTTCTACCTCCTTACATTCTTCAATCATCACACAAACACACACCCATATTTTTGTTCCCTTCTATAGGGGTTAAAACCCTCCCTTGGTGCATTCTTCCCTTAATTTCATGCTTGTTTTTCATATGGCTTTGATGCTACACCTTCATGTTCTAATGGGTTTTTCTCTCTTGTTGTTTTGATTCGCAAGATAGGCAAGTGTTGGCATTCAAAAAAAGAGAAAAAAAAGGAAAATTTTGGCGCGGATGAAGGAAGCGTCGACGCATTGAGGTTCTGCATTGACACACCCCAGCCTAGGGTTCAAAAAAAAAGGAAGAAGGAAAATAAAAATGATACCAATGGGCCAACATAAATGGGCCCAAATGAAAGGGAAGAAAGAAGGAGATGTGAGAAGGGCCTAATGAAATGGGCCAATCTTGATTGGGCCAAGCCAAATACAAAAGGAGAAGGGCGCAGGAGGGTATAGGCGCAATAGGAGGAAGAAGAGGGTAAAGGAAAAAGAAAAGGATATTTTAAAAAAAAATAGAAATAAAAGGAAATTCCGCGGACTGTTCACCACAGTCTGTGTCTCTCCTCGCGATTCCTTCTCACTATTCCCCGTCCGTGTTTTCTTCTCTCCCACCATGAACATTCATGGCATTAGCACGTTCGACCGCCTCCTCCATGCGACCCTGAACGGCCATTCCCCTACGTGGACAACGGTGCAGACGCCAGTAGCATCGACTAGTGAGGTGGCCCATCCGCCAGCGGTGGACCCCTGTCCCTGCGCCTCTCCTCCGTCGCTCCTTCCTGCATCAGTCGCGCCACTCGCATCAGCAGCAGCAGTATGGGCGGCAGCAGTAGTAGCAGTTACAGCGGCGTCAACCACATCAGTAGCAACAGCAACATCAATAGCATCAGCCGACACGTCGATGCTAGCAGTAGTGGCAGCAACAAGCGAAGAGAAGAAATGAAGCTAAAAAAAAGAAGAAGAAGAAGAAAAGAAGCATCTGGAGGTTTTCCCTCAAGGGGTCCTCGCGTTGCTATAAGAAGAGCCCTCTAGAGGAGAAAACACCTCTATGGACTCCTGGTGGAAGCCTACCTCAAACTCCCCTGAAAGTCACCACTGCAATGAGAGAAGAGGGAGGAGAGAGCCTGAAGCCCAGCAGAGCAGAGCAAGAGAGTGAAAGGGAGAGGTTGTGAGATCCATCCATAACAAGGGTGGGTTCTTGTATTTCCTTTTTTTTCTTTTTCACTCTTTGTGTTTCATGAGGCTCCGTATAGCCTAGATGTAAAGTTCTATGTTCGACGATGAATGAAATGCAGGGCCCTCGGCCCTGATCTTCTGTTATGAACTCATACGTCCTCCTCTGATGTGTATGATATATTTCTTCTCCTCCAATGCCCTGATATGTCATCGCTGTTTTCTCCTATCTGTTCTTCTAGGAGATAGGTGTTGGCCTAGTTGGCGAGTAGACAAGAAGGGGGGTTGAATTGTCTCCCAAGCAATATGACGGATTTAAAGCTTTCTTTGAAACAATTAGAAGGTTTAATGAGATTGATGAAAATAAACTAAATAGAGTAAACTAAGTTCTCTCAATCACACCGAGCTCACCCGATCATGACAGAAGGAATAAGCAATTAATTACACAACCACAAGACAAACCACAAGACACAAGGATTTTAAGATAGTTCGGGACCACGATAGGCTCCTTACGTCCACCCCTCACCAAACCGGTGAGGCTTCACTCGCTGGAAAACCAGCATGGGGATAACTCCCGAACATGGAGCCAAGCTCCAATACACACGCAAGACGACGCCTGCACACACAAACGGGGAACAACCTCGCCACGAGGAGAATGCTCCTCACACTGTTAACATAACAACCACGGGGACGAAACCCCACACAGTCTAGATCTTGAATCCAGTAGCACACACACACACACACGTTGCAACAGTCGCAACACCATCCACACCCGACTGTACGTAAATGGTCACACAAACACAGAATATCCTTTCAGAAATGAACATAGTGTGCACAAATAGATACAATAAGCCCAAAGCATGTTCTAAAGACTGAACCAAATGAAATCTATCAAGAGTGAAGCTCCCCCTTCTAGGAATGTTCAGGTTCTTCTTGATTCATAGTCGGGTGGTGGCGATTTCAGCGTCCTCTCGATCCTCTCTTTAATCTGCTCATTTTTCTCTTCTACCACGAGATCCGGAAATCCCTTGATGTAGATGAAATCCTCTACTCTTGAGCTCTTTCTTCCTTTCACCCCTTTCTTCTCCTACAAGATAGAAAACATAAGCACATAGGGTTATCTCATCTCCAAATTCGTAGCTCATGTATATATATATATAAGAGTGCATAATGCCAAGAAACCCCTTCTAGAACCCTCCAAAATTACCCTAATATGTCTATCAAGAACCCAGGGGAAAATGAGTAAAAGATAGAACCCAAATGGATCAGGTTAGATGGGTTTTAAGTGACATTCGTGAAGCCGGATCCGAACGCTCGATGGAATCGGTCGACAGAAATTGGGCGGCGGTCGACCGAACTATGAATCAGTTCAGACTGGCCAGCTCTGGCTATTTCGGTCGACCGAAGTCTCAATGTCGGTAGACCGATCCCTGAGACAATTTTGTCTGGCTTGCTCTGGCTATATTGGTCGACAGAAGGCTCTTTGTCGGTCGACCTAAATTCCTACAAAAATAGAAAATCAAAGATAAATCAATGAGTTTTCATATGCATTGATGCCACCTTACCTTGGATCAAACTCTTGGTGTCTTGGGAGCCTATTTAGCATTATAAAACACACTTCCACACCAATAATCAATTTCAACAATATTCTCATGAATTGATTTAATCAAGATTCAAGCTCAAAACCTTCAAGAACAAAATGCAAAAAACACATTTGTTTTATGCTAAGCAAGCATGGGGTCGACTCCATCCTTTTATGGGTCGACGTTATGTGAAATGAAATAAAACCTCAACAGCCCCATGAGGAAAATGGTTTGTTTTGCACATTAAACATTTCTAGCTATTGTAACATCCATTACCTAATTGAAAATACACAATTTAACATGTAGTTTAAGTTAGAACATAAACAACTCCAAAGCCATGATCTCAAATAATGAAATTTGAATTCAACCATAAAGGACTTGCATAATCACAGCTTTATCAAATTTACATTTCAAGCACACACTATGCACATTGACTTGTCTTGCCAAAACCAAAACCAGCACCCAGTGCTAAAGGGTCGAACAAAGAGGTTTAAGCCCCTTTTTAGCACCATATACCACAACTAACACATGATACCAAATAACCATGCATCCATACAATGAATGAGCATCATTCAAGCAATTTGCTTCAGGACTTATGTGAAATACTCAAGCACATTGTAAGCCTTAAGAACCATGAAGAATATACATGTAAATGCAAGCAATGCTCAGTTTTCCTCAACCAAAAATCAAGAGCAATTAGCCAAGCATTTGACTAAAGTATGACCACCATTCAAACCACATTCATCAAGTTTAATGTATTCAATCCAATACACATAAACCTTCAACAGCCCAAATGAAAGAAGTGCATATAGCATAGCTGGGTCAACACAATATATGGGCAGGTCGACTCCACTGTTTGGGAGGGTCGACGCAGTAGCTTATCCAGAATTCACTCAATGATAGATTTGAGAATTCCATGGCCTTACCAAAATTTCTTGAAGAACGTAGACATGCTTTACCACCTATTTTGAATCATGGACAACAAGATGAATTTTTCATGCATACATTTCACTTTCATAAGATGTGATCGTACAAAGCATCCTTTTGCTCATTAGACAAGATGCAAACATGTTGCTTAATGATACACACACACAAGCACACTTGGTTTGTTATCATTAAAACTCAAGCACCAAAATCAACTAGGGGATGCAACAATAGGGACTTTTCCTTTAATTCTGAGCATGATATCTAGATAACGATGTTAGATCAATTCGGTGGCCACCAGCTCGGGGTTTATCCAAGCCCATGGATATGACTCCGAGGTCCCCAACCGTTGGGAGTCTCTCTCTCGTGGCTTCGCCTTTCATTTTATAACGATTATGTTTCCTTCTCAAAACCCTGCTTTGGGATTTGGACCTATTTCATGGCCATGATGCCAAAGGGGTGCAAAACATGGGATCCAATACCAAATCGACCACTTTCTTGCGAATTTAGGCTTGCGGAGCCTTGAGCATCCTTGGATCCCCGGGGGCTCGCTTCTCCATAGCGTGGTTCTTAGGCGATCTCTCTAAAAAAGATGAATATCGGCGGCCACATAATGTGGTGATAATCTAAAACCACATCTCAATATCGGGATCGTGGCATCCCTTGGGTCATAGGAGCCCCTTGTAGGCTAGTCCTCGGGGTGTCCATGCCTGATTCGGATTATAGGATGTTGCCGCTTTCATGCGCATCCTCGAGTGTTGCCGCTTCCGTGCGCACCTCTTTTGTTTGGGGCCATCCCGGAGTTCCTCCGTGGATGCGTACCCGATTAAAAACCCCCAAAGCTCTGGGTCTAGGGGATATGATGTCGGATTCTCGCCGAAACAATGATGCATAAAAGAATGACGAATGGGCTGAATTGAGGAATTTCTCCAACAGATGGACCAAACAAAATACCATGAATGCGGCAATTGAACTAAAACAATAGAAAACAAAGATGCAACAAAGCATGTTTCCGTTGGCATCAAACAAAATAAAAAAGAAGCAGTGAGGACAATAACCTAGAAGAACTGATGAAGACAAGGCCAAAAAATGATCACAATATGAATAAGATTTTCAGATCTGCATTTGCACGAATGTTTATATGTGACATGCATATCCTTTTTGGGGAATTGGTGCCCCTCTAAAAAAAAATCAGATTTTTGTAAGCTTGATCAGTCTGGCTCATCCCTGTGCACATTTCCTGCATAGGGGTCGACCCCTCTCACTCAAGGGGTCGACCCCCCCAGTCACTTTCGGTGATTCATATCTGCATCAAAATGTTTTTAAAAAAAGGGGAGACATTTGCATGTACATGGCCGCACGAACAAATTTCAAATCCAAACAAATCCGCATATGCATAAACAAAGCTTTGGAGCTCGCATTCATTATGGGTTCAAGAATTCATAAGTGAATTCTGATAGCTACATCATTGGTAGGTTCATGAGTTCATCTACATCTTGTTGAGCTCTTCAAGAGTGGGAGTCAAATTCCTTGCATTCATTTTCAGAAATCTGCACAGCAGGCACAGCCCCCTTGCGCCTACACACTAGATTTCTGACGCATCTGTGAGGCAGTTAGGGGGGGAGGAAACCTCGGGGCAAATGGCAGCGCTACTTCTGCATCGACACAACGCCCGTCTGGGCAAACTCTCTGAGCACTGCGTCGACATAGCGCTGCTTTTGCGTCGACGCAGCCATCCCTGCCTTCTAGGGATGCTTCGTCTTTCGTGCTACGTCTATGCAAGCGGCTCCTGCTTTGACTCAGCCTTCATTAAATAGCAAAAAAAAAGAGAAGAATAAGAAAAGAAATGGAGGAAATGATAAACCACTGGTAATAGCGAAAGGAAAATGAATAAAATAATAAAAGAAATGTCACGAAAGTGCACTAACAAAGAAAATGAACTTAAATGCCATCCTTAAGAAAGTAACAGCGTTTGATCCATTAGTGAAGGAGATATCAATGATGCCCTGTAAGCCCTGCTTCGCCCTCAGGGATCACCCCAATATAGTTATAACACGACCTTTCCCCGGGGCAATAACCTATTGATTCTAAGACCGTTTTGACCATGATTTAATTTAATTCCACTGTATTAAATTTGTCATATCTCGGCGTACATTTGTCCCGATATCACACGTATACTTGGGATATTCTTAACTCGGACTCCCGTCCGAATATGAAATGATCAATGTATGACCGACATGATTTTGAATACTATCTTGCCCCCTAATGTAGGGGATTTTAATAATTTCAACCCAACTTTCATTCATTAATGAAAATTGATCTTTAGGCTATTTGGCCCCTTCTCTTGGCGATTAATCAGAGCTTTTCCCCACTCTGAGGGGATGTAATTAACGCCGTGACCTTTATGGCGCGGCGGGTTTCAGTCCCAACTTGATACCCACAATCGTCTGGTTAGTCAGATGGAGGGCACCACAGGCTTCGGACAACTCCAGTCTCGAAGCCTGAACACATTCTTACTTAGGTGACTGGCACGCACTCTCACTTGATAAACTGATAAAAGACAAAATGATTCACGATATCCCACGATAAAGAGTGTGTCCAACAAGTTGGCACGCCTGGTGGGATTGAGCCACCTTTCATCTTTTCGCCAAGATTTGGGGCCTTATGGCCTCCTCTTAAAATCTGACATCCTCAATTTTAAATTGCAGGACGAACTTCGGAGAAACTAATGGCTGTCACAGTCAGTCCTTTGGTGGTTGCGAGCCATGTTGAGCATATCTACTTGGCGGTGCCAACTCGGCTCGGTAATTTCCCCTCGGCGGTTAGGTTCCCCAACTTTCTTGGGGCTATGTTCGTGGACCTCATGGAGATCTAGGAGGTTGTGCCCGTCGCCACTATGAATGCGACATCCGAAGAAGGAAGGTGGTGGGCTGCTACATCCACCACATTGATACAAGAAGGAAGCACACTCCAGCTGCCAAGAGGGCGGCTAAGAAGAATGATGGTATGCTGCAAGGTTGAATCTCCACCTCTCGCAAATCCGTCATGATCGGAGGCATCCAAGTATTCCTGAACAGCTGGCAGGCCACGATCGCACTCGACAGGGTGATCCCAACCGTGCCGGTGCATAACCACTTTCAAGCATTGGCCCAAGATAGAACAAACTTCACTAGGCCCAGATCGAAGGAAGGGGTGGCTCCAAAGCCAACCAAATTTAAGCAAATGTGGGTGCCCAAGCGGCGGGCCCCTGCCCCAATTCACCCTGAGCCTATCAGGATTGACAGGCTCGAGAGAGAAGAAGAAGATGAAGAAAAGAAGACCGAGGCACCAGCTCGAGTTTCTCAAAGACCCGCCGCCTAAGCTCATGGTTGGTTGGCAAATATTTATCCAAATGATGAGAAGCATGGCGAGATGTCTGAGCAAAGGCGCCTTGCCCACAGATCTTTGGCACGAACCAGAGTGCCACCACCAATGGCCCACCCTATCAATGGGCAAGATGATGTTACCCAGGTCGCACGAGAATACCTCAGTGGCCTCAAAAATACCCACTCGGGAAAGCAGCGGCTCCTGAAGGCCGTGAATGATGCGAAGAGAAACTAGGGGAAACATGTCAACCCGGGAAGCATAGAGGATGTGGAGTCGAGTTGCTATGGGCCACCCCTCCATGAAGAAGCTACGCCGAGAGTATCGGTATTTGAAAGATTAACTTTCCCTGGGCAGTTAGCTAGGAAAGCTACCTGAACAAACAAGAAACTATACATATTTACCTGCAATATGGCCAGAGTGGCCGACCACCATGGGGCTCTACCCGAAGAACATAATGAGGAGACCGGGCCCGATGAAAGGTCAGGTCCCTTCACTTGAAGAAGAAAAGTTGCAGTCGAAGCAATACAAGCCCCTGCCAGCTAAACTAATTCAGATATGGTCTTGATAATGGTGAATTTAATTACCACCGAGGATGATGGCGAGAGATTGGCACTTTCTCCAGAAATCCCAATGGAAGGGGGAGGTCAGGCCCCCAGCTCTGTTATGCCCGATCTGACAATAATGATGATGTTGCTTCAAGAATATAAACAGGAAATTGAAATACTGAAGAGGCAAGTTAGCGAGCTGACTGGGCAAGCTTCAACCTAAAAACAAGTCACGGTCCCTCATCAGGCCTTGCAGTGATGCACCGAAAAACTCGAGGCTTCACCTCAAATAACGGCCTCCCAGTTGGCACTCAATCACACCAGGGGCATGACCCCGATGCCGTAGCCCCTCCTCAACTCCAGGGGTCCGCTGCCATATCTCAAGTGATGGTGTTGACCGCACCGCAGATGCAACAAGCTCAACTTTTCCCAAGTCCCATGGACCCGAAAATAAACAAAATGATGATAGAACAAATGATTGAAATGAAGTTGGCTGAAAGAGGCGATGATGATCATGCCTCCTTCGATGTGTACAGGGTACCTTACCCTATCCATCACATGGCTAAAAGATTACCTCCCGGCGTCACCAAACCGCCAAAGTTTGATAAGTTCAATGGCCAAGGTTCGCCAAAAGAGCATATAGCCTACTACATTAATGTGATGGGTGATATGGCGACCAATGAATCATATCGATTGAAGCTTTTTGGGTCCTCACTCATGGGGCTCGCCTTCAAGTGGTACTCGAACCTGCCAGTCTGGTCCATCAATGATTGGCCGGATATGCAAAGAAAATTTTGGGAGTAGTTCCACGTCACCGAAAGAGAAGTGACCATAGTCGAACTGTATGCTTCCAAGTAGAAGAACGATGAAACAACCCTGGAGTTCATAAAAAGATGGCGAAATCTCAACATGAGATGCAGGCGCCCGCCATACTATGAAGATGCAGTCTAGATCTGCAAACAAAACCTGAAGCAGCAAATACTTGAAAGGATGATCGGGATCGAAATTAAGTCCTTCGACTGATTGAACAGTGTCATGCCAGAGATTGAGGCTTTAATCTCCAGTTATTCCTCTACCCCTGCTTCCTTAAGGGAGAAGGCTAGATCAGCTAATTTGCAGCCCACTCCTAAGGAAGTGCATACACTTGACTTCAAGGCACTCGAGCAGTGAAAAGATAAAGATAAAGGGGTTTCCGACCCTCCTCCCGCCAAGCCGGCTGATCGACAAGAAGGCTCCTCCTTGCGAGCCAGGGTGAGCAAGCTGTATTCCTTTTCTAAGGAGAGGACCCCTACCCTGTTTGAATGGGCCACGAAATATAACAAGATCACATTCCCGGAGCCGAAGAGATCGGGTGATGCCAGAAGAAAAGATGATCTCCGCTTCTGCTTGTATCACCAGGCACTAGGGCACCCTATAGAAGATTGCTATGTATTTAAAAATATTATCGAGGGCCTAATTAATCAAGAAGGGAGAACTCCAAATGGGTGAATATGAGGTGGATCCTCCACACCCTCATGAGCTCCCCGACCTCAAAAGAACAGTCAACATGGTATCTATATACTGGCAGTTGCTTGAAGATGTGTTGGAAGCTTGTACGGCTCACACCTATGAATATGTCCCATGGGGACAATTTGGACTCTCGAACTTGATGCAAGATGCAGGGTAAA
This sequence comes from Amorphophallus konjac, assembly GCA_022559845.1. NCBI lineage: Eukaryota > Viridiplantae > Streptophyta > Magnoliopsida > Alismatales > Araceae > Amorphophallus > Amorphophallus konjac. The sequence continues at coordinate 56,352 of JAHNEJ010001620.1, read as the reverse complement.
AACTAGGAGTGCCAAGAACACTAGATGACCCGTTGTGGGGGCTGATGCCGACCACAAAGGGGAAGATGAAGAGGAAGTCAAAAGGTGAAAGAGGAGGCCTCGTCCTCTCTTGCAATACATTGTCAGTCTTGTCCGGCACAAGCCAAGTGGTTTAAGAAGAAGACAAAACAATATGCGGCGCGCCGGCAAGGCCAGATCAACTCGAAGCTTTCACCTCCTCTCATGATGACAAATCCCGGGAGAACTTGGGGCACCCTTTGCTGCCCGATGTTGATGCATGCTATCATACTCCCTCGCGTACGGGCATGGGGGAAAGAATATCTGGCTCTGAACGACTAAATGTGTCCAATGATGATACTAGGATGCCACTGGTCCCACCTAAAATCAAGACGAGAGGCAGCATTCTCGGCTCCCCCCAACCTGGCCCTGTCATGATGGTAGAGTTATATCAACAAATACAAGAAAATGGAATGTTGAAAAGAAAGCTGAGCGATTCGGGTATAAACCCAACTGGCTTGTCTCTGAATCCGATGGTTCCAGCGTGATGAATGAACCAAGCATGGCACAAGTAGCCGAAGCAAAGCTAGCTGAGGGAGAAATCACTAGGGAAGAATTATATAAGATCAAGCAAATGAATGATGAGTCTGTCTTAGACTATATCCAATGATGGGGAAATCTCTATACAAGATGCCGGCACCTGCCAAACTATGAAGATGCTGCCCAAATATGCAAACGCAATTTGAAGACAGAGAACCAATTAAGGACAGTTGGCATCGAAGTTAAAACCTTCGATCGATTAAAAGATATAGTAGTTGATATTGAGGCCTTTTTGGCAAAATATTGTCTGGCCACGGCCACCTTAAATCAAAAGAACAAGCCAATTGATGGGTGGCCGATGCAAAAAGAAATTTGCGCCACCGATTTCATAGCCTCTGTCACGCCCCAACGCGGAATATCAGGACTGGCAGTAGAAACGATTAATAATAATATGTTGATTTACAGACATGATAAGCTAAAGCTAAAAGATCATACAACACCATAAATAGAAAACAACTCCATTCGCTAAATAACATTTAAATAATCCATGTTCCAAACCACAAAAACTCACTTAAACCAACCTTCTACACAACATCCACTCGGCAATACTACATTTACTGTCTTTAAATTAAAATTCTTCCACAACACACTCTCTAAAACATAAGTAGACACAAACAACTATGACTGGCTCCACACGCTTCTAACGGGTTCGCTCCAAGGCCATGACTCTTGCCTGTCCCCTTCAGTCTACGAATCCTCACCTGAGCTACCTGAAAAGGGGGAACAACTAGGTGAGCGAATGCTCAGTAGGTAATAACAGGCAAGTTTAAGTGATTAACCAATTAATTGCAATTATATGCGAGAAAATAAGTAATGAAACGAAATGATGATATGACGAAACAACACTATAAAGAGAAGGCAAGATCATGATATGACTGGAAATTGGCGAACAAGCAGGAACTAACCAAGTCATGAAAAGATTCAAGTAATAGATTATTGTCGTAGACATCACGCTAGTCATGTACTCGGTGCAATGACTCACCATGTCATTCAAACTCCCCGGGGCACAAGTACTTTTCGGGCGCTCCTCCCAAGACCAGACCGGCCCCTTATGATGCGTTGGCATTGATTTAATGGATCCAAGATCCAAGTTATGTCTAGACATTAATCAAGTTAAATGGTCAATCTGACAAGACATAGAACTTACCTCGGAGAATTCCAAGGGTAAGTCGAAGAGATACTTGACCAGAAAGTTCAAATTATCATGAACCAATCGGGTCCTTGGATTCACACACATATAACCACGAAAAAATCACTTTTGGATGATACGCGGTCTAAAATGGGCCGCTCAAACTATACACGGTCTACACTGGACCGTTCAGGACAGAATTGGGCTGAGGATCAGCCTCACCGAAGTCAAGGATAAACGGTCACTCCTGGGCTGCTCTAGATAGAATAGTCAGAATTGGGCCGCACGTGACCGAAAGAACTGGAAGCCCAAGAAAAAGGTAAACGGTCCTTATAGGGCCGCTCAATGGATGAATGGTCCAATAAGATCCGTTCTAGTATCTGGACGGTTTTAGTCAGACCGCTCAAACTGGGCCTAACTTAATGAACTAGAAACCTACCCAAATGGCTCCGGGCTGCCATAAGTGGGGCAGAACTGAACGAGTGTCCAACCTACTCTCTACTGGTCAGTGTAGGGCTTACTGGGTCGATCCAAACATGATTTGGTCGAAGATAGAACAAGGTTAATCGACCAATGTAAGTGGCACTCGGCCAGGAAATGCACGGTTCATAATGGGCCGTCTATTGAGTTAAACGGTTCGATTCTAACCGTTCAAAACTCAGTCAGTCCACATTGAGCCGTGACTCACAGCACAATAATTCAAGCGTTCGATCACATAAACAAGTTCAGGTTTTGGTGGTACAACCTGCCCGGCATCCTAGTGGGAATCCTAGACTCACAGGGGCTTACGGAGGTCCCATAATGAAGGTCCTAGTCCGACGGACGGAATATCTGGCGGAGAGTCCCAACCATTACAAGGAATTGAGGCTATCAAATCATCTGAAACCAGTATGGCGGTCAGTCAATCCTACCGGAGTAGAACGACTGTCAAACAATCCCAATAGCATTTAAGAAATCATGTAGGAATTTAACATATGGAAATAAGCTAAGGCCATGAAGAATCAAAATCAAGTGACGACAGACTAGCAAAAGTTCGTAATTGTTCACTTCAATAAATTTTAGTTATCATGTGGGTTGCTAACTTACCAATTAACCACTAGTCTACTAAGATGAGTCATACCAAAATAGTTCTGAATAGTTGGGGGGTTCATTCAGAGCGCTCACGTGCCCCAACGGTCGCACGACATGCCGTTAACCCCCTTTCAGGTCCGAATGCCTGCTAGGGATGGGCGGTATGTAATGTGCCGCTTGGAATAGTGCACGGTCTAGGACTGGCCACTTGGAGAAAAGGGCGGTTAGGGTTCCACCGCGCATTTTATAAAACAAATCTGAAGACAAAACGCATAGATGGTTAGGAACAGGCCACCTATCGAGTATGGGCGGTCTGTCGAGAGGCCGTGCAAGTCAGTTCAGTCCGCCGCCCTTTCTCCTTGCCCGCCTCCGGCGAGGTTGGCTAGTGTTAGCAATGATAACTAAATACGAATAATATAAAGCATGAAAATTAGGTCTTTTATAGTCAATAGAACAAGCATGAAAAGTTTTATAAGATAGGATTGTAGATTCTAAGAAATCCACTTAGAATAATTAAAAGGAAAAAGAAATGAATAGAAGAAATGTGGAAAGAGGGAGAAAAGGGGAGCATGCGAGGATGCTAAGGGGAATGTGATCGCCAGAGACGCGAGGGCCTCAAAGGATATAACAATGAAAATAGAGGAGGGATCGCGAAAAATACCTTAAAAGCACGGGATTGTGAGTGCTTTCCTTTCTCTTCCGATCGGCCGGCCGATGAAGAGAGTTTTCCTTGATTGATTACCCTTGCAAAATTAACAAACACCAATAAACAAACATGGATTAGAAACCAAGATGTGTAGCATCAAATCCAAATGTAAATATGGACATAGAAAGCATGGATATGAACACACCTTATTGGTGTTTGGCCTTTAAACCCCTATGCAAAAGGGTAGGTAAAAGATGATGTATGATGAAGAATAGAGGGAGATGTGCAAGTGTTGCACTAAGGGAGATCTCAATATTGAGATAAAAAGAGGTAAAAGAAAAATATGATATGATGCATGCAATTAACTAAAGCAAAAATAAGAGATAGGAGGGGAAAGGTTAGTGGTTTTCTCCAATTTGGCTTCAAGGATGAAGATCTTCAATGGAGGAAGAAGAGGATGTAGAACTCCATGGATGTAGAGGCTCCAAATCTTCAATAGAGGAAGAAGAACTCCATGGATGAAGCTTTTAGGTGCATGGGAGTCTTCCTCCTTGAGCCTTTGGTCCGGCAGCACCTCCCCTTGAATTGATCTTGATCTCTTTTCACAAGGGAGAGAGAGGTCCTATTTATAGGGTTGAAATTCGGAATTAATTCCAAGGGAAATTAGGAAAACATGTTTTCGTGGGATTTGGAAGAGATAAACATTAGGCAAGTGTCCCTTCAACCTTGGAAAGTCATAGGAACACTTTCCCAAGTGGAAAAAGAGATTAAATGAGGAAAGGAAGTGAAATTCGGAATTAAATCAAGAGAAAATAAGAAAACATGTTTTAGTTGGAATTTGGAAGAGATAAACATTAGGCAAGTGTCCCTTCAACCTTGGAAAGTCATAGGAACCCTTTCCCAAGTGGAAAAAGAGATTAAATGAGGAAAGGAAGTGAAATTCGGAATTAATTCCAAGAGAAAATAAGAAAACATGTTTTAGTTGGATTTGGAAGAGATAAACCTTAGGCAAGTGTCCCTTCAACCTTGGAAAGTCATAGGAACCCTTTCCCAAGTGGAAAAAGAGATTAAATGAGGAAAGGAAGTGAAATTCGGAATTAATTCCAAGAGAAAATAAGAAAACATGTTTTAGTTGGAATTTGGAAGAGATAAACATTAGGCAAGTGTCCCTTCAACCTTGGAAAGTCATAGGAACCCTTTCCCAAGTGGAAAAAGAGATTAAATGAGGAAAGGAAGGGAAATTCGGAATTAATTCCATAAAAAATTAGAAAACTTAGTTTTGGTAGGATGGAAAGGGGGATCCTTCCTCCAAGTGTCCTTTCAATATTAGGAAGCTATAGGAACCCTTTCCCAAGTTAAAAAGGAGTGTAAGTGAGGAAAGGAAGGGGTGCTTCTGGAGTTCGGAATTGAACAAGAATTGACGACCGAACAGACGGTCGCTAATTAAAGAAATGACGCCCCCTGACGGGGCGTTACTTAAATGACGCCCGGGTCCCTTCCCCCATTTGATTTAAGGCCCGAAAAAATGGAGAAATGGCTCAGAAAAAACTGGAGAAAAATGGAAAAACATGTGAAAGCTTGGGGAAGTTGGATATTCAATAAAAAGGAGGAAAATCACTCAAATAAGTCGATTTGAGGGTCAAATGGGGCATCACAGTGCGATAGGAGATATGCTCAAAATGATGTCAATTTTAGTGTGTCTACAGCTGCCCCGCCTTGGCATCTACTTTGCAAGGGAGTGACACGGAATGAAATAGAATAGAATGAAGTGAAGCAACATGGAATGGAATGGAATGGAATGGAATGAAGTGAGAGCGAACTGAAAAGTAGATGCCAAGGTATGATGAGACATGCAATCAACATCACTTGATGAGAATGAAATCAAAAGCTCGAGATGAAGTAAATCTCGGGAAATCCAACGAAATCAACAATGTTTGAATAAAAGGGGAGATGTGCACGCGGTGCACGAAGGAGATAAAATAAAATGATCAACTTCCAGCGCGGTGGAAGTACTCCAGGTCACAAACCTGTAGATTTCACCATTGGGGAGCGGTTACCAACCAATGTGGACGTGCTGCAGCCAAGGTGGATCAAGGGGAACGATTGAAAAAAATAAGATGATAAAAATCCAAACAATGAGTTCTCGAGAAAAGACCCAAAACAGCGATAAAACGAACTGAGGATCCAATTCGGCAATGAAAATCTCATATCGAGAAAGATTAAGATCAATTCAACTCTCAATATCAGCTTATCAGAATGATTTTCCAACGTTAATTCAAAGTCCTACATGAATGCATGCTGGGCTAAAGGGAAAATAATAAATGAAAATATAATATAATCAAGGATAATATTGTTAAACTGCCTAGACTGGGTCAAGAAACCAATTCTGTGAGCTGATACTAAGCCTAAGCCCGTTTATCCACGCACCAACTCGTAAAAGGGAACCATCGTCCCCAGTCTTGGACGGCTCAATGGCCTATCCGTGTGACTAAGACTTCTCTGGAATCATCATTATTTTTGATGAAGGGGAACTCAAATCCCAGATTTACCAAAGCCACAAGGTCCTTGATATAATCTAGTAACATCTGTAACATATAGTGGAATGCATACAGGGAGATGGTGATATCAATAAGTATGGGAACTGAGAAATGAGCTGCAAGCACCGTGGGACTTTGATGATGATGCCCAGTCGGCGGGACCAAGAGCTTCTTATCCTGCGCTCAAAAATTCATTAGCCAAGATATAAAAGATAACAAACAATGAAGAAGGCATTTAAGCATAGCAATCATCAAAGCATCGATTATAGCATGTATATGGCATGAATAGCATAAGTCAAATCATAGCATTGTTTGTTGTTTTATCATGAGGAGACAATCTGGCTAATCAAGATTTGGAGATGAATGATCAAGATCTCATATAATGCCCATCGGCGGAGTGATCAGATGAAATTAGCAGGAGTTGATTAAAAAAGATTTGGAGATGAATAATCATGAGATATGATAATCAGAATGATATAGGGAGATGATAATCAAAAAAAATGCCCCTGGTGGCATGTCATGAAAATATCGAGAAAGAATCAATAGATTGATAGCAATAAGTAGAGAGAGGACCCATCCCGTGCTTTTGGTCTCTACAAAGCTGTTCCTGCAAAACACCATCAGAAAATACAATGCAAATTTTTGGATTTTGGAAATATGCAAATTTTTATGAGTTTTGAAAAATATATGAATTTTTATGTGGATTTTGAAAATATTTTGATTTTTTATGAATTTTTTGAAAATATTCAATTTTTGTTGGATTTTGATCAGGAAATATTCAATTTTTGTTTGATTTTGGCTTAGACATTGTTAATGCAGCATCAAAGGGTGTTTTGAACCACTGGCTAGGGGTCCTTGTTCCTTCCTTTTTCGCTAAAAACTGCCCAAAGCTGGACGTGCATTGAAAGTGGCATCCTATAACCGACCGTCTTTGATCAACGGTGCCCCTACCAAGGCCATACCCGAGAAACATTCGGTCTTGGAGGGAGAAGAGAAGAATAATTGAGGATAAACTTTGTGCAGGATGAGAGATATCGGGACTTGAATTCCTTCCAAGGTGTTCCCTTCAAAGAGGTAGTCTGTTGTGCCGGGGCTTTGTGCCTTTAATTTTTAGACCCTTGACATGCATACGACCAGGGTTTTCCCTGCGGGGACTTTGTCACTCTTGACATGCCATAATTCATACTTTTGCTTTTATCAAAATTTTGACTTGATTTTCATAATAGCCCTTTTGGCGAAATGTATATCATGAAAACTCATTTAATTTGGGTCAAGACTGCCCCTATTTGAGACTCCTCTCGTATTGGGGATTACCAAGGTTGGTCATCTCATCCGTCAACCTCTTGCCCCTGCATGCGGCCGAGTAAAGAAGAGAAAAGACTTTCAGATATACTCATGGCATGGCCAAGGTAGCAACGGTGTTTAACCAAAGGAGCCGGCTAAGGACGCCGTGAAGTGTGTGAAATGCCCAGCTAAGGGTTACTCTTAACAAGCGGGGAAAGAATGTTGAATTCCCAGCATGGGTTTTTATTAACCAGAGGTGCTGCAAAAAAATTAAGCCTAAAGGACTCTTTTGAGAATGATTTCAATTAAACAAAAGCTTAAGATAAAGGTTTAAAACACCACTCTTAATCTCGTTAAGAAGCACTTGATTTTGAAAATCATGTGTGAAGTAATGAGAAAATGATATCATTAAAATGCGTACTTACGCCAATATGTTACCTTGCAACCTTTGTAGAAGCAGCTGTCACAGGCGAGGTTGATCATCATGGGATTTGTCCTCTTTGGCAGTCAAAAGGATTGGAAGCAAAAGATTTTGGGAGTGGCTTAACAAGAATGAGTGGTGCTCAAACCAGACTCAGACGAATAAGGAGAAAAGGAAAAGAGGCGAGGGCTAGAACTCCCTCACTAAGGCGCGGAGACCCTGATCACATGGAACAGTCTACAGAAGAAGCGAAAAATCAAGAAGAGGGGTGAGGACTAAAGCCTCGGAAGCAATGGGAGAAAGGGCAGATGCCCAAGGCAGTGGATGTGGAAGAAGTTGGGTCAGACCCAGAATTAGGAGGAATCAGAAGAAGAAATTGGTAGATGGAAAGAGGTGGATCCGGAGGGTCCGGAGGCAGAGGAGGAGAATCATGATAGGAGGAATCCGGAGGCTCCGGAGGAATATTGAAAGAAGGGATGCGATGCCCTGGGGAGAAATAGGGAAAAAGATGATGGAAAAGGAAGAAGAAAATGAAGGATGTGATGTCCCGGAGGAGTAGAAAGATGAATCGGAAGAAAGATGGAGGGTCCGGAGGTTTCGGGGGAATGAAATCAGGAGGATCACGATGCCCTGGAAGATGATAGAGAGAATAAGACGGAGAATTCGGAGGTTCCGGAGGAAGCAAATGGAAAGGGGCACGATGCCCGGGGAAAAGATGGAGACAATCAGGTGGAGGATCCGGAGGTTCCGGAGGAAGAATATAGAAAGGGGCGCGATACCCAAGAGAGAGGAATGAAGGAGGATCAGGAGGAAAATCCGGAGGTTCCGAAGGTAGCAAATGAGAAGGGGCACGATGCCCAAGGGGAAAATCTGGAGGTTCCGGAGGAGGAAGGTGGAAAGGGGCGCGATGCCCGAGAGAAAGGTCCGGAGGTTCCGGAGGAGGAGAATGGAAAGGGGCGCGATGCCCGAGGGGAAAGTCCGGAGGTTCCGGAGGAAGAAGATGAAAAGGGGCGCGATGCCCAAAGAGGAGGGATAAAATTCCTGGAGGTTCCAGGGAGATAGCAGGAAAAGGGACGCGATGCCCCAGGGATAGTGGATAAAAAGATGAAGATGAATAAGATGGGAAGTGCGGAATATCCGGAGGTGCCGGAAAGCGGGGAAGATACGGGTTTGGAAACCCGGGAAGCAGGAGGTGCAAATGCATGCAATGGGATGGATGCGATGAATGCAATGAATGCGCGAATGCAATGAGATGCAATGAATATGGAGAATATGAAGGGCGAGAGGACGAGATCCTCCTCCTAACCCTGGGAATGGCCCATGGAAAAGATGTGATAGACAAGAAGGTGGATGAAATAGCGGAAGGCCTTTCGGCACCAAGATAACTGCCCCTCCACGGCAGTGAAAGAATACAGCCAAATGGCCTAATGGATGAAATACAAGCCCATGACGAAGCTTCAATAGTAAACGACAACTCCCTTGGAGGGTGAAAAGTAATGGTGTGAGGGAGTTGGAAAGTAGGGCTCAGAAGCATCATGTTGCCCGGGGGTTCAAGATTTGGAAGTTGGAACAGAGGGTGCCCTGCCTGGCCCTTACACAGCATCAATGCTTGGCATGACGGTGACTTGGCCTCTTCAATCATGCCTGGCACAATAACCCGGATTGGCATCCGGCAAATGAACTCTTGCATTTTGAATAGCGTGGCCATGGCGAAATTCTTCTTTCGCAGCTCTTGATCATCCTCGGCACAAGTGTTTGTAGAAGCACTCCCCTTCCGAGTAGTAGAGGGAGGTGAAGCAGAGGCGGAAGGCTCCATGAATGGTGGGGGCATAATGAAAGGTGTTGGAGAAAGGATAAGTGGAGGCGGAGGTATAAACACGTCGAGTTTCTCCCTTTGCTCGGAAGCAGTTGGGATTGGCTCGAGTGCAAAAAAGGGTGAATCCTGCTCAGGATTAGCCACGGGTAAAGGTGAAGGGTTATGTGGTGGAATAGGTGTTATAGGCATAGTGGAGGGTTTTGAGGTTAACGGGGTAATGGAGGGTTGAAGTGGTGGGATGTTAATTGGGGAAGGTTTAATGGTGGGTTCAAGGGAGGCCGATGGTGTGAAGGTTAATGGTTTAATGGGTGGAGGTGTCATTGGTGGAGGTTTGATGGAAGGTTCGGGGGAGGGTGATGATATGAAGGTTGATGTAACTGGGGGAGGTATAACTGGTGGAGGTTTGGTGCGGGGAAAACTCCGGACGGGGCGAGCGGTGTTAGGAGTGGGAGGAGACTCAAGATGTGCCGGTGTGGGTGATTGGAGTATCGACCCATCATCGTAACACCAAGAGGTCTCGGAAACGGGGGTTGGATCAGGGATGGTAGCTTCGTCCTGAGCAGGGGGTTCATCAAATGATAGTGGAGGAAGCGGGAAGTTAAGGAAACTCGGAAGGGATGCCTGCATAGCTTCAAAATCATACATTGCTTCAGATTCTTCAATTGTCGGCTCTTGATTGCTTGAAGTGCCAAAGTCATAATCATCTCTCCTATCTTTCCATTCACTCTCCATCTTGGTAATGTCATCCAGGAAAGCGTGAAGAGAATTAACTGGAGTAGGAGGAGCGGGCCGCGGGCTCGTAACCCTCTTTAATTGTTCCTCCATAAGAGTGATTTTGTCAAGGAGAGTTTGCTGGAGGGGTGTGACCTGTGCAACCGAAGGTTGATAGGGCCTTGAAGGAGGAGGGGCCGTATAAAAAGGCCGTGGAGAAGAATTAACGGGCCGACCCATGGAAGAACCCGGATGGGCCGGATTGCAAGGAATAAATGGGCCTTGGGGCCGTGATGGAGGAGGAATAGAAGGAGGCGGGTGATGGGCCACCCGAGTAGAATGAATAGGAGGAGATGGGTGATGGGTCACCCGTGTAGGAATAGAAGAGGGAGGTGGGTGATGGGCCACCCGTGTAGGATTAGAAGGAGGAGGAGAGGAATGAGATGCACCCTCAATGGCGGCCTTAAGGGCTTGGATCTGTTGAGGGGTGAGATGATCTAATGCATGAATGATTTGGGAAACCTTCTCATCATTGGGAGGAGACGGTCCCGAGGGAATAGTGGCTCGCAATTGGATTAAAAGACCATTGGATTGGACATTGCCCATGGGTCGGGCAACACCATAAGAGTGAGGACGTGGTCCTTTGAAAGAATTATGGTGAGAATTATGTTGAACATGTTGGAATTGAGGGGAATAAGATGTGCTAGGTTGATCACCCTCATGAACATTAATTGAATTGAACATGTTGTTTTGTCTATCAAAGTAAGCCATTATGTAAGCAATTTAATGTGCAAATAATTTGCAAAGAAGCACACAAGTTGGAATGGTTACCTTGATTTTTTTTATGTTTGAACCTTGGTGAATTAATGATTTTTTACAAAGATTTGGAATGATTCACACGAGGGAGGAACCTAGTTTCAATATGATTACTTCAATGCCAACTAGGAACACTCTCTCACCACGTATAGGCCAACTAAACTCGGGAACTTCAAGGGTACAACCTGCCCGGCGTCCGTGAGGGAATCCACGGGTGCGGGGACTTATGGAGGCTTGGTTTAGGAATTTCCAATCCAAAGAGACGGAATGCTCAATGGAAGGTCCTTCCTTCACCAAGGGGGTGTGTGAAATCCTAATATAGAGAGAGGAGGTCTCCCAAGCCAAATGCCCTAAATGCAAGTCCTAATGCAAAAGACAAAGAAAAGAAAGTATGAACCATGATATGAGCCAAACCAAAGAAAGATAAGGTAAAACACTCACATGGCCATACAAATCATAGCAATCAACATAATATGAAGCATGGCATCCAAAATTTTTTTTTAAAAAAGATGGAGAGATAAGAAAGTGGAATTTTTCAAAAACCAACAAGTTAGCAATCACATAAGGGGAGGGGGATGTGCACGCGATGCACAAGTGATAAAACAAAAAGGAAAGTGCTATGTGGAGCACAAAGGGAGTTGCACCGAGGGTGCAAAGGGGGAAGGGTAATCAAAGAAAAATAATGGTGGTCCCACCGTGATCGCCAATTTGTAGATTCTAAGAAATCCACTTAGAACAATTAAAAGGGAAAAAGAAAAAATGAATAGAAGAAATGTGGAAAGAGGGAGAAAAGGGGAGCATGCGAGGATGCTAAGGGGAATGTGATCGCCAGAGACGCGAGGGCCTCAAAGGATATAACAATGAAAATAGAGGAGGGATCGCGAAAAATACCTTAAAAGCGCGGGATTGTGAGTGCTTTCCTTTCTCTTCCGATCGGCCGGCCGATGAAGAGAGTTTTCCTTGATTGATTACCCTTGCAAAATTAACAAACACCAATAAACAAACATGGATTAGAAACCAAGATGTGTAGCATCAAATCTAAATGTAAATATGGACATAGAAAGCATGGATATGAACACACCTTATTGGTGTTTGGCCTTTAAACCCCTATGCAAAAGGGTAAGTAAAAGATGATGTATGATGAAGAATAGAGGGAGATGTGCAAGTGTTGCACTAAGGGAGATCTCAATATTGAGATAAAAAGAGGTAAAAGAAAAATATGATATGATGCATGCAATTAACTAAAGCAAAAATAAGAGATAGGAGGGGAAAGGTTAGTGGTTTTCTCCAATTTGGCTTCAAGGATGAAGATCTTCAATGGAGGAAGAAGAGGATGTAGAACTCCATGGATGTAGAGGCTCCAAATCTTCAATAGAGGAAGAAGAACTCCATGGATGAAGCTTTTAGGTGCATGGGAGTCTTCCTCCTTGAGCCTTTGGTCCGGCAGCACCTCCCCTTGAATTGATCTTGATCTCTTTTCACAAGGGAGAGAGAGGTCCTATTTATAGGGTTGAAATTCGGAATTAATTCCAAGGGAAATTAGGAAAACATGTTTTAGTGGGATTTGGAAGAGATAAACATTAGGCAAGTGTCCCTTCAACCTTGGAAAGTCATAGGAACACTTTCCCAAGTGGAAAAAGAGATTAAATGAGGAAAGGAAGTGAAATTCGGAATTAAATCAAGAGAAAATAAGAAAACATGTTTTAGTTGGAATTTGGAAGAGATAAACATTAGGCAAGTGTCCCTTCAACCTTGGAAAGTCATAGGAACCCTTTCCCAAGTGGAAAAAGAGATTAAATGAGGAAAGGAAGTGAAATTCGGAATTAATTCCAAGAGAAAATAAGAAAACATGTTTTAGTTGGATTTGGAAGAGATAAACCTTAGGCAAGTGTCCCTTCAACCTTGGAAAGTCATAGGAACCCTTTCCCAAGTGGAAAAAGAGATTAAATGAGGAAAGGAAGTGAAATTCGGAATTAATTCCAAGAGAAAATAAGAAAACATGTTTTAGTTGGAATTTGGAAGAGATAAACATTAGGCAAGTGTCCCTTCAACCTTGGAAAGTCATAGGAACCCTTTCCCAAGTGAAAAAGAGATTAAATGAGGAAAGGAAGGGAAATTCGGAATTAATTCCATAAAAAATTAGAAAACTTAGTTTTGGTAGGATGGAAAGGGGGATCCTTCCTCCAAGTGTCCTTTCAATATTAGGAAGCTATAGGAACCCTTTCCCAAGTTAAAAAGGAGTGTAAGTGAGGAAAGGAAGGGGTGCTTCTGGAGTTCGGAATTGAACAAGAATTGACGACCGAACAGACGGTCGCTAATTAAAGAAATGACGCCCCCTGACGGGGCGTTACTTAAATGACGCCCGGGTCCCTTCCCCCATTTGATTTAAGGCCCGAAAAAATGGAGAAATGGCTCAGAAAAAACTGGAGAAAAATGGAAAAACATGTGGAAAGCTTGGGGAAGTTGGATATTCAATAAAAAGGAGGAAAATCACTCAAATAAGTCGATTTGAGGGTCAAATGGGGCATCACAGTGCGATAGGAGATATGCTCAAAATGATGTCAATTTTAGTGTGTCTACAGCTGCCCCGCCTTGGCATCTACTTTGCAAGGGAGTGACACGGAATGAAATAGAATAGAATGAAGTGAAGCAACATGGAATGGAATGGAATGGAATGGAATGAAGTGAGAGCGAACTGAAAAGTAGATGCCAAGGTATGATGAGACATGCAATCAACATCACTTGATGAGAATGAAATCAAAAGCTCGAGATGAAGTAAATCTCGGGAAATCCAACGAAATCAACAATGTTTGAATAAAAGGGGAGATGTGCACGCGGTGCACGAAGGAGATAAAATAAAATGATCAACTTCCAGCGCGGTGGAAGTACTCCAGGTCACAAACCTGTAGATTTCACCATTGGGGAGCGGTTACCAACCAATGTGGACGTGCTGCAGCCAAGGTGGATCAAGGGGAACGATTGAAAAAAATAAGATGATAAAAATCCAAACAATGAGTTCTCGAGAAAAGACCCAAAACAGCGATAAAACGAACTGAGGATCCAATTCGGCAATGAAAATCTCATATCGAGAAAGATTAAGATCAATTCAACTCTCAATATCAGCTTATCAGAATGATTTTCCAACGTTAATTCAAAGTCCTACATGAATGCATGCTGGGCTAAAGGGAAAATAATAAATGAAAATATAATATAATCAAGGATAATATTGTTAAACTGCCTAGACTGGGTCAAGAAACCAATTCTGTGAGCTGATACTAAGCCTAAGCCCGTTTATCCACGCACCAACTCGTAAAAGGGAACCATCGTCCCCAGTCTTGGACGGCTCAATGGCCTATCCGTGTGACTAAGACTTCTCTGGAATCATCATTATTTTTGATGAAGGGGAACTCAAATCCCAGATTTACCAAAGCCACAAGGTCCTTGATATAATCTAGTAACATATGTAACATATAGTGGAATGCATACAGGGAGATGGTGATATCAATAAGTATGGGAACTGAGAAATGAGCTGCAAGCACCGTGGGACTTTGATGATGATGCCCAGTCGGCGGGACCAAGAGCTTCTTATCCTGCGCTCAAAAATTCATTAGCCAAGATATAAAAGATAACAAACAATGAAGAAGGCATTTAAGCATAGCAATCATCAAAGCATCGATTATAGCATGTATATGGCATGAATAGCATAAGTCAAATCATAGCATTGTTTGTTGTTTTATCATGAGGAGACAATCTGGCTAATCAAGATTTGGAGATGAATGATCAAGATCTCATATAATGCCCATCGGCGGAGTGATCAGATGAAATTAGCAGGAGTTGATTAAAAAAGATTTGGAGATGAATAATCATGAGATATGATAATCAGAATGATATAGGGAGATGATAATCAAAAAAAATGCCCCTGGTGGCATGTCATGAAAATATCGAGAAAGAATCAATAGATTGATAGCAATAAGTAGAGAGAGGACCCATCCCGTGCTTTTGGTCTCTACAAAGCTGTTCCTGCAAAACACCATCAGAAAATACAATGCAAATTTTTGGATTTTGGAAATATGCAAATTTTTATGAGTTTTGAAAAATATATGAATTTTTATGTGGATTTTGAAAATATTTTGATTTTTTATGAATTTTTTGAAAATATTCAATTTTTGTTGGATTTTGATCAGGAAATATTCAATTTTTGTTTGATTTTGGCTTAGACATTGTTAATGCAGCATCAAAGGGTGTTTTGAACCACTGGCTAGGGGTCCTTGTTCCTTCCTTTTTCGCTAAAAACTGCCCAAAGCTGGACGTGCATTGAAAGTGGCATCCTATAACCGACCGTCTTTGATCAACGGTGCCCCTACCAAGGCCATACCCGAGAAACATTCGGTCTTGGAGGGAGAAGAGAAGAATAATTGAGGATAAACTTTGTGCAGGATGAGAGATATCGGGACTTGAATTCCTTCCAAGGTGTTCCCTTCAAAGAGGTAGTCTGTTGTGCCGGGGCTTTGTGCCTTTAATTTTTAGACCCTTGACATGCATACGACCAGGGTTTTCCCTGCGGGGACTTTGTCACTCTTGACATGCCATAATTCATACTTTTGCTTTTATCAAAATTTTGACTTGATTTTCATAATAGCCCTTTTGGCGAAATGTATATCATGAAAACTCATTTAATTTGGGTCAAGACTGCCCCTATTTGAGACTCCTCTCGTATTGGGGATTACCAAGGTTGGTCATCTCATCCGTCAACCTCTTGCCCCTGCATGCGGCCGAGTAAAGAAGAGAAAAGACTTTCAGATATACTCATGGCATGGCCAAGGTAGCAACGGTGTTTAACCAAAGGAGCCGGCTAAGGACGCCGTGAAGTGTGTGAAATGCCCAGCTAAGGGTTACTCTTAACAAGCGGGGAAAGAATGTTGAATTCCCAGCATGGGTTTTTATTAACCAGAGGTGCTGCAAAAAAATTAAGCCTAAAGGACTCTTTTGAGAATGATTTCAATTAAACAAAAGCTTAAGATAAAGGTTTAAAACACCACTCTTAATCTCGTTAAGAAGCACTTGATTTTGAAAATCATGTGTGAAGTAATGAGAAAATGATATCATTAAAATGCGTACTTACGCCAATATGTTACCTTGCAACCTTTGTAGAAGCAGCTGTCACAGGCGAGGTTGATCATCATGGGATTTGTCCTCTTTGGCAGTCAAAAGGATTGGAAGCAAAAGATTTTGGGAGTGGCTTAACAAGAATGAGTGGTGCTCAAACCAGACTCAGACGAATAAGGAGAAAAGGAAAAGAGGCGAGGGCTAGAACTCCCTCACTAAGGCGCGGAGACCCTGATCACATGGAACAGTCTACAGAAGAAGCGAAAAATCAAGAAGAGGGGTGAGGACTAAAGCCTCGGAAGCAATGGGAGAAAGGGCAGATGCCCAAGGCAGTGGATGTGGAAGAAGTTGGGTCAGACCCAGAATTAGGAGGAATCAGAAGAAGAAATTGGTAGATGGAAAGAGGTGGATCCGGAGGGTCCGGAGGCAGAGGAGGAGAATCATGATAGGAGGAATCCGGAGGCTCCGGAGGAATATTGAAAGAAGGGATGCGATGCCCTGGGGAGAAATAGGGAAAAAGATGATGGAAAAGGAAGAAGAAAATGAAGGATGTGATGTCCCGGAGGAGTAGAAAGATGAATCGGAAGAAAGATGGAGGGTCCGGAGGTTTCGGGGGAATGAAATCAGGAGGATCACGATGCCCTGGAAGATGATAGAGAGAATAAGACGGAGAATTCGGAGGTTCCGGAGGAAGCAAATGGAAAGGGGCACGATGCCCGGGGAAAAGATGGAGACAATCAGGTGGAGGATCCGGAGGTTCCGGAGGAAGAATATAGAAAGGGGCGCGATACCCAAGAGAGAGGAATGAAGGAGGATCAGGAGGAAAATCCGGAGGTTCCGAAGGTAGCAAATGAGAAGGGGCACGATGCCCAAGGGGAAAATCTGGAGGTTCCGGAGGAGGAAGGTGGAAAGGGGCGCGATGCCCGAGAGAAAGGTCCGGAGGTTCCGGAGGAGGAGAATGGAAAGGGGCGCGATGCCCGAGGGGAAAGTCCGGAGGTTCCGGAGGAAGAAGATGAAAAGGGGCGCGATGCCCAAAGAGGAGGGATAAAATTCCTGGAGGTTCCAGGGAGATAGCAGGAAAAGGGACGCGATGCCCCAGGGATAGTGGATAAAAAGATGAAGATGAATAAGATGGGAAGTGCGGAATATCCGGAGGTGCCGGAAAGCGGGGAAGATACGGGTTTGGAAACCCGGGAAGCAGGAGGTGCAAATGCATGCAATGGGATGGATGCGATGAATGCAATGAATGCGCGAATGCAATGAGATGCAATGAATATGGAGAATATGAAGGGCGAGAGGACGAGATCCTCCTCCTAACCCTGGGAATGGCCCATGGAAAAGATGTGATAGACAAGAAGGTGGATGAAATAGCGGAAGGCCTTTCGGCACCAAGATAACTGCCCCTCCACGGCAGTGAAAGAATACAGCCAAATGGCCTAATGGATGAAATACAAGCCCATGACGAAGCTTCAATAGTAAACGACAACTCCCTTGGAGGGTGAAAAGTAATGGTGTGAGGGAGTTGGAAAGTAGGGCTCAGAAGCATCATGTTGCCCGGGGGTTCAAGATTTGGAAGTTGGAACAGAGGGTGCCCTGCCTGGCCCTTACACAGCATCAATGCTTGGCATGACGGTGACTTGGCCTCTTCAATCATGCCTGGCACAATAACCCGGATTGGCATCCGGCAAATGAACTCTTGCATTTTGAATAGCGCGGCCATGGCGAAATTCTTCTTTCGCAGCTCTTGATCATCCTCGGCACAAGTGTTTGTAGAAGCACTCCCCTTCCGAGTAGTAGAGGGAGGTGAAGCAGAGGCGGAAGGCTCCATGAATGGTGGGGGCATAATGAAAGGTGTTGGAGAAAGGATAAGTGGAGGCGGAGGTATAAACACGTCGAGTTTCTCCCTTTGCTCGGAAGCAGTTGGGATTGGCTCGAGTGCAAAAAAGGGTGAATCCTGCTCAGGATTAGCCACGGGTAAAGGTGAAGGGTTATGTGGTGGAATAGGTGTTATAGGCATAGTGGAGGGTTTTGAGGTTAACGGGGTAATGGAGGGTTGAAGTGGTGGGATGTTAATTGGGGAAGGTTTAATGGTGGGTTCAAGGGAGGCCGATGGTGTGAAGGTTAATGGTTTAATGGGTGGAGGTGTCATTGGTGGAGGTTTGATGGAAGGTTCGGGGGAGGGTGATGATATGAAGGTTGATGTAACTGGGGGAGGTATAACTGGTGGAGGTTTGGTGCGGGGAAAACTCCGGACGGGGCGAGCGGTGTTAGGAGTGGGAGGAGACTCAAGATGTGCCGGTGTGGGTGATTGGAGTATCGACCCATCATCGTAACACCAAGAGGTCTCGGAAACGGGGGTTGGATCAGGGATGGTAGCTTCGTCCTGAGCAGGGGGTTCATCAAATGATAGTGGAGGAAGCGGGAAGTTAAGGAAACTCGGAAGGGATGCCTGCATAGCTTCATCATCATACATTGCTTCAGATTCTTCAATTGTCGGCTCTTGATTGCTTGAAGTGCCAAAGTCATAATCATCTCTCCTATCTTTCCATTCACTCTCCATCTTGGTAATGTCATCCAGGAAAGCGTGAAGAGAATTAACTGGAGTAGGAGGAGCGGGCCGCGGGCTCGTAACCCTCTTTAATTGTTCCTCCATAAGAGTGATTTTGTCAAGGAGAGTTTGCTGGAGGGGTGTGACCTGTGCAACCGAAGGTTGATAGGGCCTTGAAGGAGGAGGGGCCGTATAAAAAGGCCGTGGAGAAGAATTAACGGGCCGACCCATGGAAGAACCCGGATGGGCCGGATTGCAAGGAATAAATGGGCCTTGGGGCCGTGATGGAGGAGGAATAGAAGGAGGCGGGTGATGGGCCACCCGAGTAGAATGAATAGGAGGAGATGGGTGATGGGTCACCCGTGTAGGAATAAAAGAGGGAGGTGGGTGATGGGCCACCCGTGTAGGATTAGAAGGAGGAGGAGAGGAATGAGATGCACCCTCAATGGCGGCCTTAAGGGCTTGGATCTGTTGAGGGGTGAGATGATCTAATGCATGAATGATTTGGGAAACCTTCTCATCATTGGGAGGAGACGGTCCCGAGGGAATAGTGGCTCGCAATTGGATTAAAAGACCATTGGATTGGACATTGCCCATGGGTCGGGCAACACCATAAGAGTGAGGACGTGGTCCTTTGAAAGAATTATGGTGAGAATTATGTTGAACATGTTGGAATTGAGGGGAATAAGATGTGCTAGGTTGATCACCCTCATGAACATTAATTGAATTGAACATGTTGTTTTGTCTATCAAAGTAAGCCATTATGTAAGCAATTTAATGTGCAAATAATTTGCAAAGAAGCACACAAGTTGGAATGGTTACCTTGATTTTTTTTTATGTTTGAACCTTGGTGAATTAATGATTTTTTACAAAGATTTGGAATGATTCACACGAGGGAGGAACCTAGTTTCAATATGATTACTTCAATGCCAACTAGGAACACTCTCTCACCACGTATAGGCCAACTAAACTCGGGAACTTCAAGGGTACAACCTGCCCGGCGTCCGTGAGGGAATCCACGGGTGCGGGGACTTATGGAGGCTTGGTTTAGGAATTTCCAATCCAAAGAGACGGAATGCTCAATGGAAGGTCCTTCCTTCACCAAGGGGGTGTGTGAAATCCTAATATAGAGAGAGGAGGTCTCCCAAGCCAAATGCCCTAAATGCAAGTCCTAATGCAAAAGACAAAGAAAAGAAAGTATGAACCATGATATGAGCCAAACCAAAGAAAGATAAGGTAAAACACTCACATGGCCATACAAATCATAGCAATCAACATAATATGAAGCATGGCATCCAAATTTTTTTTTAAAAAAGATGGAGAGATAAGAAAGTGGAATTTTTCAAAAACCAACAAGTTAGCAATCACATAAGGGGAGGGGGATGTGCACGCGATGCACAAGTGATAAAACAAAAAGGAAAGTGCTATGTGGAGCACAAAGGGAGTTGCACCGAGGGTGCAAAGGGGGAAGGGTAATCAAAGAAAAATAATGGTGGTCCCACCGTGATCGCCAATTTGTAGATTCTAAGAAATCCACTTAGAACAATTAAAAGGGAAAAAGAAAAAATGAATAGAAGAAATGTGGAAAGAGGGAGAAAAGGGGAGCATGCGAGGATGCTAAGGGGAATGTGATCGCCAGAGACGCGAGGGCCTCAAAGGATATAACAATGAAAATAGAGGAGGGATCGCGAAAAATACCTTAAAAGCGCGGGATTGTGAGTGCTTTCCTTTCTCTTCCGATCGGCCGGCCGATGAAGAGAGTTTTCCTTGATTGATTACCCTTGCAAAATTAACAAACACCAATAAACAAACATGGATTAGAAACCAAGATGTGTAGCATCAAATCTAAATGTAAATATGGACATAGAAAGCATGGATATGAACACACCTTATTGGTGTTTGGCCTTTAAACCCCTATGCAAAAGGGTAAGTAAAAGATGATGTATGATGAAGAATAGAGGGAGATGTGCAAGTGTTGCACTAAGGGAGATCTCAATATTGAGATAAAAAGAGGTAAAAGAAAAATATGATATGATGCATGCAATTAACTAAAGCAAAAATAAGAGATAGGAGGGGAAAGGTTAGTGGTTTTCTCCAATTTGGCTTCAAGGATGAAGATCTTCAATGGAGGAAGAAGAGGATGTAGAACTCCATGGATGTAGAGGCTCCAAATCTTCAATAGAGGAAGAAGAACTCCATGGATGAAGCTTTTAGGTGCATGGGAGTCTTCCTCCTTGAGCCTTTGGTCCGGCAGCACCTCCCCTTGAATTGATCTTGATCTCTTTTCACAAGGGAGAGAGAGGTCCTATTTATAGGGTTGAAATTCGGAATTAATTCCAAGGGAAATTAGGAAAACATGTTTTAGTGGGATTTGGAAGAGATAAACATTAGGCAAGTGTCCCTTCAACCTTGGAAAGTCATAGGAACACTTTCCCAAGTGGAAAAAGAGATTAAATGAGGAAAGGAAGTGAAATTCGGAATTAAATCAAGAGAAAATAAGAAAACATGTTTTAGTTGGAATTTGGAAGAGATAAACATTAGGCAAGTGTCCCTTCAACCTTGGAAAGTCATAGGAACCCTTTCCCAAGTGGAAAAAGAGATTAAATGAGGAAAGGAAGTGAAATTCGGAATTAATTCCAAGAGAAAATAAGAAAACATGTTTTAGTTGGATTTGGAAGAGATAAACCTTAGGCAAGTGTCCCTTCAACCTTGGAAAGTCATAGGAACCCTTTCCCAAGTGGAAAAAGAGATTAAATGAGGAAAGGAAGTGAAATTCGGAATTAATTCCAAGAGAAAATAAGAAAACATGTTTTAGTTGGAATTTGG
Source organism: Amorphophallus konjac (assembly GCA_022559845.1). Lineage (NCBI taxonomy): Eukaryota > Viridiplantae > Streptophyta > Magnoliopsida > Alismatales > Araceae > Amorphophallus > Amorphophallus konjac. The sequence goes on along the minus strand of JAHNEJ010001620.1, from coordinate 34,844 downwards.
AAGAGATAAACATTAGGCAAGTGTCCCTTCAACCTTGGAAAGTCATAGGAACCCTTTCCCAAGTGAAAAAGAGATTAAATGAGGAAAGGAAGGGAAATTCGGAATTAATTCCATAAAAAATTAGAAAACTTAGTTTTGGTAGGATGGAAAGGGGGATCCTTCCTCCAAGTGTCCTTTCAATATTAGGAAGCTATAGGAACCCTTTCCCAAGTTAAAAAGGAGTGTAAGTGAGGAAAGGAAGGGGTGCTTCTGGAGTTCGGAATTGAACAAGAATTGACGACCGAACAGACGGTCGCTAATTAAAGAAATGACGCCCCCTGACGGGGCGTTACTTAAATGACGCCCGGGTCCCTTCCCCCATTTGATTTAAGGCCCGAAAAAATGGAGAAATGGCTCAGAAAAAACTGGAGAAAAATGGAAAAACATGTGGAAAGCTTGGGGAAGTTGGATATTCAATAAAAAGGAGGAAAATCACTCAAATAAGTCGATTTGAGGGTCAAATGGGGCATCACAGTGCGATAGGAGATATGCTCAAAATGATGTCAATTTTAGTGTGTCTACAGCTGCCCCGCCTTGGCATCTACTTTGCAAGGGAGTGACACGGAATGAAATAGAATAGAATGAAGTGAAGCAACATGGAATGGAATGGAATGGAATGGAATGAAGTGAGAGCGAACTGAAAAGTAGATGCCAAGGTATGATGAGACATGCAATCAACATCACTTGATGAGAATGAAATCAAAAGCTCGAGATGAAGTAAATCTCGGGAAATCCAACGAAATCAACAATGTTTGAATAAAAGGGGAGATGTGCACGCGGTGCACGAAGGAGATAAAATAAAATGATCAACTTCCAGCGCGGTGGAAGTACTCCAGGTCACAAACCTGTAGATTTCACCATTGGGGAGCGGTTACCAACCAATGTGGACGTGCTGCAGCCAAGGTGGATCAAGGGGAACGATTGAAAAAAATAAGATGATAAAAATCCAAACAATGAGTTCTCGAGAAAAGACCCAAAACAGCGATAAAACGAACTGAGGATCCAATTCGGCAATGAAAATCTCATATCGAGAAAGATTAAGATCAATTCAACTCTCAATATCAGCTTATCAGAATGATTTTCCAACGTTAATTCAAAGTCCTACATGAATGCATGCTGGGCTAAAGGGAAAATAATAAATGAAAATATAATATAATCAAGGATAATATTGTTAAACTGCCTAGACTGGGTCAAGAAACCAATTCTGTGAGCTGATACTAAGCCTAAGCCCGTTTATCCACGCACCAACTCGTAAAAGGGAACCATCGTCCCCAGTCTTGGACGGCTCAATGGCCTATCCGTGTGACTAAGACTTCTCTGGAATCATCATTATTTTTGATGAAGGGGAACTCAAATCCCAGATTTACCAAAGCCACAAGGTCCTTGATATAATCTAGTAACATATGTAACATATAGTGGAATGCATACAGGGAGATGGTGATATCAATAAGTATGGGAACTGAGAAATGAGCTGCAAGCACCGTGGGACTTTGATGATGATGCCCAGTCGGCGGGACCAAGAGCTTCTTATCCTGCGCTCAAAAATTCATTAGCCAAGATATAAAAGATAACAAACAATGAAGAAGGCATTTAAGCATAGCAATCATCAAAGCATCGATTATAGCATGTATATGGCATGAATAGCATAAGTCAAATCATAGCATTGTTTGTTGTTTTATCATGAGGAGACAATCTGGCTAATCAAGATTTGGAGATGAATGATCAAGATCTCATATAATGCCCATCGGCGGAGTGATCAGATGAAATTAGCAGGAGTTGATTAAAAAAGATTTGGAGATGAATAATCATGAGATATGATAATCAGAATGATATAGGGAGATGATAATCAAAAAAAATGCCCCTGGTGGCATGTCATGAAAATATCGAGAAAGAATCAATAGATTGATAGCAATAAGTAGAGAGAGGACCCATCCCGTGCTTTTGGTCTCTACAAAGCTGTTCCTGCAAAACACCATCAGAAAATACAATGCAAATTTTTGGATTTTGGAAATATGCAAATTTTTATGAGTTTTGAAAAATATATGAATTTTTATGTGGATTTTGAAAATATTTTGATTTTTTATGAATTTTTTGAAAATATTCAATTTTTGTTGGATTTTGATCAGGAAATATTCAATTTTTGTTTGATTTTGGCTTAGACATTGTTAATGCAGCATCAAAGGGTGTTTTGAACCACTGGCTAGGGGTCCTTGTTCCTTCCTTTTTCGCTAAAAACTGCCCAAAGCTGGACGTGCATTGAAAGTGGCATCCTATAACCGACCGTCTTTGATCAACGGTGCCCCTACCAAGGCCATACCCGAGAAACATTCGGTCTTGGAGGGAGAAGAGAAGAATAATTGAGGATAAACTTTGTGCAGGATGAGAGATATCGGGACTTGAATTCCTTCCAAGGTGTTCCCTTCAAAGAGGTAGTCTGTTGTGCCGGGGCTTTGTGCCTTTAATTTTTAGACCCTTGACATGCATACGACCAGGGTTTTCCCTGCGGGGACTTTGTCACTCTTGACATGCCATAATTCATACTTTTGCTTTTATCAAAATTTTGACTTGATTTTCATAATAGCCCTTTTGGCGAAATGTATATCATGAAAACTCATTTAATTTGGGTCAAGACTGCCCCTATTTGAGACTCCTCTCGTATTGGGGATTACCAAGGTTGGTCATCTCATCCGTCAACCTCTTGCCCCTGCATGCGGCCGAGTAAAGAAGAGAAAAGACTTTCAGATATACTCATGGCATGGCCAAGGTAGCAACGGTGTTTAACCAAAGGAGCCGGCTAAGGACGCCGTGAAGTGTGTGAAATGCCCAGCTAAGGGTTACTCTTAACAAGCGGGGAAAGAATGTTGAATTCCCAGCATGGGTTTTTATTAACCAGAGGTGCTGCAAAAAAATTAAGCCTAAAGGACTCTTTTGAGAATGATTTCAATTAAACAAAAGCTTAAGATAAAGGTTTAAAACACCACTCTTAATCTCGTTAAGAAGCACTTGATTTTGAAAATCATGTGTGAAGTAATGAGAAAATGATATCATTAAAATGCGTACTTACGCCAATATGTTACCTTGCAACCTTTGTAGAAGCAGCTGTCACAGGCGAGGTTGATCATCATGGGATTTGTCCTCTTTGGCAGTCAAAAGGATTGGAAGCAAAAGATTTTGGGAGTGGCTTAACAAGAATGAGTGGTGCTCAAACCAGACTCAGACGAATAAGGAGAAAAGGAAAAGAGGCGAGGGCTAGAACTCCCTCACTAAGGCGCGGAGACCCTGATCACATGGAACAGTCTACAGAAGAAGCGAAAAATCAAGAAGAGGGGTGAGGACTAAAGCCTCGGAAGCAATGGGAGAAAGGGCAGATGCCCAAGGCAGTGGATGTGGAAGAAGTTGGGTCAGACCCAGAATTAGGAGGAATCAGAAGAAGAAATTGGTAGATGGAAAGAGGTGGATCCGGAGGGTCCGGAGGCAGAGGAGGAGAATCATGATAGGAGGAATCCGGAGGCTCCGGAGGAATATTGAAAGAAGGGATGCGATGCCCTGGGGAGAAATAGGGAAAAAGATGATGGAAAAGGAAGAAGAAAATGAAGGATGTGATGTCCCGGAGGAGTAGAAAGATGAATCGGAAGAAAGATGGAGGGTCCGGAGGTTTCGGGGGAATGAAATCAGGAGGATCACGATGCCCTGGAAGATGATAGAGAGAATAAGACGGAGAATTCGGAGGTTCCGGAGGAAGCAAATGGAAAGGGGCACGATGCCCGGGGAAAAGATGGAGACAATCAGGTGGAGGATCCGGAGGTTCCGGAGGAAGAATATAGAAAGGGGCGCGATACCCAAGAGAGAGGAATGAAGGAGGATCAGGAGGAAAATCCGGAGGTTCCGAAGGTAGCAAATGAGAAGGGGCACGATGCCCAAGGGGAAAATCTGGAGGTTCCGGAGGAGGAAGGTGGAAAGGGGCGCGATGCCCGAGAGAAAGGTCCGGAGGTTCCGGAGGAGGAGAATGGAAAGGGGCGCGATGCCCGAGGGGAAAGTCCGGAGGTTCCGGAGGAAGAAGATGAAAAGGGGCGCGATGCCCAAAGAGGAGGGATAAAATTCCTGGAGGTTCCAGGGAGATAGCAGGAAAAGGGACGCGATGCCCCAGGGATAGTGGATAAAAAGATGAAGATGAATAAGATGGGAAGTGCGGAATATCCGGAGGTGCCGGAAAGCGGGGAAGATACGGGTTTGGAAACCCGGGAAGCAGGAGGTGCAAATGCATGCAATGGGATGGATGCGATGAATGCAATGAATGCGCGAATGCAATGAGATGCAATGAATATGGAGAATATGAAGGGCGAGAGGACGAGATCCTCCTCCTAACCCTGGGAATGGCCCATGGAAAAGATGTGATAGACAAGAAGGTGGATGAAATAGCGGAAGGCCTTTCGGCACCAAGATAACTGCCCCTCCACGGCAGTGAAAGAATACAGCCAAATGGCCTAATGGATGAAATACAAGCCCATGACGAAGCTTCAATAGTAAACGACAACTCCCTTGGAGGGTGAAAAGTAATGGTGTGAGGGAGTTGGAAAGTAGGGCTCAGAAGCATCATGTTGCCCGGGGGTTCAAGATTTGGAAGTTGGAACAGAGGGTGCCCTGCCTGGCCCTTACACAGCATCAATGCTTGGCATGACGGTGACTTGGCCTCTTCAATCATGCCTGGCACAATAACCCGGATTGGCATCCGGCAAATGAACTCTTGCATTTTGAATAGCGCGGCCATGGCGAAATTCTTCTTTCGCAGCTCTTGATCATCCTCGGCACAAGTGTTTGTAGAAGCACTCCCCTTCCGAGTAGTAGAGGGAGGTGAAGCAGAGGCGGAAGGCTCCATGAATGGTGGGGGCATAATGAAAGGTGTTGGAGAAAGGATAAGTGGAGGCGGAGGTATAAACACGTCGAGTTTCTCCCTTTGCTCGGAAGCAGTTGGGATTGGCTCGAGTGCAAAAAAGGGTGAATCCTGCTCAGGATTAGCCACGGGTAAAGGTGAAGGGTTATGTGGTGGAATAGGTGTTATAGGCATAGTGGAGGGTTTTGAGGTTAACGGGGTAATGGAGGGTTGAAGTGGTGGGATGTTAATTGGGGAAGGTTTAATGGTGGGTTCAAGGGAGGCCGATGGTGTGAAGGTTAATGGTTTAATGGGTGGAGGTGTCATTGGTGGAGGTTTGATGGAAGGTTCGGGGGAGGGTGATGATATGAAGGTTGATGTAACTGGGGGAGGTATAACTGGTGGAGGTTTGGTGCGGGGAAAACTCCGGACGGGGCGAGCGGTGTTAGGAGTGGGAGGAGACTCAAGATGTGCCGGTGTGGGTGATTGGAGTATCGACCCATCATCGTAACACCAAGAGGTCTCGGAAACGGGGGTTGGATCAGGGATGGTAGCTTCGTCCTGAGCAGGGGGTTCATCAAATGATAGTGGAGGAAGCGGGAAGTTAAGGAAACTCGGAAGGGATGCCTGCATAGCTTCATCATCATACATTGCTTCAGATTCTTCAATTGTCGGCTCTTGATTGCTTGAAGTGCCAAAGTCATAATCATCTCTCCTATCTTTCCATTCACTCTCCATCTTGGTAATGTCATCCAGGAAAGCGTGAAGAGAATTAACTGGAGTAGGAGGAGCGGGCCGCGGGCTCGTAACCCTCTTTAATTGTTCCTCCATAAGAGTGATTTTGTCAAGGAGAGTTTGCTGGAGGGGTGTGACCTGTGCAACCGAAGGTTGATAGGGCCTTGAAGGAGGAGGGGCCGTATAAAAAGGCCGTGGAGAAGAATTAACGGGCCGACCCATGGAAGAACCCGGATGGGCCGGATTGCAAGGAATAAATGGGCCTTGGGGCCGTGATGGAGGAGGAATAGAAGGAGGCGGGTGATGGGCCACCCGAGTAGAATGAATAGGAGGAGATGGGTGATGGGTCACCCGTGTAGGAATAAAAGAGGGAGGTGGGTGATGGGCCACCCGTGTAGGATTAGAAGGAGGAGGAGAGGAATGAGATGCACCCTCAATGGCGGCCTTAAGGGCTTGGATCTGTTGAGGGGTGAGATGATCTAATGCATGAATGATTTGGGAAACCTTCTCATCATTGGGAGGAGACGGTCCCGAGGGAATAGTGGCTCGCAATTGGATTAAAAGACCATTGGATTGGACATTGCCCATGGGTCGGGCAACACCATAAGAGTGAGGACGTGGTCCTTTGAAAGAATTATGGTGAGAATTATGTTGAACATGTTGGAATTGAGGGGAATAAGATGTGCTAGGTTGATCACCCTCATGAACATTAATTGAATTGAACATGTTGTTTTGTCTATCAAAGTAAGCCATTATGTAAGCAATTTAATGTGCAAATAATTTGCAAAGAAGCACACAAGTTGGAATGGTTACCTTGATTTTTTTTTATGTTTGAACCTTGGTGAATTAATGATTTTTTACAAAGATTTGGAATGATTCACACGAGGGAGGAACCTAGTTTCAATATGATTACTTCAATGCCAACTAGGAACACTCTCTCACCACGTATAGGCCAACTAAACTCGGGAACTTCAAGGGTACAACCTGCCCGGCGTCCGTGAGGGAATCCACGGGTGCGGGGACTTATGGAGGCTTGGTTTAGGAATTTCCAATCCAAAGAGACGGAATGCTCAATGGAAGGTCCTTCCTTCACCAAGGGGGTGTGTGAAATCCTAATATAGAGAGAGGAGGTCTCCCAAGCCAAATGCCCTAAATGCAAGTCCTAATGCAAAAGACAAAGAAAAGAAAGTATGAACCATGATATGAGCCAAACCAAAGAAAGATAAGGTAAAACACTCACATGGCCATACAAATCATAGCAATCAACATAATATGAAGCATGGCATCCAAATTTTTTTTTTAAAAAAGATGGAGAGATAAGAAAGTGGAATTTTTCAAAAACCAACAAGTTAGCAATCACATAAGGGGAGGGGGATGTGCACGCGATGCACAAGTGATAAAACAAAAAGGAAAGTGCTATGTGGAGCACAAAGGGAGTTGCACCGAGGGTGCAAAGGGGGAAGGGTAATCAAAGAAAAATAATGGTGGTCCCACCGTGATCGCCAATTTGTAGATTCTAAGAAATCCACTTAGAACAATTAAAAGGGAAAAAGAAAAAATGAATAGAAGAAATGTGGAAAGAGGGAGAAAAGGGGAGCATGCGAGGATGCTAAGGGGAATGTGATCGCCAGAGACGCGAGGGCCTCAAAGGATATAACAATGAAAATAGAGGAGGGATCGCGAAAAATACCTTAAAAGCGCGGGATTGTGAGTGCTTCCTTCTCTTCGATCGGCCGGCCGATGAAGAGAGTTTTCCTTGATTGATTACCCTTGCAAAATTAACAAACACCAATAAACAAACATGGATTAGAAACCAAGATGTGTAGCATCAAATCTAAATGTAAATATGGACATAGAAAGCATGGATATGAACACACCTTATTGGTGTTTGGCCTTTAAACCCCTATGCAAAAGGGTAAGTAAAGATGATGTATGATGAAGAATAGAGGGAGATGTGCAAGTGTTGCACTAAGGAGATCTCAATATTGAGATAAAAAGAGTAAAAGAAAATATGATATGATGCATGCAATTAACTAAAGCAAAAATAAGAGATAGGAGGGGAAAGGTTAGTGGTTTTCTCCAATTTGGCTTCAAGGATGAAGATCTTCAATGGAGGAAGAAGAGGATGTAGAACTCCATGGATGTAGAGGCTCCAAATCTTCAATAGAGGAAGAAGAACTCCATGGATGAAGCTTTTAGGTGCATGGGAGTCTTCCTCCTTGAGCCTTTGGTCCGGCAGCACCTCCCCTTGAATTGATCTTGATCTCTTTTCACAAGGGAGAGAGAGGTCCTATTTATAGGGTTGAAATTCGGAATTAATTCCAAGGGAAATTAGGAAAACATGTTTTAGTGGGATTTGGAAGAGATAAACATTAGGCAAGTGTCCCTTCAACCTTGGAAAGTCATAGGAACACTTTCCCAAGTGGAAAAAGAGATTAAATGAGGAAAGGAAGTGAAATTCGGAATTAAATCAAGAGAAAATAAGAAAACATGTTTTAGTTGGAATTTGGAAGAGATAAACATTAGGCAAGTGTCCCTTCAACCTTGGAAAGTCATAGGAACCCTTTCCCAAGTGGAAAAAGAGATTAAATGAGGAAAGGAAGTGAAATTCGGAATTAATTCCAAGAGAAAATAAGAAAACATGTTTTAGTTGGATTTGGAAGAGATAAACCTTAGGCAAGTGTCCCTTCAACCTTGGAAAGTCATAGGAACCCTTTCCCAAGTGGAAAAAGAGATTAAATGAGGAAAGGAAGTGAAATTCGGAATTAATTCAAGAGAAAATAAGAAAACATGTTTTAGTTGGAATTTGGAAGAGATAAACATTAGGCAAGTGTCCCTTCAACCTTGGAAAGTCATAGGAACCCTTTCCCAAGTGGAAAAAGAGATTAAATGAGGAAAGGAAGGGAAATTCGGAATTAATTCCATAAAAAATTAGAAAACTTAGTTTTGGTAGGATGGAAAGGGGGATCCTTCCTCCAAGTGTCCTTTCAATATTAGGAAGCTATAGGAACCCTTTCCCAAGTTAAAAAGGAGTGTAAGTGAGGAAAGGAAGGGGTGCTTCTGGAGTTCGGAATTGAACAAGAATTGACGACCGAACAGACGGTCGCTAATTAAAGAAATGACGCCCCCTGACGGGGCGTTACTTAAATGACGCCCGGGTCCCTTCCCCCATTTGATTTAAGGCCCGAAAAAATGGAGAAATGGCTCAGAAAAAACTGGAGAAAAATGGAAAAACATGTGGAAAGCTTGGGGAAGTTGGATATTCAATAAAAAGGAGGAAAATCACTCAAATAAGTCGATTTGAGGGTCAAATGGGGCATCACAGTGCGATAGGAGATATGCTCAAAATGATGTCAATTTTAGTGTGTCTACAGCTGCCCCGCCTTGGCATCTACTTTGCAAGGGAGTGACACGGAATGAAATAGAATAGAATGAAGTGAAGCAACATGGAATGGAATGGAATGGAATGGAATGAAGTGAGAGCGAACTGAAAAGTAGATGCCAAGGTGTGATGAGACACGCAATCAACATCACTTGATGAGAATGAAATCAAAAGCTCGAGATGAAGTAAATCTCGGGAAATCCAACGAAATCAACAATGTTTGATAAAAGGGGAGATGTGCACGCGGTGCACGAAGGAGATAAAATAAAATGATCAACTTCCAGCGCGGTGGAAGTACTCCAGGTCACAAACCTGTAGATTTCACCATTGGGGAGCGGTTACCAGCCAATGTGGACGTGCTGCAGCCAAGGTGGATCAAGGGGAACGATTGAAAAAAATAAGATGATAAAAATCCAAACAATGAGTTCTCGAGAAAAGACCCAAAACAGCGATAAAACGAACTGAGGATCCAATTCGGCAATGAAAATCTCATATCGAGAAAGATTAAGATCAATTCAACTCTCAATATCAGCTTATCAGAATGATTTTCCAACGTTAATTCAAAGTCCTACATGAATGCATGCTGGGCTAAAGGGAAAATAATAAATGAAAATATAATATAATCAAGGATAATATTGTTAAACTGCCTAGACTGGGTCAAGAAACCAATTCTGTGAGCTGATACTAAGCCGAAGCCCGTTTATCCACGCACCAACTCGTAAAAGGGAACCATCGTCCCCAGTCTTGGACGGCTCAACGGCCTATCCGTGTGACTAAGACTTCTCTGGAATCATCATTATTTTTGATGAAGGGGAACTCAAATCCCAGATTTACCAAAGCCACAAGGTCCTTGATATAATCTAGTAACATATGTAACATATAGTAGAATGCATACAGGGAGATGGTGATATCAATAAGCATGGGAACTGAGAAATGAGCTGCAAGCACCGTGGGACTTTGATGATGATGCCCAGTCGGCGGGACCAAGAGCTTCTTATCCTGCGCTCAAAAATTCATTAGCCAAGATATAAAAGATAACAAACAATGAAGAAGGCATTTAAGCATAGCAATCATCAAAGCATCAATTATAGCATGTATATGGCATGAATAGCATAAGTCAAATCATAGCATTGTTTGTTGTTTTATCATGAGGAGACAATCTGGCTAATCAAGATTTGGAGATGAATGATCAAGATCTCATATAATGCCCATCGGCGGAGTGATCAGATGAAATTAGCAGGAGTTGATTAAAAAAGATTTGGAGATGAATAATCATGAGATATGATAATCAGAATGATATAGGGAGATGATAATCAAAAAAAATGCCCCTGGTGGCATGTCATGAAAATATCGAGAAAGAATCAATAGATTGATAGCAATAAGTAGAGAGAGGACCCATCCCGTGCTTTTGGTCTCTGCAAAGCTGTTCCTGCAAAACACCATCAGAAAATACAATGCAAATTTTTGGATTTTGGAAATATGCAAATTTTTATGAGTTTTGAAAAATATATGAATTTTTATGTGGATTTTGAAAATATTTTGATTTTTTATGAATTTTTGAAAATATTCAATTTTTGTTGGATTTTGATCAGGAAATATTCAATTTTTGTTTGATTTTGGCTTAGACATTGTTAATGCAGCATCAAAGGGTGTTTTGAACCACTGGCTAGGGGTCCTTGTTCCTTCCTTTTTCGCTAAAAACTGCCCAAAGCTGGACGTGCATTGAAAGTGGCATCCTATAACCGACCGTCTTTGATCAACGGTGCCCCTACCAAGGCCATACCCGAGAAACATTCGGTCTTGGAGGGAGAAGAGAAGAATAATTGAGGATAAACTTTGTGCAGGATGGGAGATATCGGGACTTGAATTCCTTCCAAGGTGTTCCCTTCAAAGAGGTAGTCTGTTGTGCCGGGGCTTTGTGCCTTTAATTTTTAGACCCTTGACATGCATACGACCAGGGTTTTCCCTGCGGGGACTTTGCCACTCTTGACATGCCATAATTCATACTTTTGCTTTTATCAAAATTTTGACTTGATTTTCATAATAGCCCTTTTGGCGAAATGTATATCATGAAAACTCATTTAATTTGGGTCAAGACTGCCCCTATTTGAGACTCCTCTCGTATTGGGGATTACCAAGGTTGGTCATCTCATCCGTCAACCTCTTGCCCCTGCATGCGGCCGAGTAAAGAAGAGAAAAGACTTTCAGATATACTCATGGCATGGCCAAGGTAGCAACGGTGTTTAACCAAAGGAGCCGGCTAAGGACGCCGTGAAGTGTGTGAATGCCCAGCTAAGGGTTACTCTTAACAAGCGGGGAAAGAATGTTGAATTCCCAGCATGGGTTTTTATTAACCAGAGGTGCTGCAAAAAAATTAAGCCTAAAGGACTCTTTTGAGAATGATTTCAATTAAACAAAAGCTTAAGATAAAGGTTTAAAACACCACTCTTAATCTCGTTAAGAAGCACTTGATTTTGAAAATCATGTGTGAAGTAATGAGAAAATGATATCATTAAAATGCGTACTTACGCCAATATGTTACCTTGCAACCTTTGTAGAAGCAGCTGTCACAGGCGAGGTTGATCATCATGGGATTTGTCCTCTTTGGCAGTCAAAAGGATTGGAAGCAAAAGATTTTGGGAGTGGCTTAACAAGAATGAGTGGTGCTCAAACCAGACTCAGACGAATAAGGAGAAAAGGAAAAGAGGCGAGGGCTAGAACTCCCTCACTAAGGCGCGGAGACCCTGATCACATGGAACAGTCTACAGAAGAAGCGAAAATCAAGAAGAGGGGTGAGGACTAAAGCCTCGGAAGCAATGGGAGAAAGGGCAGATGCCCAAGGCAGTGGATGTGGAAGAAGTTGGGTCAGACCCAGAATTAGGAGGAATCAGAAGAAGAAATTGGTAGATGGAAAGAGGTGGATCCGGAGGGTCCGGAGGCAGAGGAGGAGAATCATGATAGGAGGAATCCGGAGGCTCCGGAGGAATATTGAAAGAAGGGATGCGATGCCCTGGGGAGAAATAGGGAAAAAGATGATGGAAAAGGAAGAAGAAAATGAAGGATGTGATGTCCCGGAGGAGTAGAAAGATGAATCGGAAGAAAGATGGAGGGTCCGGAGGTTCGGGGGAATGAAATCAGGAGGGTCACGATGCCCTGGAAGATGATAGAGAGAATAAGACGGAGAATTCGGAGGTTCCGGAGGAAGCAAATGGAAAGGGGCACGATGCCCGGGGAAAAGATGGAGACAATCAGGTGGAGAATCCGGAGGTTCCGGAGGAAGAATATAGAAAGGGGCGCGATACCCAAGAGAGAGGAATGAAGGAGGATCAGGAGGAAAATTCGGAGGTTCCGAAGGTAGCAAATGAGAAGGGGCGCGATGCCCAAGGGGAAAATCTGGAGGTTCCGGAGGAGGAAGGTGGAAAGGGGCGTGATGCCCGAGAGAAAGGTCTGGAGGTTCCGGAGGAGGAGAATGGAAAGGGGCGCGATGCCCGAGGGGAAAGTCCGGAGGTTCCAGAGGAAGAAGATGAAAAGGGGCGCGATGCCCGAGGGGAAAGTCCGGAGGTTCCGGAGGAGGAAAGTGGAAAGGGGCGCGATGCCCGAGAGAAAGTCGGAGTTCCGGAGGAGGAGAATGGAAAGGGGCGCGATGCCCGAGGGGAAAGTCCGGAGGTTCCGGAGGAATGGAATAGAAAGGGCGAGATGCCCAAAGAGGAGGGATACAATTCCTGGAGGTTCCAAGGAGATAGCAGGAAAAGGGACGCGATGCCCAGGGATAGTGGATAAAAAGATGAAGATGAATAAGATGGGAAGTGCGGAATATCCGGAGATGCCGGAAAGCGGGGAAGATACGGGTTTGGAAACCCGGGAAGCAGGAGGTGCAAATGCATGCAATGGGATGGATGCGATGAATGCAATGAATGCGCGAATGCAATGAGATGCAATGAATATGGAGAATATGAAGGGCGAGAGGACGAGATCCTCCTCCTAACCCTGGGAATGGCCCATGGAAAAGATGTGATAGACAAGAAGGTGGATGAAATAGCGGAAGGCCTTTCGGCACCAAGATAACTGCCCCTCCACGGCAGTGAAAGAATACAGCCAAATGGCCTAATGGATGAAATACAAGCCCATGACGAAGCTTCAATAGTAAACGACAACTCCCTTGGAGGGTGAAAAGTAATGGTGTGAGGGAGTTGGAAAGTAGGGCTCAGAAGCATCATGTTGCCCGGGGGTTCAAGATTTGGAAGTTGGAACAGAGGGTGCCCTGCCTGGCCCTTACACAGCATCAGTGCTTGGCATGACGGTGACTTGGCCTCTTCAATCATGCCTGGCACAATAACCCGGATTGGCATCCGGCAAATGAACTCTTGCATTTTGAATAGCGCGGCCATGGCCAAATTCTTCTTTCGCAGCTCTTGATCATCCTCGGCACAAGTGTTTGTAGAAGCACTCCCCTTCCGAGTAGTAGAGGGAGGTGAAGCAGAGGCGGAAGGCTCCATGAATGGTGGGGGCGTAATGAAAGGCGTTGGAGAAAGGATAAGTGGAGGCGGAGGTATAAACACGTCGAGTTTCTCCCTTTGCTCGGAAGCAGTTGGGATTGGCTCGAGTGCAAAAAAGGGTGAATCCTGCTCAGGATTAGCCACGGGTAAAGGTGAAGGGTTATGTGGTGGAATAGGTGTTATAGGCATAGTGGAGGGTTTTGAGGTTAACGGGGTAATGGAGGGTTGAAGTGGTGGGATGTTAATTGGGGAAGGTTTAATGGTGGGTTCAAGGGAGGCCGATGGTGTGAAGGTTAATGGTTTAATGGGTGGAGGTGTCATTGGTGGAGGTTTGATGGAAGGTTCAGGGGAGGGTGATGATATGAAGGTTGATGTAACTGGGGGAGGTATAACTGGTGGAGGTTTGGTGCGGGGAAAACTCCGGACGGGGCGAGCGGTGTTAGGAGTGGGAGGAGACTCAAGATGTGCCGGTGTGGGTGATTGGAGTATCGACCCATCATCGTAACACCAAGAGGTCTCGGAAACGGGGGTTGGATCAGGGATGGTAGCTTCGTCCTGAGCAGGGGGTTCATCAAATGATAGTGGAGGAAGCGGGAAGTTAAGGAAACTCGGAAGGGATGCCTGCATAGCTTCATCATCATACATTGCTTCAGATTCTTCAATTGCCGGCTCTTGATTGCTTGAAGTGCCAAAGTCATAATCATCTCTCCTATCTTTCCATTCACTCTCCATCTTGGTAATGTCATCCAGGAAAGCGTGAAGAGAATTAACTGGAGTAGGAGGAGCGGGCCGCGGGCTCGTAACCCTCTTTAATTGTTCCTCCATAAGAGTGATTTTGTCAAGGAGAGTTTGCTGGAGGGGTGTGACCTGTGCAACCGAAGGTTGATAGGGCCTTGAAGGAGGAGGGGCCGTATAAAAAGGCCGTGGAGAAGAATTAACGGGCCGACCCATGGAAGAACCCGGATGGGCCGGATTGCAAGGAATAAATGGGCCTTGGGGCCGTGATGGAGGAGGAATAGAAGGAGGCGGGTGATGGGCCACCCGAGTAGAATGAATAGGAGGAGATGGGTGATGGGTCACCCGTGTAGGAATAAAAGAGGGAGGTGGGTGATGGGCCACCCGTGTAGGATTAGAAGGAGGAGGAGAGGAATGAGATGCACCCTCAATGGCGGCCTTAAGGGCTTGGATCTGTTGAGGGGTGAGATGATCTAATGCATGAATGATTTGGGAAACCTTCTCATCATTGGGAGGAGACGGTCCCGAGGGAATAGTGGCTCGCAATTGGATTAAAAGACCATTGGATTGGACATTGCCCATGGGTCGGGCAACACCATAAGAGTGAGGACGTGGTCCTTTGAAAGAATTATGGTGAGAATTATGTTGAACATGTTGGAATTGAGGGGAATAAGATGTGCTAGGTTGATCACCCTCATGAACATTAATTGAATTGAACATGTTGTTTTGTCTATCAAAGTAAGCCATTATGTAAGCAATTTAATGTGCAAATAATTTGCAAAGAAGCACACAAGTTGGAATGGTTACCTTGATTTTTTTTT
Source organism: Amorphophallus konjac (assembly GCA_022559845.1). Classification (NCBI taxonomy): domain Eukaryota; kingdom Viridiplantae; phylum Streptophyta; class Magnoliopsida; order Alismatales; family Araceae; genus Amorphophallus; species Amorphophallus konjac. The sequence continues at coordinate 19,766 of JAHNEJ010001620.1, read as the reverse complement.
ATGTTTGAACCTTGGTGAATTAATGATTTTTTACAAAGATTTGGAATGATTCACACGAGGGAGGAACCTAGTTTCAATATGATTACTTCAATGCCAACTAGGAACACTCTCTCACCACGTATAGGCCAACTAAACTCGGGAACTTCAAGGGTACAACCTGCCCGGCGTCCGTGAGGGAATCCACGGGTGCGGGGACTTATGGAGGCTTGGTTTAGGAATTTCCAATCCAAAGAGACGGAATGCTCAATGGAGGTCCTTCCTTCACCAAGGGGGTGTGTGAAATCCTAATATAGAGAGAGGAGGTCTCCCAAGCCAAATGCCCTAAATGCAAGTCCTAATGCAAAAGACAAAGAAAAGAAAGTATGAACCATGATATGAGCCAAACCAAAGAAAGATAAGGTAAAACACTCACATGGCCATACAAATCATAGCAATCAACATAATATGAAGCATGGCATCCAAATTTTTTTTTAAAAAAGATGGAGAGATAAGAAAGTGGAATTTTTCAAAAACCAACAAGTTAGCAATCACATAAGGGGAGGGGGATGTGCACGCGATGCACAAGTGATAAAACAAAAAGGAAAGTGCTATGTGGAGCACAAAGGGAGTTGCACCGAGGGTGCAAAGGGGGAAGGGTAATCAAAGAAAAACAATGGTGGTCCCACCGTGATCGCCAATTTGTAGATTCTAAGAAATCCACTTAGAACAATTAAAAGGGAAAAAGAAAAAAATAGAAGAAATGTGGAAAGAGGGAGAAAAGGGGAGCATGCGAGGATGCTAAGGGGAATGTGATCGCCAGAGACGCGAGGGCCTCAAAGGATATAACAAATAATCAATGGAGGGATCGCGATATAAATACCTTAAATGTGGGGGAGATTGTGAGTGCACCTTCTCTTTCTATCGGCCGGCCGATGAAGAGAGTTTTCCTTGATTGATTACCCTTGCAAAATTAACAAACACCAATAAACAAACATGGATTAGAAACCAAGATGTGTAGCATCAAATCCAAATGTAAATATGACATAGAAAGCATGGATATGAACACACCTTATTGGTGTTTGGCCTTTAAACCCCTATGCAAAAGGGTATGGGAGATATGATGAATGATATGCAAATAGGGAGGTGTGCAAGTGTTGCACTAAGGAGATCTCAACATGGAGATAAAAAGAAATAAAAGGAAGAGATGGAATAATGATGCATGCAATTAACTAAAGAAAAATAAGAGATAGGAGGGGGAAAGCTTAGTGGTTTCTCCTATTGGCTTCAAGATCTTCAATAGAGGAAGAAGAGGATGTAGAACTCCATGGATGTAGAGGCTCCAAATCTTCAATAGAGAAGAAGAACTCCATGGATGAAGCTTTTAGGTGCATGGGAGTCTTCCTCCTTGAGCCTTTGGTCCGGCAGCACCTCCCCTTGAATTGATCTTGATCTCTTTTCACAAGGGAGAGAGAGGTCCTATTTATAGGGTTGAAATTCGGAATTAATTCCAAGGGAAATTAGGAAAACATGTTTTAGTGGGATTTGGAAGAGATAAACATTAGGCAAGTGTCCCTTCAACCTTGGAAAGTCATAGGAACACTTTCCCAAGTGGAAAAAGAGATTAAATGAGGAAAGGAAGTGAAATTCGGAATTAAATCAAGAGAAAATAAGAAAACATGTTTTAGTTGGAATTTGGAAGAGATAAACATTAGGCAAGTGTCCCTTCAACCTTGGAAAGTCATAGGAACCCTTTCCCAAGTGGAAAAAGAGATTAAATGAGGAAAGGAAGTGAAATTCGGAATTAATTCCAAGAGAAAATAAGAAAACATGTTTTAGTTGGATTTGGAAGAGATAAACCTTAGGCAAGTGTCCCTTCAACCTTGGAAAGTCATAGGAACCCTTTCCAAGTGGAAAAAGAGATTAAATGAGGAAAGGAAGTGAAATTCGGAATTAATTCAAGAGAAAATAAGAAAACATGTTTTAGTTGGAATTTGGAAGAGATAAACATTAGGCAAGTGTCCCTTCAACCTTGGAAAGTCATAGGAACCCTTTCCCAAGTGGAAAAAGAGATTAAATGAGGAAAGAAGGGAAATTCGGAATTAATTCCATAAAAAATTAGAAAACTTAGTTTTGGTAGGATGGAAAGGGGGATCCTTCCTCCAAGTGTCCTTTCAATATTAGGAAGCTATAGGAACCCTTTCCCAAGTTAAAAAGGAGTGTAAGTGAGGAAAGGAAGGGGTGCTTCTGGAGTTCGGAATTGAACAAGAATTGACGACCGAACAGACGGTCGCTAATTAAAGAAATGACGCCCCCTGACGGGGCGTTACTTAAATGACGCCCGGGTCCCTTCCCCCATTTGATTTAAGGCCCGAAAAAATGGAGAAATGGCTCAGAAAAAACTGGAGAAAAATGGAAAAACATGTGGAAAGCTTGGGGAAGTTGGATATTCAATAAAAAGGAGGAAAATCACTCAAATAAGTCGATTTGAGGGTCAAATGGGGCATCACAGTGCGATAGGAGATATGCTCAAAATGATGTCAATTTTAGTGTGTCTACAGCTGCCCCGCCTTGGCATCTACTTTGCAAGGGAGTGACACGGAATGAAATAGAATAGAATGAAGTGAAGCAACATGGAATGGAATGGAATGGAATGGAATGAAGTGAGAGCGAACTGAAAAGTAGATGCCAAGGTATGATGAGACATGCAATCAACATCACTTGATGAGAATGAAATCAAAAGCTCGAGATGAAGTAAATCTCGGGAAATCCAACGAAATCAACAATGTTTGAATAAAAGGGGAGATGTGCACGCGGTGCACGAAGGAGATAAAATAAAATGATCAACTTCCAGCGCGGTGGAAGTACTCCAGGTCACAAACCTGTAGATTTCACCATTGGGGAGCGGTTACCAACCAATGTGGACGTGCTGCAGCCAAGGTGGATCAAGGGGAACGATTGAAAAAAATAAGATGATAAAAATCCAAACAATGAGTTCTCGAGAAAAGACCCAAAACAGCGATAAAACGAACTGAGGATCCAATTCGGCAATGAAAATCTCATATCGAGAAAGATTAAGATCAATTCAACTCTCAATATCAGCTTATCAGAATGATTTTCCAACGTTAATTCAAAGTCCTACATGAATGCATGCTGGGCTAAAGGGAAAATAATAAATGAAAATATAATATAATCAAGGATAATATTGTTAAACTGCCTAGACTGGGTCAAGAAACCAATTCTGTGAGCTGATACTAAGCCTAAGCCCGTTTATCCACGCACCAACTCGTAAAAGGGAACCATCGTCCCCAGTCTTGGACGGCTCAATGGCCTATCCGTGTGACTAAGACTTCTCTGGAATCATCATTATTTTGATGAAGGGGAACTCAAATCCCAGATTTACCAAAGCCACAAGGTCCTTGATATAATCTAGTAACATATGTAACATATAGTGGAATGCATACAGGGAGATGGTGATATCAATAAGTATGGGAACTGAGAAATGAGCTGCAAGCACCGTGGGACTTTGATGATGATGCCCAGTCGGCGGGACCAAGAGCTTCTTATCCTGCGCTCAAAAATTCATTAGCCAAGATATAAAAGATAACAAACAATGAAGAAGGCATTTAAGCATAGCAATCATCAAAGCATCGATTATAGCATGTATATGGCATGAATAGCATAAGTCAAATCATAGCATTGTTTGTTGTTTTATCATGAGGAGACAATCTGGCTAATCAAGATTTGGAGATGAATGATCAAGATCTCATATAATGCCCATCGGCGGAGTGATCAGATGAAATTAGCAGGAGTTGATTAAAAAAGATTTGGAGATGAATAATCATGAGATATGATAATCAGAATGATATAGGGAGATGATAATCAAAAAAAATGCCCCTGGTGGCATGTCATGAAAATATCGAGAAAGAATCAATAGATTGATAGCAATAAGTAGAGAGAGGACCCATCCCGTGCTTTTGGTCTCTACAAAGCTGTTCCTGCAAAACACCATCAGAAAATACAATGCAAATTTTTGGATTTTGGAAATATGCAAATTTTTATGAGTTTTGAAAAATATATGAATTTTTATGTGGATTTTGAAAATATTTTGATTTTTTATGAATTTTTTGAAAATATTCAATTTTTGTTGGATTTTGATCAGGAAATATTCAATTTTTGTTTGATTTTGGCTTAGACATTGTTAATGCAGCATCAAAGGGTGTTTTGAACCACTGGCTAGGGGTCCTTGTTCCTTCCTTTTCGCTAAAAACTGCCCAAAGCTGGACGTGCATTGAAAGTGGCATCCTATAACCGACCGTCTTTGATCAACGGTGCCCCTACCAAGGCCATACCCGAGAAACATTCGGTCTTGGAGGGAGAAGAGAAGAATAATTGAGGATAAACTTTGTGCAGGATGAGAGATATCGGGACTTGAATTCCTTCCAAGGTGTTCCCTTCAAAGAGGTAGTCTGTTGTGCCGGGGCTTTGTGCCTTTAATTTTTAGACCCTTGACATGCATACGACCAGGGTTTTCCCTGCGGGACTTTGTCACTCTTGACATGCCATAATTCATACTTTTGCTTTTATCAAAATTTTGACTTGATTTTCATAATAGCCCTTTTGGCGAAATGTATATCATGAAAACTCATTTAATTTGGGTCAAGACTGCCCCTATTTGAGACTCCTCTCGTATTGGGGATTACCAAGGTTGGTCATCTCATCCGTCAACCTCTTGCCCCTGCATGCGGCCGAGTAAAGAAGAGAAAAGACTTTCAGATATACTCATGGCATGGCCAAGGTAGCAACGGTGTTTAACCAAAGGAGCCGGCTAAGGACGCCGTGAAGTGTGTGAAATGCCCAGCTAAGGGTTACTCTTAACAAGCGGGAGAGAATGTTGAATTCCCAGCATGGGTTTTTATTAACCAGAGGTGCTGCAAAAAAATTAAGCCTAAAGGACTCTTTTGAGAATGATTTCAATTAAACAAAAGCTTAAGATAAAGGTTTAAAACACCACTCTTAATCTCGTTAAGAAGCACTTGATTTTGAAAATCAGTGTGAAGTAATGAGAAAATGATATCATTAAAATGCGTACTTACGCCAATATGTTACCTTGCAACCTTTGTAGAAGCAGCTGTCACAGGCGAGGTTGATCATCATGGATTTGTCCTCTTTGGCAGTCAAAAGGATTGGAAGCAAAAGATTTTGGGAGTGGCTTAACAAGAATGAGTGGTGCTCAAACCAGACTCAGACGAATAAGGAGAAAAGGAAAAGAGGCGAGGGCTAGAACTCCCTCACTAAGGCGCGGAGACCCTGATCACATGGAACAGTCTACAGAAGAAGCGAAAAATCAAGAAGAGGGGTGAGGACTAAAGCCTCGGAAGCAATGGGAGAAAGGGCAGATGCCCAAGGCAGTGGATGTGGAAGAAGTTGGGTCAGACCCAGAATTAGGAGGAATCAGAAGAAGAAATTGGTAGATGGAAAGAGGTGGATCCGGAGGGTCCGGAGGCAGAGGAGGAGAATCATGATAGGAGGAATCCGGAGGCTCCGGAGGAATATTGAAAGAAGGGATGCGATGCCCTGGGGAGAAATAGGGAAAAAGATGATGGAAAAGGAAGAAGAAAATGAAGGATGTGATGTCCCGGAGGAGTAGAAAGATGAATCGGAAGAAAGATGGAGGGTCGGAGGTTTCGGGGGAATGAAATCAGGAGGGTCACGATGCCTGGAAGATGATAGAGAGAATAAGACGGAGAATTCGGAGGTTCCGGAGGAAGCAAATGGAAAGGGGCACGATGCCCGGGGAAAAGATGGAGACAATCAGGTGGGAGGATCCGGAGGTTCCGGAGGAAGAATATAGAAAGGGGCGCGATACCCAAGAGAGAGGAATGAAGGAGGATCAGGAGGAAAATCCGGAGGTTCCGAGGTAGCAAATGAGAAGGGGCACGATGCCCAAGGGGGAAATCTGGAGGTTCCGGAGGAGGAAGGTGGAAAGGGGCGCGATGCCCGAGAGAAAGGTCCGGAGGTTCCGGAGGAGGAGAATGGAAAGGGGCGCGATGCCCGAGGGGAAAGTCGGAGTTCCGGAGGAAGAAGATGAAAAGGGGCGCGATGCCCAAAGAGGAGGGATTAAAATTCCTGGAGGTTCCAGGGAGATAGCAGGAAAAGGGACGCGATTGCCCCAGGGATAGGTGGATAAAAAGATGAAGATGAATAAGATGGGAAGTGCGGAATATCCGGAGGTGCCGGAAAGCGGGGAAGATACGGGTTTGGAAACCCGGGAAGCAGGAGGTGCAAATGCATGCAATGGGATGGATGCGATGAATGCAATGAATGCGCGAATGCAATGAGATGCAATGAATATGGAGAATATGAAGGGCGAGAGGACGAGATCCTCCTCCTAACCCTGGGAATGGCCCATGGAAAAGATGTGATAGACAAGAAGGTGGAATGAAATAGCGGAAGGCCTTTCGGCACCAAGATAACTGCCCCTCCACGGCAGTGAAAGAATACAGCCAAATGGCCTAATGGATGAAATACAAGCCCATGACGAAGCTTCAATAGTAAACGACAACTCCCTTGGAGGGTGAAAAGTAATGGTGTGAGGGAGTTGGAAAGTAGGGCTCAGAAGCATCATGTTGCCCGGGGGTTCAAGATTTGGAAGTTGGAACAGAGGGTGCCCTGCTTGGCCCTTACACAGCATCAATGCTTGGCATGACGGTGACTTGGCCTCTTCAATCATGCCTGGCACAATAACCCGGATTGGCATCCGGCAAATGAACTCTTGCATTTTGAATAGCGCGGCCATGGCGAAATTCTTCTTTCGCAGCTCTTGATCATCCTCGGCACAAGTGTTTGTAGAAGTACTCCCCTTCCGAGTAGTAGAGGGAGGTGAAGCAGAGGCGGAAGGCTCCATGAATGGTGGGGCGTAATGAAAGGGTTGGAGAAAGGATAAGTGGAGGCGGAGGTATAAACACGTCGAGTTTCTCCCTTTGCTCGGAAGCAGTTGGGATTGGCTCGAGTGCAAAAAAGGGTGAATCCTGCTCAGGATTAGCCACGGGTAAAGGTGAAGGGTTATGTGGTGGAATAGGTGTTATAGGCATAGTGGAGGGTTTTGAGGTTAACGGGGTAATGGAGGGTTGAAGTGGTGGGATGTTAATTGGGGAAGGTTTAATGGTGGGTTCAATGGAGGCCGATGGTGTGAAGGTTAATGGTTTAATGGGTGGAGGTGTCATTGGTGGAGGTTTGATGGAAGGTTCGGGGGAGGGTGATGATATGAAGGTTGATGTAACTGGGGGAGGTATAACTGGTGGAGGTTTGGTGCGGGGAAAACTCCGACGGGGCGAGCGGTGTTAGGAGTGGGAGGAGACTCAAGATGTGCCGGTGTGGGTGATTGGAGTATCGACCCATCATCGTAACACCAAGAGGTCTCGGAAACGGGGGTTGGATCAGGGATGGTAGCTTCGTCCTGAGCAGGGGGTTCATCAAATGATAGTGGAGGAAGCGGGAAGTTAAGGAAACTCGGAAGGGATGCCTGCATAGCTTCATCATCATACATTGCTTCAGATTCTTCAATTGTCGGCTCTTGATTGCTTGAAGTGCCAAAGTCATAATCATCTCTCCTATCTTTCCATTCACTCTCCATCTTGGTAATGTCATCCAGGAAAGCGTGAAGAGAATTAACTGGAGTAGGAGGAGCGGGCCGCGGGCTCGTAACCCTCTTTAATTGTTCCTCCATAAGAGTGATTTTGTCAAGGAGAGTTTGCTGGAGGGGTGTGACCTGTGCAACCGAAGGTTGATAGGGCCTTGAAGGAGGAGGGGCCGTATAAAAAGGCCGTGGAGAAGAATTAACGGGCCGACCCATGGAAGAACCCGGATGGGCCGGATTGCAAGGAATAAATGGGCCTTGGGGCCGTGATGGAGGAGGAATAGAAGGAGGCGGGTGATGGGCCACCCGAGTAGAATGAATAGGAGGAGATGGGTGATGGGCACCCGTGTAGGAATAAAAGAGGGAGGTGGGTGATGGGCCACCCGTGTAGGATTAGAAGGAGGAGGAGAGGAATGAGATGCACCCTCAATGGCGGCCTTAAGGGCTTGGATCTGTTGAGGGGTGAGATGATCTAATGCATGAATGATTTGGGAAACCTTCTCATCATTGGGAGGAGACGGTCCCGAGGGAATAGTGGCTCGCAATTGGATTAAAAGACCATTGGATTGGACATTGCCCATGGGTCGGGCAACACCATAAGAGTGAGGACGTGGTCCTTTGAAAGAATTATGGTGAGAATTATGTTGAACATGTTGGAATTGAGGGGAATAAGATGTGCTAGGTTGATCACCCTCATGAACATTAATTGAATTGAACATGTTGTTTTGTCTATCAAAGTAAGCCATTATGTAAGCAATTTAATGTGCAAATAATTTGCAAAGAAGCACACAAGTTGGAATGGTTACCTTGATTTTTTTTTATGTTTGAACCTTGGTGAATTAATGATTTTTTACAAAGATTTGGAATGATTCACACGAGGGAGGAACCTAGTTTCAATATGATTACTTCAATGCCAACTAGGAACACTCTCTCACCACGTATAGGCCAACTAAACTCGGGAACTTCAAGGGTACAACCTGCCCGGCGTCCGTGAGGGAATCCACGGGTGCGGGGACTTATGGAGGCTTGGTTTAGGAATTTCCAATCCAAAGAGACGAATGCTCAATGGAGGGTCCTTCCTTCACCAAGGGGTGTGTGAAATCCTAATATAGAGAGAGGAGGTCTCCCAAGCCAAATGCCCTAAATGCAAGTCCTAATGCAAAAGACAAAGAAAAGAAAGTATGAACCATGATATGAGCCAAACCAAAGAAAGATAAGGTAAAACACTCACATGGCCATACAAATCATAGCAATCACATAATATGAAGCATGGCATCCAAAATTTTTTTTTAAAAAGATGGAGAGATAAGAAAGTGGAATTTTTCAAAAACCAACAAGTTAGCAATCACATAAGGGGAGGGGGATGTGCACGCGATGCACAAGTGATAAAACAAAAAGGAAAGTGCTATGTGGAGCACAAAGGGAGTTGCACCGAGGGTGCAAAGGGGGAAGGGTAATCAAGAAAAATAATGGTGGTCCCACCGTGATCGCCAATTTGTAGATTCTAAGAAATCCACTTAGAACAATTAAAAGGGAAAAAAAAAAATGAATAGAAGAAATGTGGAAAGAGGGAGAAAAGGGGAGCATGCGAGGATGCTAAGGGGAATGTGATCGCCAGAGACGCGAGGGCCTCAAAGGATATAACAATGAATCAATGGAGGGATCGCGATATAAATACCTTAAATGTGGGGGAGATTGTGAGTGCACCTTCTCTTTCTATCGGCCGGCCGATGAAGAGAGTTTTCCCTTGATTGATTACCCTTGCAAAATTAACAAACACCAATAAACAAACATGGATTAGAAACAAGATGTGTAGCATCAAATCCAAATGTAAATATGGACATAGAAAGCATGGATATGAACACACCTTATTGGTGTTTGGCCTTTAAACCCCCTATGCAAAAGGTATGGGAGATATGATGAATGATATACAAATAGGAGGTGTGCAAGTGTTGCACTAAGGAGATCTCAACATGGAGATAAAAAGAAATAAAAGGAAGAGATGGAATAATGATGCATGCAATTAACTAAAGAAAAATAAGAGATAGGAGGGGGAAAGCTTAGTGGTTTCTCCAATTGGCTTCAAGATCTTCAATAGAGGAAGAAGAGGATGTAGAATTCCATGGATGTAGAGGCTCCAAATCTTCAATAGAGAAGAAGAACTCTGTGGATGTAGAGGTTTCAAATCTTCAATAGAGGAAGAAGAACTCCATGGATGAAGCTTTTAGGTGCATGGGAGTCTTCCTCCTTGAGCCTTTGGTCCGGCAGCACCTCCCCTTGAATTGATCTTGATCTCTTAACACAAGGGAGAGAGGAGTCCTATTTATAGGGTTGAAATTCGAAATTAATTCCAAGGGAAATTAGGAAAACATGTTTTAGTGGGATTTGGAATGAGATAAACATTAGGCAAGTGTCCCTTCAACCTTGGAAAGTCATAGGAACCCTTTCCTAAGTGGAAAAAGAGATTAAATGAGGAAAGGAAGTGAAATTCGGAATTAAATCAAGAGAAAATAAGAAAACATGTTTTAGTTGGAATTTGGAAGAGATAAACATTAGGCAAGTGTCCCTTCAACCTTGGAAAGTCATAGGAACCCTTTCCCAAGTGGAAAAAGAGATTAAATGAGGAAAGGAAGTGAAATTCGGAATTAATTCCAAGAGAAAATAAGAAAACATGTTTTAGTTGGATTTGGAAGAGATAAACCTTAGGCAAGTGTCCCTTCAACCTTAGAAAGTCATAGGAACCCTTTCCAAGTGGAAAAAGAGATTAAATGAGGAAAGGAAGTGAAATTCGGAATTAAATCAAGAGAAAATAAGAAAACATGTTTTAGTTGGAATTTGGAAGAGATAAGCATTAGGCAAGTGTCCCTTCAACCTTGGAAAGTCATAGGAACCCTTTCCAAGTGGAAAAGGAGGTTAAATGAGGAAAGAAGGGAAATTCGGAATTAATTCCATAAAAAATTAGAAAACTTAGTTTTGGTAGGATGGAAAGGGGGATCCTTCCTCCAAGTGTCCTTTCAATATTAGGAAGCCATAGGAACTCTTTCCCAAGTGAAAAAGGAGTGTAAGTGAGGAAAGGAAGGGGTGCTTCTGGAGTTCGGAATTGAACAAGAATTGACGACCGAACAGACGGTCGCTAATTAAAGAAATGACGCCCCCTGACGGGGCGTTACTTAAATGACGCCCGGGTCCCTTCCCCCATTTGATTTAAGGCCCGAAAAAATGGAGAAATGGCTCAGAAAAAACTGGAGAAAAATGGAAAAACATGTGGAAAGCTTGGGGAAGTTGGATATTCAATAAAAAGGAGGAAAATCACTCAAATAAGTCGATTTGAGGGTCAAATGGGGCATCACAGTGCGATAGGAGATATGCTCAAAATGATGTCAATTTTAGTGTGTCTACAGCTGCCCGCCTTGGCATCTGCTTTGCAAGGGAGTGACACGGAATGAAATAGAATAGAATGAAGTGAAGCAACATGGAATGGAATGGAATGGAATGGAATGAAGTGAGAGCGAACTGAAAAGTAGATGCCAAGGTGTGATGAGACACGCAATCAACATCACTTGATGAGAATGAAATCAAAAGCTCGAGATGAAGTAAATCTCGGGAAATCCAACGAAATCAACAATGTTTGGATAAAAGGGGAGATGTGCACGCGGTGCACGAAGGAGATAAAATAAAATGATCAACTTCCAGCGCGGTGGAAGTACCCCAGGTCACAAACCTGTAGATTTCACCATTGGGGAGCGGTTACCAGCCAATGTGGACGTGCTGCAGCCAAGGTGGATCAAGGGGAATGATTGAAAAAATAAGATGATAAAAATCCAAACAAGGAGTTCTCGAGAAAAGACCCAAAACAGCGATAAAACGAACTGAGGATCCAATTCGGCAATGAAAATCTCATATCGAGAAAGATTAAGATCAATTCAACTCTCAATATCAGCTTATCAGAATGATTTTCCAACGTTAATTCAAAGTCCTACATGAATGCATGCTGGGCTAAAGGGAAAATAACAAATGAAAATATAATATAATCAAGGATAATATTGTTAAACTGCCCAGACTGGGTCAAGAAACCAATTCTGCGAGTTGATACTAAGCCGAAGCCCGTTTATCCACGCACCAACTCGTAAAAGGGAACCATCGTCCCCAGTCTTGGACGGCTCAACGGCCTATCCGTGTGACTAAGACTTCTCTGGAATCATCATTGTTTTTGATGAAGGGGAACTCAAATCCCAGATTTACCAAAGCCACAAGGTCCTTGATATAATCTAGTAACATATGTAACATATAGTGAATGCATACAGGGAGATGGTGATATCAATAAGCATGGGAACTGAGAAATGAGCTGCAAGCACCGTGGGACTTTGATGATGATGCCCAGTCGGCGGGACCAAGAGCTTCTTATCCTGCGCTCAAAAATTCATTAGCCAAGATATAAAAGATAACAAACAATGAAGAAGGCATTTAAGCATAGCAATCATCAAAGCATCAATTATAGCATGTATATGGCATGAATAGCATAAGTCAAATCATAGCATTGTTTGTTGTTTTATCATGAGGAGACAATCTGGCTAATCAAGATTTGGAGATGAATGATCAAGATCTGATATAATGCCCATCGGCGGAGTGATCAGATGAAATTAGCAGGAGTTGATTAAAAAAGATTTGGAGATGAATAATCATGAGATATGATAATCAGAATGATATAGGGAGATGATAATCAAAAAAAATGCCCCTGGTGGCATGTCATGAAAATATCGAGAAAGAATCAATAGATTGATAGCAATAAGTAGAGAGAGGACCCATCCCGTGTTTTGGTCTCTGCAAAGCTGTTCCTGCAAAACACCATCAGAAAATACAATGCAAATTTTTGGATTTTGGAAATATGCAAATTTTTATGAGTTTTGAAAAATATATGAATTTTATGTGATTTTGAAAATATTTTGATTTTTTATGAATTTTTGAAAATATTCAATTTTTGTTGGATTTTGATCAGGAAATATTCAATTTTTGTTTGATTTTGGCTTAGACATTGTTAATGCAGCATCAAAGGGTGTTTTGAACCACTGGCTAGGGGTCCTTGTTCCTTCCCTTTTCGCTAAAAACTGCCCAAAGCTGGACGTGCATTGAAAGTGGCATCCTATAACCGACCGTCTTTGATCAACGGTGCCCCTACCAAGGCCATACCCGAGAAACATTCGGTCTTGGAGGGAGAAGAGAAGAATAATTGAGGATAAACTTTGTGCAGGATGGGAGATATCGGGACTTGAATTCCTTCCAAGGTGTTCCCTTCAAAGAGGTAGTCTGTTGTGCCGGGGCTTTGTGCCTTTAATTTTTAGACCCTTGACATGCATACGACCAGGGTTTTCCCTGCGGGGACTTTGCCACTCTTGACATGCCATAATTCATACTTTTGCTTTTATCGAAATTTTGACTTGATTTTCATAATAGCCCTTTTGGCGAAATGTATATCATGAAAACTCATTTAATTTGGGTCAAGACTGCCCCTATTTGAGACTCCTCTCGTATTGGGGATTACCAAGGTTGGTCATCTCATCCGTCAACCTCTTGCCCCTGCATGCGGCCGAGTAAAGAAGAGAAAAGACTTTCAGATATACTCATGGCATGGCCAAGGTAGCAACGGTGTTTAACCAAAGGAGCCGGCTAAGGACGCCGTGAAGTGTGTGGAATGCCCAGCTAAGGGTTACTCTTAACAAGCGGGAAAGAATGTTGAATTCCCAGCACGGGTTTTTATTAACCAGAGGTGCTGCAAAAAAATAAGCCTAAAGGACTCTTTTGAGAATGATTTCAATTAAACAAAAGCTTAAGATAAAGGTTTAAAACACCACTCTTAATCTCGTTAAGAAGCACTTGATTTTGAAAATCATGTGTGAAGTAATGAGAAAATGATATCATTAAAATGCGTACTTACGCCAATATGTTACCTTGCAACCTTTGTAGAAGCAGCTGTCACAGGCGAGGTTGATCATCATGGGATTTGTCCTCTTTGGCAGTCAAAAGGATTGGAAGCAAAAGATTTTGGGAGTGGCTTAACAAGAATGAGTGGTGCTCAAACCAGACTCAGACGAATAAGGAGAAAAGGAAAAGAGGCGAGGGCTAGAACTCCCTCACTAAGGCGCGGAGACCCTGATCACATGGAACAGTCTACAGAAGAAGCGGAAAATCAAGAAGAGGGGTGAGGACTAAAGCCTCGGAAGCAATGGGAGAAAGGGCAGATGCCCAAGGCAGTGGATGTGGAAGAAGTTGGGTCAGACCCAGAATTAGGAGGAATCAGAAGAAGAAATTGGTAGATGGAAAGAGGTGGATCCGGAGGGTCCGGAGGCAGAGGAGGAGAATCATGATAGGAGGAATCCGGAGGCTCCGAGGAATATTGAAAGAAGGGATGCGATGCCCTGGGGAGAAATAGGGAAAAAGATGATGGAAAAGGAAGAAGAAAATGAAGGATGTGATGTCCCGGAGGAGTAGAAAGATGAATCGGAAGAAAGATGGAGGGTCCGGAGGTTCCGGGGGAATGAAATCAGGAGGATCACGATGCCTGGAAGATGATAGAGAGAATAAGACGAGAATTCGGAGGTTCCGGAGGAAGCAAATGGAAAGGGGCACGATGCCCGGGGAAAAGATGGAGACAATCAGGTGGAGGATCCGGAGGTTCCGGAGGAAGAATATAGAAAGGGGCGCGATACCCAAGAGAGAGGAATGAAGGAGGATCAGGAGGAAAATCCGGAGGTTCCGAAGGTAGCAAATGAGAAGGGGCGCGATGCCCAAGGGGAAAATCTGGAGGTTCCGGAGGAGGAAGGTGGAAAGGGGCGCGATGCCCGAGAGAAAGGTCCGGAGGTTCCGGAGGAGGAGAATGGAAAGGGGCGCGATGCCCGAGGGGAAAGTCCGGAGGTTCCGGAGGAAGAAGATGAAAAGGGGCGCGATGCCCAAAGAGGAGGGATAAAATTCCTGGAGGTTCCAGGGAGATAGCAGGAAAAGGGACGCGATGCCCCAGGGATAGTGGATAAAAAGATGAAGATGAATAAGATGGGAAGTGCGGAATATCCGGAGGTGCCGGAAAGCGGGGAAGATACGGGTTTGGAAACCCGGGAAGCAGGAGGTGCAAATGCATGCAATGGGATGGATGCGATGAATGCAATGAATGCGCGAATGCAATGAGATGCAAAGAATATGGAGAATATGAAGGGCGAGAGGACGAGATCCTCCTCCTAACCCTGGGAATGGCCCATGGAAAAGATGTGATAGACAAGAAGGTGGATGAAATAGCGGAAGGCCTTTCGGCACCAAGATAACTGCCCCTCCACGGCAGTGAAAGAATACAGCCAAATGGCCTAATGGATGAAATACAAGCCCATGACGAAGCTTCAATAGTAAACGACAACTCCCTTGGAGGGTGAAAAGTAATGGTGTGAGGGAGTTGGAAAGTAGGGCTCAGAAGCATCATGTTGCCCGGGGGTTCAAGATTTGGAAGTTGGAACAGAGGGTGCCCTGCCTGGCCCTTACACAGCATCAGTGCTTGGCATGACGGTGACTTGGCCTCTTCAATCATGCCTGGCACAATAACCCGGATTGGCATCCGGCAAATGAACTCTTGCATTTTGAATAGCGCGGCCATGGCCAAATTCTTCTTTCGCAGCTCTTGATCATCCTCGGCACAAGTGTTTGTAGAAGCACTCCCCTTCCGAGTAGTAGAGGGAGGTGAAGCAGAGGCGGAAGGCTCCATGAATGGTGGGGGCGTAATGAAAGGTGTTGGAGAAAGGATAAGTGGAGGCGGAGGTATAAACACGTCGAGTTTCTCCCTTTGCTCGGAAGCAGTTGGGATTGGCTCGAGTGCAAAAAAGGGTGAATCCTGCTCAGGATTAGCCACGGGTAAAGGTGAAGGGTTATGTGGTGGAATAGGTGTTATAGGCATAGTGGAGGGTTTTGAGGTTAAAGGGGTAATGGAGGGTTGAAGTGGTGGGATGTTAATTGGGGAAGGTTTAATGGTGGGTTCAATGGAGGCCGATGGTGTGAAGGTTAATGGTTTAATGGGTGGAGGTGTCATTGGTGGAGGTTTGATGGAAGGTTCAGGGGAGGGTGATGATATGAAGGTTGATGTAACTGGGGGAGGTATAACTGGTGGAGGTTTGGTGCGGGGAAAACTCCGACGGGGCGAGCGGTGTTAGGAGTGGGAGGAGACTCAAGATGTGCCGGTGTGGGTGATTGGAGTATCGACCCATCATCGTAACACCAAGAGGTCTCGGAAACGGGGGTTGGATCAGGGATGGTAGCTTCGTCCTGAGCAGGGGGTTCATCAAATGATAGTGGAGGAAGCGGGAAGTTAAGGAAACTCGGAAGGGATGCCTGCATAGCTTCATCATCATACATTGCTTCAGATTCTTCAATTGCCGGCTCTTGATTGCTTGAAGTGCCAAAGTCATAATCATCTCTCCTATCTTTCCATTCACTCTCCATCTTGGTAATGTCATCCAGGAAAGCGTGAAGAGAATTAACTGGAGTAGGAGGAGCGGGCCGCGGGCTCGTAACCCTCTTTAATTGTTCCTCCATAAGAGTGATTTTGTCAAGGAGAGTTTGCTGGAGGGGTGTGACCTGTGCAACCGAAGGTTGATAGGGCCTTGAAGGAGGAGGGCCGTATAAAAAGGCCGTGGAGAAGAATTAACGGGCCGACCCATGGAAGAACCCGGATGGGCCGGATTGCAAGGAATAAATGGGCCTTGGGGCCGTGATGGAGGAGGAATAGAAGGAGGCGGGTGATGGGCCACCCGAGTAGAATGAATAGGAGGAGATGGGTGATGGGCCACCCGTGTAGGAATAAAAGAGGGAGGTGGGTGATGGGCCACCCGTGTAGGATTAGAAGGAGGAGGAGAGGAATGAGATGCACCCTCAATGGCGGCCTTAAGGGCTTGGATCTGTTGAGGGGTGAGATGATCTAATGCATGAATGATTTGGGAAACCTTCTCATCATTGGGAGGAGACGGTCCCGAGGGAATAGTGGCTCGCAATTGGATTAAAAGACCATTGGATTGGACATTGCCCATGGGTCGGGCAACACCATAAGAGTGAGGACGTGGTCCTTTGAAAGAATTATGGTGAGAATTATGTTGAACATGTTGGAATTGAGGGGAATAAGATGTGCTAGGTTGATCACCCTCATGAACATTAATTGAATTGAACATGTTGTTTTGTCTATCAAAGTAAGCCATTATGTAAGCAATTTAATGTGCAAATAATTTGCAAAGAAGCACACAAGTTGGAATGGTTACCTTGATTTTTTTTTATGTTTGAACCTTGGTGAATTAATGATTTTTTACAAAGATTTGGAATGATTCACACGAGGGAGGAACCTAGTTTCAATATGATTACTTCAATGCCAACTAGGAACACTCTCTCACCACGTATAGGCCAACTAAACTCGGGAACTTCAAGGGTACAACCTGCCCGGCGTCCGTGAGGGAATCCACGGGTGCGGGGACTTATGGAGGCTTGGTTTAGGAATTTCCAATCCAAAGAGACGGAATGCTCAATGGAGGTCCTTCCTTCACCAAGGGGGTGTGTGAAATCCTAATATAGAGAGAGGAGGTCTCCCAAGCCAAATGCCCTAAATGCAAGTCCTAATGCAAAAGACAAAGAAAAGAAAGTATGAACCATGATATGAGCCAAACCAAAGAAAGATAAGGTAAAACACTCACATGGCCATACAAATCATAGCAATCAACATAATATGAAGCATGGCATCCAAATTTTTTTTTTAAAAAAGATGGAGAGATAAGAAAGTGGAATTTTTCAAAAACCAACAAGTTAGCAATCACATAAGGGGAGGGGGATGTGCACGCGATGCACAAGTGATAAAACAAAAAGGAAAGTGCTATGTGAGCACAAAGGGAGTTGCACCGAGGGTGCAAAGGGGGAAGGGTAATCAAAGAAAAATAATGGTGGTCCCACCGTGATCGCCAATTTGTAGATTCTAAGAAATCCACTTAGAACAATTAAAAGGGAAAAAGAAAAAATGAATAGAAGAAGAATGGGAAAAGAGGGAGAAAAGGGGAGCATGCGAGGATGCTAAGGGGAATGTGATCGCCAGAGACGCGAGGGCCTCAAAGGATATAACAAATAATCAATGGAGGGATCGCGAAAAATACCTTAAAAGCGCGGGATTGTGAGTGCTTTCCTTTCTCTTCCGATCGGCCGGCCGATGAAGAGAGTTTTCCTTGATTGATTACCCTTGCAAAATTAACAAACACCAATAAACAAACATGGATTAGAAACCAAGATGTGTAGCATCAAATCAAATGTAAATATGGACATAGAAAGCATGGATATGAACACACCTTATTGGTGTTTGGCCTTTAAACCCCTATGCAAAAGGGTATAGATGATGATGATGAAGAATAGGGAGGTGTGCAAGTGTTGCACTAAGGAGATCTCAACATGGAGATAAAAAGAAATAAAAGGAAGAGATGGATATAATGATGCATGCAATTAACTAAAGAAAAATAAGAGATAGGAGGGGAAAGCTTAGTGGTTTCTCCAATTGGCTTCAAGATCTTCAATAGAGGAAGAAGAGGATGTAGAATTCCATGGATGTAGAGGCTCCAAATCTTCAATAGAGGAAGAAGAACTCCATGGATGAAGCTTTTAGGTGCATGGGAGTCTTCCTCCTTGAGCCTTTGGTCCGGCAGCACCTCCCCTTGAATTGATCTTGATCTCTTAACACAAGGGAGAGAGGAGTCCTATTTATAGGTTGAAATTCGAATTAATTCAAGGGAAATTAGGAAAACATGTTTTAGTGGATTTGGAATGAGATAAACATTAGGCAAGTGTCCCTTCAACCTTGGAAAGTCATAAGAACCCTTTCCTAAGTGGAAAAAGAGATTAAATGAGGAAAGGAAGTGAAATTCGGAATTAAATCAAGAGAAAATAAGAAAACATGTTTTAGTTGGAATTTGGAAGAGATAAACATTAGGCAAGTGTCCCTTCAACCTTGGAAAGTCATAGGAACCCTTTCCCAAGTGGAAAAAGAGATTAAATGAGGAAAGGAAGTGAAATTCGGAATTAAATCTAAGAGAAAATAAGAAAACATGTTTTAGTTGGATTTGGAAGAGATAAACCTTAGGCAAGTGTCCCTTCAACCTTGGAAAGTCATAGGAACCCTTTCCCAAGTGGAAAAAGAGATTAAATGAGGAAAGGAAGTGAAATTCGGAATTAAATCAAGAGAAAATAAGAAAACATGTTTTAGTTGGAATTTGGAAGAGATAAACATTAGGCAAGTGTCCCTTCAACCTTGGAAAGTCATAGGAACCCTTTCCCAAGTGGAAAAGGAGGTTAAATGAGGAAAGAAGGGAAATTCGGAATTAATTCCATAAAAAATTAGAAAACTTAGTTTTGGTAGGATGGAAAGGGGGATCCTTCCTCCAAGTGTCCTTTCAATATTAGGAAGCCATAGGAACCCTTTCCCAAGTTAAAAAGGAGTGTAAGTGAGGAAAGGAAGGGGTGCTTCTGGAGTTCGGAATTGAACAAGAATTGACGACCGAACAGACGGTCGCTAATTAAAGAAATGACGCCCCCTGACGGGGCGTTACTTAAATGACGCCCGGGTCCCTTCCCCCATTTGATTTAAGGCCCGAAAAAATGGAGAAATGGCTCAGAAAAAACTGGAGAAAAATGGAAAAACATGTGGAAAGCTTGGGGAAGTTGGATATTCAATAAAAAGGAGGAAAATCACTCAAATAAGTCGATTTGAGGGTCAAATGGGGCATCACAGTGCGATAGGAGATATGCTCAAAATGATGTCAATTTTAGTGTGTCTACAGCTGCCCCGCCTTGGCATCTACTTTGCAAGGGAGTGACACGGAATGAAATAGAATAGAATGAAGTGAAGCAACATGGAATGGAATGGAATGGAATGGAATGAAGTGAGAGCGAACTGAAAAGTAGATGCCAAGGTATGATGAGACATGCAATCAACATCACTTGATGAGAATGAAATCAAAAGCTCGAGATGAAGTAAATCTCGGGAAATCCAACGAAATCAACAATGTTTGAATAAAAGGGGAGATGTGCACGCGGTGCACGAAGGAGATAAAATAAAATGATCAACTTCCAGCGCGGTGGAAGTACTCCAGGTCACAAACCT